>CM074496.1:8990101-9343900 GCA_037389245.1 Oryzias sinensis
CTTGCAGCATGAGATGGTGCATTGTCATGTATGAAGATGATTTTGTTACAGAAAGCACAAGAAAGTGGTCAGGAACTAAAACATGACTCCGACCTAAAACATGACTCAAGGGACTCCTGTGAGTCATGTTTTGAGCTATTTCTTAAAAAAACATCATGTCTTATGCATCGAAAATAATTACACCAAACCAACAAATTCTCTTTCCAAATGCTGAGTGTTTCAAACGGTTCAGCAAAGGCTCAAATGAGCCGTCTTGTCCAACGCCACCTTTTCATCAAACACTGGTAAATCAAAGGATGAAATGGGACCATTCTCAAAGCACACAGTTTGAGCCCGCTGTGCAAAAGTGGAACACTGTTCTTCACGAGCCTAAAGATTTCGGTCCATGCAACACATCTTGGTGAGCAACACACCAGCCTGCATCAGCCGTACCTCTGTTTGTTACTCCACAGAGCCAGTATCTTATTCTGCAGATGGACATGCTTATGAAGGCCTATGGTTGTCTGAGCTGCGCCATATATCCTTCTGTGCTCAGCTTCTGGAAGAAGAAATCAACTGGAACAGGAAGTTATAGATTCAACCTGGAAATTTGATTAAGGTTGTGAATCCACATAACAAATCCCACACAGGTCACCATAATTCTGCTCTCATGAGACTTTTGCTATCTTGTGAGCTTAAACCTGTTTAGCGTGACAAAGGCTGAGGAGCCCTGAAGTGACAGATGCTCCTCTTAAATATGACATTTATACATTTTATTCTGGGTGGGTGTGTTGGATATTTTGTGGCTGACTGAGAACTCTGCTCGCTCCCGGCTCTCTGATATCTCGGGCTGATCCGGTCTTTTCCATTTCCCGGGTGAAAGGTTTGTGTGCTGGCATAGAAACAAAACAAACAGAAAAAATGCATGCTCTGTCGTAGGGAGTAAATCAACCACACAGTGTTTTCCTTCCTCATCCCTTTAAGCAAGGCACAGTCCATCAGCTACAAAAACAATCTGAGGTTATTTCACACAAATGTTAGGGTCATTGTTGCTTCAACCAAGGGGCTTTCAAAATGAAATAGTTTGATGCTCCAACATAAAATAGAACAATATTTCTCTTTGGAATTAAAGA
Organism: Oryzias sinensis; assembly: GCA_037389245.1. Taxonomy (NCBI): domain Eukaryota; kingdom Metazoa; phylum Chordata; class Actinopteri; order Beloniformes; family Adrianichthyidae; genus Oryzias; species Oryzias sinensis. The sequence continues at coordinate 8,991,214 of CM074496.1, forward strand.
ACACCATCATACCTACCGAAATGAGTTTTAGTTTTCAGCTGAAAGTTAATTGCTTTTGGGATTTGAGACGACACCTTTTAGCTATTAAATTACCTCAAATGGAAATAGCCTCTTTTCATGTTTCAGATGATGAGCCATCTTCATCTGCTGCGTTGTGGAGCTGCATCAGAGATTCTGTAACACTCCAAGGCTTGTTCAATTGTGGGTTTGAGCTTTGTGGCAGAGGAGAGCAAAAACAAATGCCTCTCTCATGAAGCTGGCGGTTGGTTGGAGTGGTCTAAGACACTCGAGGGAAATGCACAAGACCTTCAAAGGGACAGCGCAACAGGAAGTGCTGGCAGAGGGCTAGCTTGGACAGCTTGCATACAATTCAACACAACTCCTGTTAACAGAGCTGTGCAAAAAGCCCCACCTTTCTAGATGCAAAAGCTGCTTGTGTATATCAGTGCTTGCAAGTCTCATACATTTTTACTGTGGTAAAGCTAAAGTGAATCGAGTAAATGAGGAAAACAACAACTAGTATGATTTTTCTGAGGTTTAAAGACACAAAAATGAAGTTCAAAGTAATTTAATGTTTTTCTGAGATATTTCTACAAGTCAGTCCTTAGTCATCGCTGCCCTTGGCCTGCCCTCAGGCGCAAATTTTTTAGGTCGTAGACCACTTGGTGAGCTCGTAGGAAGAAAATGTTCTTTATTGGGTGACGGATTGTAGGGAACACTCAAAGGTGAAGCAGGAGAGATGAAGGCATGTCGTACAGATTTTTTTTAACCCCCAAATCCTTCGCCATGCACAAGAGACCCGTCAGTGCTGTTCGAATGATAAGCGCGCTCCCTGCTTGCAGCCTGACTGTCAGAATTTAGGAAATTTGACAATCAGAATGTCATTTGTGTGGGCATCCTGTGGGGTCCTACATATCACCTGGACACCCTGTGTATGCAGCATTTGTGCGGAGTCAGTAAGGAGTCAGTACTCTCACTAATGACTAGAGTGTAGAGGGGCACCATGCGACTGCATCACCTGTAACTTCAATTTTCCACAATACTCAATACTACAGTCATTTGACAGTGGTACATTCCATTTCATGACATACATCATGGGGGCTGATTAGCCTCAAGGGAAATGCAGGACAGACCTGTGCTCACCCTATTATGCAGCAGCTCCTGTTTACTACCCTAGAGGTCTGGACAACCCAAAAACCTGAAATACTCATCCAGGTCAATTCATACGAGTGCATGTGACTTAAGGTTGGTTTATACTTTAAAGCGACCTGTCATCGCACCAGTGGTATCCACAAACACGCAGTCTAGTTCATACTAATGTTGCTTGGATTTGCCTGAGACTCTCCGCGATAACTGCGATGAACGTTTGAGTCCAGGGTTTCTTTTTACTACAACCTGCTGATTGACTTGCTGCATCTGCAAAAGTGCTGAGGAAGAGGAGGGTGGTGTGTTCGTCCACTAAGCAGAAACAGGCAATACAGAGGTGAAGAATAATAAAGGTTTTGCATTATCTAGTCCAGTGCAAAATACGAGAGATACAGCATATGAGATACAAGATATTTCTAGTCTGGCTTTTTGTCTCTCTGTCTCTCTCTCTCTCTCTGTGTGAAGTTAGGTATTTCCTTTAACTTTTTTAGTCAAGTTTGAATCATTTTCAGTGTTAAATAGACATTTTTATGGACAGAGTTGCTTCGTAATTGCATATTCTAGTCGGTCTTGAAATAAATTCAGGTTAAATGACATGATTTGCACACGATTGCACTAAAGGCGCAAAATTCCAGTTGCGGGTGACGTCACTAGCAGGTGTCACATTCTGCAGCGACAGGGGCGATTCTGCTCCAATGGCCAGTTACAAGTCGCTTTGAGGTATAAACCAGCCCTGAGGCTAAAATGGTAAGATTGCAGAAAAGAGCTAATGCAATATTACACAAAAAGAACACCTTTATTTTTTGAACAATCTATAACATTCATGTCACGAGAAAATACAAGTTTTTTACCAGCCCAGTGACAGACTGCCGACCTGTCCAGGATGTCCCCTGCCTTCGTCTGGCTGCCCCGTGACCCCAAAAGGGACAAACAGATTAGAAGATGAATGAATGAAAAGTTTAGTACTAAAAGATGTTTTTTTTCTTCCATACAGCCTAACAATAAAAGAGAATGCAGTTATATTACCATAGAACAATAAATAAACAATATTAAGATTGATCAGTGTCATATTCTTTTATATAATGGAGTTACCTCACATTTGGTTTGCTTCCAGAATAACTGCTGGGGTTAGAATTGTAATGATGGATGCTCAGTTGTGCACATAAAGAACAGGTACGTATGTGAGGCTCATGTGAATTAAGAAAGGCTTTTTCTGTGTAAGGACGCAGCCGCTCTCACTCTCAGGAAGTTACTGAATTATAGATGCAGAAACAGGAAATCCCTTCCTTCACCTTCTGTCGCTCAGACTCTGACCTTGCACTAAATCAATTAGTAAGGCTGTAGGCAATCAGCAGACCTCCCTGGAGACTCCGTGAACCGTAATGCAGGAGGGCCTTTCGCCTACCTGATGGGTGGCCACCGCTCCTGTTCATACAAACAGTTACAGTCATTTTCATGCAGCGTAAATCCTACCGCTGCAAAGCTGAGATGTTACTTTTGCCCTGCTGATCAGCATACAGTTTGATCCCTACAGAGTCCTATTGTGTGCGATTAGGAGGGTTCAGTTGTACTGGGAGGCCGCTTTTCTAATCGTGATATAAAGCTTTATGAGTTACTTTTCTCTTTTTTATGACTACTTAAGGGCTCAAATGACTATGTTAAATGCTTTTAATAAACTAAAGATAAACACTTTCCACATGAGTTTACTTAGATTATTGTAATAATTTGAAAACCAGCTGTTGCTTAATTATTAAAAAACTCATGAATGAGTGACAACATATCACACAAAACAAGCATTTACTGTTTTGAATGATCACTTCATATAAGGGTACATTAAAATTTCTGCGTAAATAATTTATAGAATCCATAGAATTTATTTGAAGTGATATAAATGTATTAGTTATCTGAACGTTTATTCATATATTAGGCTAATAAATTAGACACTCATTTAATTTTTCAGATGTTTCATGAAGCTAAATAAGCAGCAGTGTGTTGTGGTAGTGAAGCGTAGCTATATTCAGTCTATTCCCTGTCATTTATTCCATTATTATAATTTGCCTTTCAAGATGAAATATCCGTTCTTGTTCCTGTAAATTTTGACTAAAAGAGCGACTTATACTCCACAATCCGAAAAATACAGTATTGACCAGAGGAGAGGTTAGCTATGCACACACGTAACCCTAAAAAGAGTAAGATTAGATCTAAATTATAAAGTAGAAATGAAAATTAATTATACCAATGACTACAAAGTCAAACATTATCTGATGATAGAACTATTACCAGCTTAAAAATGACTTTAGAATTGTTTAAAACTAATTTAATCAAACATAAAAACCTAAAAAATGGGAAATTCTTCTCATCAAACTAAAACATAAATAATGTTTTAATAAAATAATATTGCAATAACACAAAATCTCACCCAGTATTTCTGTCTAGGATCTCCTACAAATATTTTGTTAGACTTGATATCAGAAAAACTGAATTCCTTTTCAGTAAGAGCAGCAACTTTTTTCAACACAATGAAGCTTGTTGAATAATTTGATCTTGAAAACAACAATACAATATATATATTACAATATATATTTACAATATATTTTTTAGACAGTTTTATAAGTGAACAGTTAGTGGTTTTGTTTCAAGACTTGCTTGATTTACTAAAATTGTAAACATACATTTACATATTTCTAGAAGACAAATGAATCTGATTATTTTCTAAAAATACATATAGTTGTAGCACATAAAAAAACATATACCAATATCTCTAAATATGGTTGTTTATGATTAATTTAATGTTGTCTTCAAGGGTAGGACATCTCAACTCATTTAAATGCTTCATTGACGCCGGGCATGTGACACCGTTCTAGAATGCTCAAAGAGCACAGTTTAGAACAGCGTTTATGGTATTCCCATTGGACAAGCAGGGAAGGACTTCTTCTTTTGTACCTGTGAACTTTACTTTACTACTTTAACCCTTTGCTGTGGCTATACAATACCAGCACATGTCTGCCACCTACAGCTGGAAGAGACTTGGCACGAAATGTTGAAGCAGTGTAAATCTGGTGAATCTTGCTGCAGTCTTTTTCTTTCACAGCTCTATTTCTATATATGAAAGACTTGGTGTCGTAGAATTCCGGCTGGACACAAACACGATTTCTAAATTTGTCTTCCATGTTCAAATTTTTAACGGTTGGCATGCTATCTATGTGTCACAACCAAATCCAAGTCCATGATTGGACTAAGTTTGACCTAGTTTAACTTTGAATGTGCTTTCAATGGCTGCACGTTTTGCACGTAGAGCCCGAAAGCGGTTGTAGAAACTTGCATAGCCACACATGAACACAAACGTTTTTAATACGGAAGCCCAAACTGCACTTTTCACAGACTTTTAATTGAAAGCTGTTGCTTGAACGCACGTTTCCGAGGGCTGTGTGATTGTAGCTTAAGACATATTGCAAAGACAAATTCTAACAGTTCCACTGGCAGATTTTTTATTCCCATAACAATAGAGAAGTTTTATGTATTTTATATATTTAAATTTATTTTGAAGAGTTTTACAGAGTATGTGTTATTGTTGCAGTCACAAACGTGTCTGTCTTTGGTCTTTTAGCAGATGTTTCAGTGTTTTGGTTTCTGTTCTTGCCCGTCTTTTTTGTCTTCTCGTAGCCCAATTAGTTACAGCAGATGGTTGGACGGACTGGAACTCTATCACTTTTGAAACTCACACTTTCCTAAATTACATCTTGGTGAGCAATTTAAGGGAATTATTAGCTAACAGCACATATTAGTTCTGCTGATTTCCATGAGCTTCTCTGCAAATCCCTGATGCAGGAATCTAGACTTCATTTCTGTTCAGGGAACCCGACACTTTCTGGAGTTTCCAGTTGTTCCGTGTTTATCAGCAGGATCAATGCAGCATTTGTGTGTTTCTCCACACCAGCGTCTGTAATCCTTATCCAGCCGAGCGGATCCTGAATCTTTCCATTCTCTCTCGCTCCCCGGGAGACATGGGGGGCACATTTCCTGTCGATCTGAATCACTCCGCACACCACGGTATCTTCTCCATGTATAGCAGGATGTTGGTATTAGAAAGCTTTTACACATACGGCCATGAATAACAATGAGTGCAGGCATCTCTGAGAGTCTTTACGTGATCCACAAAACAAAAAAGCAAAGAAAAAACAACCACATTTTGGTGTCAACAAATGCAATCAACAAATAATAGCTAGGATCAGAAAAAAGTGTGGCAGTTTTATGGGATAAGTGAGACGGCACCAGTTTTCCTTGGGGATATTGATGCAGTATTGCAAAGATTTTTCGTCACGAGTCCAGATCTGATTCAGAAAATTGCTTGCTATAATTCAAATTTTTTTGAATTTATTTTTTTCTTATTCTACCACTGAAACAGATAAATAAAGTTTGACCTGAATATTTTTCTCAAATAATGGAAACTGAACATGTCTCATCACATTTTTAAAACTGATTGCTGGTTTAAAAAAAAGCATTGTCAGAGTTTTATTCTCTATTTAAAACACGTCCTCAATTTTCTCAAGTAACATTTGTTTTGACCCTTCAGGCCTCAATCTCCTATCATTTCTCAACAAGATAATGAGCATAATTAGAACCTAAGATAATGGAATTATCCAATTAACCTAATCAGCTTTGATTGTAGCTCCACTTTATCAACACTTCTATCAAGCATCACTTTTTATCGCTTCATAGAGGTAAAAGAAAAACCTACAGATGTGATGAATGTTCATGTACATCTACTAAAAGCTTGGACAGAGCAGATGGAGGCACATTATATTTGTTTTTACATCATTATTAATTAACAGTGTTTGCAGGTTTCTGAGGTAAAAAATAGAAAGTGACATTTTCTTGCCTTTGGGTCGTATTTCCTAAATAACTACCATATTTTCTGCACTATAACATACTCTTAAAAGCTTTAATTAAAAAAAAAAAACTGCCTTATATGGATTAATTCTGGTTTTGTTTTCTGATGTCGTAGTGATTTCGAGAGGTACACAGTACTTTGTCTAAATTTCATTTTTCTTTTTTTACAAGTTACAAATAAGGCTGGGTGTTAATGTAAATACGCTAACTCAGCTAACATGTTGCTGTGTCGGACAACTCTTTTTTTTATTATGACATGTTCCGAACAAGGTGGGGAGGTAGAGGTATTGTGAATAAGCTAACATTGTTACACAATGCAAATGTGTAGCGTGTTACAAACCACTCCTGGAGTCAATGGAGTCTGACTGTCAGTCTTATTTTTGATTCATTTATCTCGCTTAAAGCGCCTCATTCGGTAAGTTTGAAAATAAATATGATTCATTGACGGTGTACTTTACATCCTATGTGCCCTATAGTTAGGAAAATATGATATTTGAAATATTTAGCAATGTTGTTGTTGTTTCTCTTTCGGCTTTTCCCATCAGGGGTCGCCACAGCCAAAGAGTCGCATGGTAAACTTGGCAATGTTTTACGCCGGATGCCCTTCCTGACGCAACCCTCTCAATGCAACCGGGCTTGAGACCGGCACAGAAGTAGAGAAGGGAACAGGGAGCAGCCCCGGAGTTGAAGCCTGGTTTCACGGACGGAAGGCACCGCAAACCAGCACGAGCTAAACCGGCTCCCACTTGAAATATTTAGTAATGCCTGGAAAAAAACTTTTCTTTGGATCAAAAGTTCAGGGAGAACATGTCAATGTGAGGGTGGGGTCATCTAAGATAGCACAAGGGTTAAACAAAGGTTTGCATTTTACTTCAAAACTGAATAAATCTTGGATAGATATCCTACTAAGATAAAAATTCATTTGTCAACTGAAACCTTTGAAATAGCTGCTGAATGAACACAGCAGTGGACCCCAACCTTTTTCAGGCCATGGACTGGTTTGATGTCAGACAATACTCTCAAGGACCAGCCTGTATGAGGCTGAAGTTTGAGCGTCGCCAAAGTTTAGGAACGTTTCTGGAAAAAGATGTTATTGGTGGTGCCAAACTGCAAAAACATCCATCCATCTAGTTAACTTACTTTACTAACATTTAGGGATGCCAGTGATGTTTGAGCCTAACCACTGAAGGGCAACGGTGGGGTACACCCTGGACCGTTTGCTGGACTGTTGTAGGGCTCCACAGAGACATACAGCTGCTCACATTCACACCTTGTGGGCAATTTTGGAGTCATCAATCAAGCCTGTTTTTGGATTTTAGGAGGAAGCTGGAATCTCCAGGGAAAACCCAAACAGATGAACAGGGAGAAGACGGAAACTCAACATAAAAAGGACCCAGATGGGATTTGAAGTAGGGCCTTCTTGCTGCAAGTGCTAACCACTGCACATACTATATTGCGGCCCCCTCCAGATTACAAATATCTAATATCAAACTGCATTTTTAAAGACCCAGAAGGGTTTTACTTAAGAATCTGTTTATATTTCCACAAAGAGGAACCTTTGAATACTGCAGTTCAATAAAGAACAAAACATTACTTCTTTGTTTTTATCAATAAATCATAAAACAGAATTTGGTTTGGGTATGCAGCTCATGTCTCTGCAAGACAAACTGTGCAAAGCTAACAAACCAAATAAATACTTATGGGACAAAGTAAGAGGCAAATATTTTTATAAACCGGACAAAAAGCACAGCAAGTTACATCAGAGAGTTTTCCAGATTTTGAACAACATGAATTCACCTCTGTTTCACATCTGGGGACCTTGAGCCATTATTTATTAAAGGGGGGAGTGGATGACACCTACAGCAGATTGCCTTATTATTTATAATGCTCTCTGAAAGTTATGAGAGAGGTTTTACAATGGTAGCTTGAAAAGTCACTTCTGGGGCGTGGGGGTGGCATTACTAAAAGCTTGATATGCTATGTAGTCTATAGCTTTTGACATATTATTTTTTTAAAGTTACTCATTTACCTAAAGTCTTTCTTATCTGGTTTAGTGTCCCACAGTGCTACAGCTCTAGCTCAAACGTGGAGCTTCCTGTGACCAAAATCCAGCATGTTTAGTTGAATATGCAAGATTAAATTGTATGTGGCCATGAAAAAAGATAACATAAAGCACTCAAACGCAAGTTGTTTTATATAGCTTGACTATACAAATTGACGCCTGAGGTAACCCTCAGCTCACTCTGATCACATTTAGGGTTAAAATGATTGAGAAGAAACTTTCATTTTTTGTAGTTTTCACACTGTAAGTGTTCTCTGGAGTATAAGTCACGACAGCAAAAGAAAAAAGGAAAAATAGTGGACATCTGAGCCTTTTCCCCCCCAATCATGTACAAGTCGCTCTTGAGTATAAGTCGCACCCCCTGCCAAACTAAGCAAAAACATGACTTATACTCAGACAAATTTGGTACTTACTTACTAACTATTCTCAGTATCAGATGTGATATTAACCCTTGTGCTATCTTAGATGACCCCACCCTTACATTGACGTGTTCTCCCTACCATGACAAAGGTGGATAAAGGTGGAAAGATTTCATGTTATCCATGGACACCAGTGAAGATCACAAATCATTGAAGAAAAAAGGTTCAGAGCACTGTCTAGTGGGTCTAGATGACCCAACTCCCATTGTTAAAGTGCCTAGGATAGCACATGGCTGAAAAATATGTCTGGGATCAATTCAATATTTTACCGATTCAGCAGATCAACATTGTGAGACTGAGGAAAAAATGTAATTTTCTCGGTACACTGAATATTTTGTCCTAAAGGACTGTAAGACACATCAGCCAATACAAAGTATTTGTTAATGAAGAGCCAAAAACACAAATCTTCCTGAAGCTCAAGCGCAGTCTCGTCAAATGATTCCAAATTGTTTAAATAAAAACACTCCAGCAGAGAACAGTGCAATTCTCACATTTCAGTTATGAAAAAGGTTTCTTTAATAACAAGTGAGGCGAGAGAAACTTAGACAAGAGAATTGCATGAATAGATGAATTCTAAGGCTTTAGATGAACCTATTCAGAGAAATAGTTTTTCCATTTCGTTTTTGAAGAAATAGACTTGAATTACTTTGTGAGATGAATTGAACTAAAATGAAAGTACTAAATTAAATTAAATTAAATTTAAGCGAGAGCTAATATAGTCCATCCAATTTACACCAATTGCCAAATGTTTTGAATTTTCAAACTGTGAGTTTTGATGCAGCATTCAAGTTTCTTTTAGATAATTGCAATTTAAAATGTCCCTAACCCTTGTGCTATCCTATGGGGTATGATCCCCACCCTTACATTGACATGTTCTCCCTACCATGACAAAGGTGGATAAAGGTGGAGAGTATTTCATTTAATCCATGGACACCAGTGAAGATCACAAATCATTGAAGAAAAAAGGTTCAGCGCACTGTCTAGTGGGTCTAGATGACCCAACTCCCAATGTTAAAGTGCCTAGGATAGTACAAGGGTTACACAACAATTTTTTTACATGAAAAAAAAATGGGAATGCAAAATTGATTGTGAATCTCCTTTTATTCTCTTTTGAGACATGAAGATATCAGTAACCACACATAATTTTGTGTTAGATTTTCCATCACATCCTGATTTATGCTTGAGAGCTGTAGCATGTCATTATCCGCAGCAGCTTCTGCACAAACACACATTTAAAAAAAATTGGATGGTTAATTCATTTACTATTGTAAATTTTGTTTAGAGCTGCAGAATGGAAGCTACAATTCAGTCAATTAAGACTTTGTTTAACAAATAATTTTCTTTAACAAATGTATTTTTTGTGACTGGAGAACATTCTTCCTTTGCCCAACAGTGGCTGGGATAGGCTCCGGCAACCCATAAGGGCATTAAGGGAGTTTTTTTTTTATAAAAAAAGGGATGGATGTTATTTTGAAGAATTGTCATAGTTTTGACTCTTCATAGCATTTTATTTCTTATGTAAAGGCACCAGTGTAAAAGTAAATGTTGACTGCTAAACAACAAAGAAATGCGTAAATAAAATCTGTCTACCGGCCAGCCAGCTGCCCGAATGCCGGCATGACAAGCAAAAGAGCTATGTGGCGGAGCTAGGAGCTGTGTCCGGTGAATCGCTGGGTTATGCATGGGGAAGCAGCAAGCCTGGGTATCCTAATCATTTTGATATTTTTCTTATTTTCATCGAGACAATAATAAATAGATCATTCTTGTTTTTTTCCCTCTTGAACAAATGTGAGTCACAGAGACACGGACGTAGCGGCAGAAAGCGGCTTTTGCGGCAGGACGGAGACCGTACCGGGATGTGAATGAACCCAGACATGAAAACGTGATTACCAATTACCAATGCTTTTGTGCTTTTTAAAAATAAATAAATCTGATCTCTAAACATCATCCGTGTCTTCTTTGCAATGTAATAAGACACACACAGACAGAAATGTGAAGGTATCTGCTGTAAATCCAAATATTGCTCACATCCGTGTTTATGGTTGCCTTATGACATGAATAACAGGTTAATGATGGGCTAGGTAGCACGTAGGCCACTAGCCTTTGGATGTAAAGTGACTGCTAAAGAGTATGTTAATAAAAGACAAGTCCTGAATATAATTATTCCTATTCGACCCTAATCTATTATTTCCAGGGAACGGAATATTCATTTGTGGGAACGAGATATATTTAATTTTTTCCATGTCAGGTATTTACACGGGCTGTGTAAATTCCTATTCTGTTTGACAAAAAAAAAGGTTGATCAGACTTGTAAGAATTTAATTGAAGCCCTTTTTGAGTCTGAAGTGATCTCAAAGGTCCTCACAAAAAAGGGGAAGATGAAGAAAAAATCTAACAGAAACGTCTGCATCCAGTGCTGAACCAGAACCAGGACTGACAGCAGGGCATGAAGGCCAAAGCTTTTCAAAAACCACCAAATATTCTATGTGACACATCCATCTACATGTAAGGAGCAATCAGGTGATTTTAGTGAAAACATCTCTCCAGAGCTTGATTTATGTGGACGAGTCCCTCCTCTGTAGCCCCTACATCTATAATTCATTAGGTAATAGGATACACTCCTCACAACACAGAGTTTTCATACAACACAGTGTGGTGTAATATTCATGAAAACCTTAGGCCGAGATAACCAGTGCAGGATACTTGAAGGAGACCTAAGGGGAGGACGTGGCGTGACTTAAAGGACAGTGTCTCCTCAATAAGGAGTTAAAAGGTGAAATCAACTCTTAAAATGCAGGAGCTATAGTCAACAGCCTTTCTGTTGTGGAATATAAAAAACGACATTGCATAAAAAGAGAACTCAGTTTTCTGCAGTGATGATGTGAATTGAAACGAGATCTGACACATGACCTGGATCAGGTGCAGCCTGAAGATGTCTGTGTGGGTTTCACAGCGTGAACCTGTCTGCACAGGAAAACACCCCATTTGTTAAAAAGGAACCGGAATGAAAGCTGGACTTGTGCAAGAAACAACATTTTTCCCAACATTAGCCGATCACTCTGCAGCCCATTAGACCCAAACACAAAGGAAATGACTTTTTAACTTGTTTGACGGGGACTACGACTATGACCACAAATGAAATGACCTATGAAAGCAACATACGTTTTAATTTTTTTTATCTGCTTCATGCAATTGACAAACCTGTAAATTTCTTCAAGAAACAAGACCCAAAGTGATGTCAAACATAGCTTCTGTTTATTTTATGAACAACATGCAGAACACAGTGGTTCACACCTTTGACCTTTTTGCTCACCAGATTTTTCCCTTCCAATTTTGCTAATTGCGTTTTCCCCCCTCTTTTTTCCCCAGGAGACCCTGACAGATGACCTGTGTGGCTCCCTGTGGTAAAGTAGTATTTAGGTCAGGCTGGTGTTAAAGCACAGCTCATGACCTACAATGAGTCCCATCTTTCATGGCACACGGACAATAACTTTTTAGATCAGTTTGTTGACTGGGAGCTGTCAAGGGTTTAAAAACCCACTTCGATTAATATTTTGTTTTTTAACATGTTCTTGTGGCATTTTTATCACGATGAAGGACATGTTTAAAGAAAATGAACCTTAATATTTAATTTCTGAGTATTTCTGTCATCTGGCTCAAAACTGTATGGTTGAATAGCTCAGATATTGCTCGCCGTTTTTGTTAAACTGCTAATGTTAGGTTGGGGTTTGGGACATGGATGACAGGAACTGGGGGCAAGCTTACTCCACTTTACAGTCCCACCGATAAATCAGTGATGAATTTCTAAAAAAAAACAACTTCTGCCACTCCTCAAAGACTGTGTTCTGGAAAACGACACAGTATTTTTTAAAAACAGCATCATCATAATTATAAGACCACTGGGGTCGCTGCCTGCCCATCTGAACGGTGACTCTGTGGGATTTTTCTCACAGTATCTCAGATAAATCTGGATATTTTGACACGAACTTTCCAGAGACATGTCACTGACATTAGTCCATCAAAGGGGCAAATGTCAGATAAAGGTTGTCAATTCTACTCTTTGGACCAATCAATAGAAGAAAAGGAGTTATAAATGTGTTTTTCCCATTCGTCATTCTTTAGGTACTCCTGCCCATGTGTTTCCTGTGTGTGTGTCAGAGAAGGGTAAAAGTTGAAACATGCAGGGCAGGGGTACTTGAGTTCCAGGAAGGGAAATGATTCACTTTGTGATTTAGTGCCAAGCTATTTTGAGGAAAACAATTGGTTTGTAAATGATGCCATGCATGTTCCAGCATCTTAGGCCATAATACCAGATCCGTACTGCTCCAGAGTCCAATAAACCATTCCAAAGCTCACCTCTGGTAACCAGGTCTTCACATGCTTCACCTATTTAATCTAAAGCATTAAAAAGATTTCAACCATAATTTCCTAACCCACTCCATTCTTTTTTGGGATGCCAGAGCTTACTCAGTTACTGAAGGGCAAAGGTGGGGTACACTCTGGACAGTTCACCAGTGGAACAAATATGCCACACTAGTTCATTGAGCTAGTGTGGAAGGGGTAAATGCACGCAGTTGTAAATTTTGTAGCCATTACCTTTAAACGCAAGGCTTACATGTTTCTCATGTTAAGGCATGTATTTAGCAAGCTGCTTGCTTTTTGTAGATTGTTTTATCCCAGTCTTACTCAGGTCTACAATCTTGTGTGTGATGTCCTTTGACAGGTGGACAGGTGTCTTTTATAAAGATAACCAGTTCAAACTTGCTTGTTTGCTTCTGTAACCCTTGTGCTATCCTAGGTACTTTACCATTGGGAGTTGGGTCATCTAGACCCACTAGACAGTGCACTGAACCTTTTTTCTTAAATGAATTGTGATCTTCACTGGTGTCCATGGATTACATGAAATCTTTCCACCTTTATCCACCTTTGTCATGGTAGGGAGAACACGTCAATGTAAGGGTGGGGTCATCTAAAATAGCACAAGGGTTAAACCTCAGAAAAATCATACTAGTTGTTGTTTTGCACAAGGGATAATGTGATTTCCTAGATTATTGTTTAAATTCTTTCTGTCACAGTTGAAGTGCATCTGTGATAAACAACGATTCCACGTTCACATCTGTGGCGTGTTCACAAACCTGGGGAATTAGGGTTCTTAACCCTCGTGCTGTCTTAGATGACCCCACCCTTACATTGACGTGTTATTCCTCCCATGACAAAGGTGGATAAAGGTGGAAAGATTTCATGTAATCCATGGACACCAGTGAAGATCACAAATCATTGAAGAAAAAAGGTTCAGAGCACTGTCTAGTGGGTCTAGATGACCCAACTCCCAATGGTAAAGTGCCTAGGATAGTACAAGGGTTAAACATGCGTTTAACATACGCAGTTTACACATATCTGTCAATACCATTGACTTTATATAGAGATCCCTCCATCCTTGCATACCAAACAGAAAGCATTTGCTGGTTCTAAGAAGTGTTTTATCTGTTTTGTTTTTAAAGTTATTTTTAAAGAGAAATGTTGCTACAAAAGTTGTAACTTTCTCTTTTGTGTTGACTGTTCAGAGGCAAACTGCTTTAAATGTCCAAAATAAAGATCAATTCCTGGCAATAGGGCTACTCTAATGCTTTCATTGCTTTAACTCCATCCACCAGTCCTTCATTTTAAGGCCAAGTCAGTAAGTGAGGGGGTACAGCTCAAGCGTGGAACTCAGATTATGGCCAAAAAACACAATTCAACCTGTAATTAATAATAATCAAACATCTGTGGACAAAAGGGGGATTTTGCAATACCATAGAGGAAGTTCATGCAGGCAAACGAATAACATGAAAACTTCAGAAAAGGTTGGATTTCTAAGTGGATGAATCATACTAACTACCTCACCAATGTGCTGATTTATTGTGTGACAAAGTCAGTGATTTCCACTTTTCATCAACTTCAACCAACTTTAACTCCAAGGAGTTATTCTAACGTGAACAATAATAAATCTCAAGTTGTGACATTTTCACCTTAAGCCAATGTAAGCAGTATGTTTAGGGAGAAGAATATCTGGCCAGTTGTTGGAGCAATCAGCTGTCTGTCCAATCAGCAATCATCCATTCTTCACACCCTCGTGAAGCAGGAGCATGGAGTTTAAAGGGACATTTGATATTTCTTTTTTCCTTTGAGTATTCAACTACAGGGACCAGCACTGGAAAACATGCAGCCTTTGAGTTAACCCTGACCCAACTTTCACTCAACTTTTACTGCCAAGTAATATATTGTCCAGGTTAGGGTTCACAGCCTCACTGCTGTGCAGGGCTGTGAAATATGATCAAACTTGAAAAACATCAAAAGTTACTCATTGTGATTGTGCTGGATTACATTTTATTATTTCAGGACTATTAACAACACATCTTCCTGTGATTTCAATAAGTATAGTGAACTGTCTCTGTTTTGAATCCGCTGAACACAGAAAACCATGAATTTTCTGTGAAACTTTGTCAGCCTGTCTAAAATAGAATTGAATGGAATAGATTAGATTATAATAGAATGAAGTTCATTGTTTTTGTATCAACAAAATGTTAAAAAGTTCCAACTAGTCGAGGTGCAGCAATCGTACATATTAATCGGAACATTAAAACTGGCAGTTTGCCCTCTCCTGCTGGGTGGAGTGCTCCCGCCCCATTTGGAGCCAGAAAGCAAAGCTCTCAATTTACCGGTCGATCTTCGTTCCAATTTTCACCTATGGTCATGGCTGAAAGAACGAGGTTCAATATGAGCTTCCATCTGTAACCCTTTTGCTATCCTAGGCTTTTTACCATCGGGAGTTGGGTCATCTAGACCCACTAGACAGTGCGCTGAATCTTTTTTCTTCAATGAGTTGTGATCTTTACTGGTGTCCATGGATTACATGAAATCTTTCCACCTTTATCCCTTGTGCTATCCTAGCACTTTAACGTTGGGTCATCTAGACCCACTAGACCAGAGGTTCCCAAACTGGGGGGCGCGCCCCCTATTGCAGGGGGGGCGCGGTGGAGTTTTTTTTTTCATACTTTATTGACAAACAACATAATACAATAACAATGTGAATGTCTCAGGGGGAATTGAAATGTGCACATATTGCAGAAAAATATAAGAAATAAAACAAAAAGTATATAAATATATACACATACATTTACAACATAAGACAAAAAGAATTACAGTATTAGTTCAAAAATCTTGGGGGTTTAATAAATTTCAAATCTTTCAAAAATTAAATTAGTTCGAATTGCTTTTTGGTTTTGCAGATGTTTGATAATGGTACATTAATGATTGATTTCACTCAAAAACTGCTGGAATTTAGGTTTGGAGTTTGACCATTTGGCTTTATGGATATGGAATTTGGCCAATAATAAAAACAATTGTGTAATGAAGATACAATCTTTGTCTACTTTGACATTAAGGTAACCCAGAATAATGTCTTTATCTAAAAATGTAACAGTTTGTTTAGTTATATTTCCAATATAGTTTCCCACTTCAATCCAAAAATTATTTGTATGTCTGCAGTCCACAAACAGATGAGAAATAGTTTTCCTCCTGAATGAACAAAACAGGTCCATGTCCACAACAAATCTACTCAAAGTTTTGGTAGGATATATACAATACAATATTTTGAAGGACACCTCTTTTATTTTGTTATTTAGACAGTATTTATTACTAATAGTCCAAGCATAAGTCCATTTTATGTCCACAAATTTGGATTCCCAATCAAACCTCCCGGCAGGTAAGGTTGTGGTCTGTAAAAGATTTCTTATTTGTTTATTGGAAACTGAATTAACACAAATATCCACATTGTCCAAAAAAATTTCTGGGTTCTTAATTGACTTGTGTTATAAATCCCTTTAAACAGTTGAAGTAGACTGGTTGGAACGGCATCTAACACTATTGCATATTCTCTGGGTGGAACAGGAATACCGAATTTTAAAAGAAATTCTTCATACGTCAGAAGATGTCCATGAAAATTGAAAAGTTGTCTGATTAAAACAATATCATTATCATACCATCTAGGAAAAAAGTGATTTATTCTTGTATTGTACATTACTGTTATTCCAAATACAACAAGTTGTTGGAGAAAAATTATGTTTATAAAGGAGTTTCCAGGCCAGCAGGGCTTCTTTGTAAAAGTTTAAATGTTTTGTGGGTAATTCTTCAATTTTATAATTACATTTTAGCAAGAATTTAATGCCTCCCATTGTGTCAAATATATATTTGGGAAATGCATTCCAGATATTGTCTTCCCCTTTCAATAAATTACTTAACCACTTTATTTTAAAAGAGTTGTTTAAAGTTTCAAAGGTTAATACATCCATTCCCCCATGTTTTCTGGTGTTGCACAAAACATTTTTTTCCTTAAGTAATGACATTTTTTCCTCCAAATAAAATCAAACAATGTTTTCTCTAATAGGTTATGTGTTTTGGCATTTCTAAAGACAGAGACACATAGACAGATCTAGAGATTCCTTCAGCTTTAGATAACAGAATTCTACCGTTCAGAGAAAGATTTTCTCATTAACCACATGTTATAAGACGCGGTGGAGTTTAGAAACAAAGGATTTGTATGTTTGTGTCAGTGTGGGGGGGCTCGAAAATATTCTAATCTTCAGAAAGGGGGGCCCTGCAGAAAAAGTTTGGGAACCACTGCACTAGACAGTGCTCTGAACCTTTTTTCTTCAATGATTTGTGATCTTCACTGGTGTCCATGGATTACATGAAATCTTTCCACCTTTATCCACCTTTGTCGTGGTAGGGAGAACACGTCAATGTAAGGGTGGGGTCATCTAAGATAGCACAAGGGTTAAAATGGCTGGGCGCTCCCTTGGAGATAGGGTGAGAAGCTGTGTCACCCAGAGAGAGCTCGGAGTAGAACTGCTGTTACTCCACATGGAAAGGAGCCAGTTGAGGTGGCTCGGGCATCTAGACTGGATGCCTCCTGGACGCCTCCCTGGGGAGGTGTTCCTGGCTTGTACTACTCGGCGGAGGCCACGGGAAAGACCCAGGACCCGCTGGAGAGACCACGTCTCTTGACTGGCCTGGGAACGCTTTGGAGTCCCCCCAGAGGAGCTGGAGGAAGTGGCCAGAAAGAGGGAAGTCTGGGCATCTTTGCTTAGACTGCTGGCCCTGTGACGCTGTAGATGAGTGAAGAAAATGGATGGATAGTACATAAAAACATAGAAAGAATAAATAAACACAATTTAGAAAATAAATCAAATAAGTGGTTACAAAACAGTTACTCACCAACTCTGTATTTTTTTTAATTGGTCAACCTGGGTCTGCTTGTCCTCTATCACCACATTCTCAGACAGACATGAAGTCCCACTTTCTGTCACACACCTAGGTGTGCGAAATATCTCAGCATTGATATGGTAATTGCCCCATTACCATTGCCCTCCGGGAATCGAACCCTGGATTCATGCGAGGCAGCCTTCCACCAACCGAGTAACATATGTATTATGTAATCATATGTAATCAAGATCACATGTAATGTGTCTGTGAAGGCGCTTTGGGCTTTCTTAAAATAGTGCGACGTGAATTTCAGTGTTGTGTGTGGGGAAGCAGTCAGTGATCTTGTGTGCTCATGCCCCTCACTTTCCTCTGAGCCACTATGCAGCTGGAGAACAATATGCCATCGCAGTAGGTATAAGATGCTCTCTATGGTTAAAGGACTCCACCGTCTCTTAAAGCTTTCAGATGAGTTTGACTTTGTTTTTATTTTCTCATAGTCACTTTTTTTCTTCTTGATTGCATGAATTTTTGCATTTGTTTTTTGTATCATACAAAGTCTTCTTAGGAGCTGCATTTATTCCAAAAAAAATAAAAGAAAAAATTAATAAGCTGTTGGCCCACAGAGGCCTTGTCAGATGGGATTACCAACACATGACAGCTGAAATTTGGATCCAGGGGGGAAGAGTTGACAGTCCAGATTTAAGTTGAGTCCAGTCAAGTTTTGTTAGGTCCTGTTGTATCGCCGCTCTTCACCATCTTTGTATTGTTTATGAACTTCTCATTATTATTAAATACAGAACTGATGGGTGGAGTGCCATAAAGAAAGACAGGTGTTAGTACAAAAGCCAGAGCTACACATTTGCTCACAGACTTTACTGACTTTCTTGGGTTTTCAAGAAAGATAATCATCAGATCTTAGATATTTTTTTAGGTTTGACAGATAACAAAATTACAAAAAATGTGTTGTTTTTTTCTTATTAAAATTGTTACGTTAAATAATTATTTTAATTAAATGTACTATAACTCTTTATCAGACTTATATAGTCTTAAAAATAAAAATATTGGAGTTTGGCTCTTGAGAAATTTGCAATGAAAAATAGTTTTTAGCATTATGTGCAAAGATCCCAAATACAGAATAATAGTTAGCTTTTTAAACAATGTCAGTGTGCATCCTTTAACCATGCAATATTTGTTAATCCATGCCCATCAAAATTAAAAGGGAGAAAACATTATAAACAAATGTAAGTCAAAAATGTTCACACGCCTATTTAATTCCTGATTTTATTATTCTAAATTGTTTTTGCACAAATAAAATACAAATATTGAATGGATTGATTAGTTACAGTAAATCTAAATTCCAAAATATCCATGTGGTAAAAAAGAGGGTCATGGGGGTCCGACAAAGTTTGTTTAATAACTTTTAAAAGGACACATTGAAAGGACGTCTTCTAGTAGTTGAAACAAATGTACAAGCATTCTCATTTTCCCATGACTGATGGCGTCCATGACAACAAGCTCTAAACGTTCTTGCCCCATGCAGAATTACATTTACAATCACGTTTAGCAGATGCTTCCCTGAGGACACAATGAATCAAACATGGGATTTGAACCCAAACTAATTGCCAGACAGTTGCTTAACTCAGCGAGCTGCAGTCACCCCAAATAAGGGGAAACGTTTATGAAAAACTAAAACAAAGCTCCGTAAATCGGCTCCATCTCAGGAAGATTTAGGACATCTGGAGAGGATGCCACCTGCACGCCTCCCTGATGAAATGTTCCAGGTCAAATCAGGAGGCGGCTCAGTGGAAAGCTCAGACACATTGGAGAAATTACATGTCCGAGCCGGATTGGGGGCACCTGGGTGTCGTCCCGGAAGAGGTGCAGGGGGCGGAGAGAGTGAAGTCTGGAAGTCTTTGCTTAGATTGCTGCCCCCTGCACTCCGCGCCCTGATAAGCGGAAGTTAATGGATTGGTGATTAATGCTTGGCTGCACAGCTAATCAGCAAAGTTTGTAAATTTCACTCATTTTCTCCAAGAATCCTTCAGTTACAACCGTCGAACGAACAATCCCAACTAGGCAATGTTATGTAAATTGAACATTAATAGGGTGATTTTTGGATTTCAGCTGGTGCAGATTGAGTTTCCTTCTGGTTTCTATTATCTACCCTACTTCCAACAAACATCTGCTCTCAGACACGTGCCCTGAACTCCATAAATCCTCCTTCCAATCCAGAGATCAAACCTAGGTGTGCGCTCAAACTCACTAAAACCCCGGAGAGGAGTTAAAACACCAAGCTGTTGATTCAGGTGCCATCTGATTATTTTGGCCACTGGGAGTGTCAGAAGATCAGTGACAGATGATCCCGGATAACCTCCAGGAAGCCCACCACAGAGATAGATGGTCTCCACTCCAAACAGGAGGAATCTGTTGCAGACGAGGTAATCTGATCCTTCTGCTCTACGGAGAGACAGGTTAAAAACTTGTTACATTTAGATTTAAAAGTATCCCCACTTCCTCTCTGCATGTGAGCTTTCATGTGCATTTGTGCCGGCCTGGTAGAAATTAAGTTTAAGGCTGGATAAGGCAGGAACATTACCTTTCCTAATCCTCACCATCTGTTGCACAGAGAAAGCCCAGCACACACTTTCACCAAACAGAGACTCCGGCATCTGCCTGCTGTGGCGACAACCACCTGAACTCCCTCACATCCGTGACAGACGGGGGGTCTTCTTTAATAAATCAATGAAGATGACAGCTCTGATTTACCCTGCCCTGAAGAGAGACTTTGCTGGTAACACTGTATGAATGGAGGTCCCACTGAACAACACGATGAGTCAAAGCTGGAATTTTGGACACAATTCTTGCAAGATGTTCTACGTCTTCCCCCCGTTAACCACCAAGCTATAAGAAAAGAGCAAAAAGAGGAAGTGTGACAGAGAACAAGCACCTCTCTGTTTGAGAGCAAGCCCAGACGCGATGTCACGACACCGAGAGCAGGGCCCATCATGCAGGGGCTGCTTTTTACACAATACTGGGAAATCTGTCTACATCGGATCTTTCTACCTGAGAAAAAAAAAGTTATTTTTAATTCCTTCATTTATTATCTGGGATGAATGAAAAAGGTTCAACAGTGTCCTCTCCAAGGATAGTAACCGTCTGAAAATGACTCATTTGCTGGCATTGCTGAATTTGCAGCGTTGCATGTCCTCACAGAAAATGTCTCAATGTCGGTTTTGAGCACCACATTAGAAAAGTAATTTGTGTTCATTCTGTCCGTTTGTCTGGCCTTTAGAGCATTTTAAACATCTACAAGTGCCGTTTCAAAGAAATAAGTATTCGCAGTTTCTCACAAAGAAATGTAAAAACCTGCCCAGTCCTGCCATAGGAAGTACAAATGTTAAAAACCCACTCTGATCCTTTTTGATCTATTGTCAAAGCGTTCCCAGTCTTCTCTTAATTATGATTGTGCCATTTTAAGCCATATTCAAAAGACCTGTGACATTTTCTAGGACATAGTTCTTGCAAACCAGCTGGAGTTCATTAGAAATTTGCCTCTGAGTTAGACTGTTAGCGTGGAGTAACCCTGCCCCCTTTCCCCTCGCCCTTGGTGAAAGCTCTGTTTGAGTGGAGCATGGAGCTTATGGTCTACCCAGTGTATTTTCTATATAAACAAATAAGCTGTGTTTTTTAACATTAATTTGTCGGCTCCTGATTCACAATGATTACAATAAGGAAATACTCAGAAAGGCAATTTTATGCTTAATGTTTGTTACATATGTCCTCCATCATGAGGAAAATGCCATAAAAACATGTTGAAAACACCAAAAAAAAAACATTTTCATTAATTGCTTTTCAGATTTCTGATGACAAAAAAGAGATTGCATGTTTTTTTTTATGGTTTCCTTTTGTTTTAGGCTAGAAGGCATGAATTAATAAAAAAATATGTCCTTATTTGTTGAATTCTTCTGAGTTGATTCCATGCAGCCAGCTAAGTTTCTAAATCTCTGGTTTCTCTGCAGCTGTCCCATCCTGTCCCGGATAACATAAAAGTGCTCACTCCCCTTTTTAATGCTTCCCAATTTGAATCCAGTGAATACCTCAGGTTATCTGATGTGTCAACCTCGCCTGGCTCTGCTCCTCTTCATATAGACCTAACGAGACTCTGAGGGAGAGCACCTTCTTCACCAGGGTCACTGCTCTTCTCTGCAATTAAAAAGAAATAAAAGTCATACCAGACCATTTCAAAGTTTAACCACGCTCCACCTTACCACACGCTTTTTTTTTTAAAGTTTAGCTTCCTTGTTTTTGTCTGATCCTGCAGAAAAACGGATAAAGCTGTCACAAGTTCATCTTTTTGACTGTACGAGAAGGAAAGCTGCCAAGTTCAAAGGCTTCACAGTGACATCATTTATTTGTTTTTGTATGTAACATGTTTATTGTGACATTTATCTGATGATGGAGGACATACACAAAGAAAACTCGTCTTGAAATTGTATTTCTCACTATTTCTTTATTTGTTGTGAATCAGGAGTAGACGAAAACATGCCGTTTGAGAAAGAGCTTATTTGTGACATAGAAAATACATCTGTGTCAATAAACTTTTAAAAATTTGTTTTATTAAAATCCCACAATTCATATTCTATACCTCCAACACAAAAATGAATCCAATCACGGGCCTTTTCTTATGTCTTTGTCTATAAGACTCAGTAAGTCAGGAAAGTCTTTCCCTGCCTGAAGCAAGAGCTGAGCTGTCCATCTTCTCTCGTTTATAAACTGCAGCTTCACTTCATAACGCTTTAACTCTCAGCTGCTGGCCTCTGTAGGATCAACTAGTAATGCTAACCCTTTGGGTTTAAGGGAACTAAAATATCAGAAAAACTAATTAGCACTAGAGACAGAGGAGATGGTTCAGATCACTTTGGGTTGGGATCTGAACCATCACTCATCAATCACTCAAGGATTTAAAAAGACTAACCACTTTGCAGAAGCAGCCCTTTCTGTTTCTCCTGATGTCATTCTTTTAAAAAAACTTTGCACATTTAAATGTTGATTTGTAGTTTAACAAGAAATTCAAAGATCAGCATTTCCCCATCTTCATTCCCAGAGGAGGAGCTAATACAAAGCTGGAAAAGTTCTCACAGTGAGCTTGTTAGACAGAGAAAATTAGAGCTACTAAGACATTAAGAGGCTTTACAGTTGCAGTTTTTCAAATATGATTTTTCAGCAAAAAAACAAATAGAAACTATTGTTTGAAGTATTTAATAGTAAGGCACTGCAGCAGCTCAGTAAAAGTTCAAATATTCGGCTGGAAGAGTTTTTATGTCTGTCTTTGCTGCACAGCTGGATCATTCCTCTGGCCCACTGTTTTGTTTCAAAGGCACAGACAGCATGTCACAAACACTGAACACACCAATTCTTTGTCATGTGTTGCTCACCAGTTTTAACCCTTGTGCTATCTTAGATGACCCCACCCTTACATTGACGTGTTCTCACTACCATGACAAAGGTGGATAAAGGTGGAAAGATTTCATGTAATCCATGGACACCAGTGAAGATCACAAATCATTGAAGAAAAAAGGTTCAGAGCACTGTCTAGTGGGTCTAGATGACCCAAATCCCAATGTTAAAGTGCCTAGGATAGCACAAGGGTTAAAGAACTTCCATTGACTGTCAGCAGTTAAAACAGAAAAGAAGTTCAGAAGTCTGGAAACTCCAAAAAATGTACATCCACCATGTCAATGTTCTGTCTGAACATGAAGGAGCACTGAAACTCAACATGAACAAATCATTACAAATTGGAATTTATAACACTTAAGAATCAATAACTGTCTGTCTCCAAATACTATACTGATCTGAGAACTGAGGTGTAACGCTGTGCTTGTTGAGAAAGATGAGCCACTGGACCCACCCTCAACCACAAAGTTCAGGAGGCTTTTAATGGAAAACGTTCAGAAAGATCTGCTCATTTAGTGAAGATAACACTTCAGAGACTATTTCCATGGGTCGTGGATTCATATCTATGGTTGGGTCAAAATCTAAAATTGGGACCTAGTGCCTCCCTGCTTGGCATTCAGCATTACAGCCTTAGTCACAACTGCCCTTACAGGTGGACAAACTGAAAAGGGTGAAGTGCATTTTATACGGGCAGGCTGCAGACGACAGGTCATAGCAGTGGAGCCACCATCAGTGGGTGAATGAGTGTGTGAATGGGTGAATGGGACTGTTACTGTAAAGCGCTTTGGGTCTTCGAGGGAAGCACTACAAGTGTACGCTATCTACCATTAAGTAAACACTTAAGCAGCACATAATGCTGTGTAAGGGTGTAGTGGGCGAGACGTAAGAATGTCGTACAAAGTTTTCCTTTCTTTTTTAATCCCCTGGAAACCCCGCAGCCTGTGCAGGGAGCCCGTTAGTGCTGATCAAGTGATAGATGTGTGCTCGGTGCATGCAACCTGGCTATTGGAAATGAGGAAATCAGACAATCTGAGTGTAGTTTGTGTGGACATCCTATGGGCACTTAGATATCACCTGGACATCCCATGTGCAATGTTTGAAAAGACAGTAAGGAGCTGGAACTTGTAGCTTACTAACGACTAGAGTGTGGCATAAGGATGGCAGCATCGCTATACGTCACAGTTGCTTGTAACTTACATGATCCTAAAAAATACTTTATGATACTCTTACCACACCCTTCATTTTCATAAAGTCCCTTAAGGTGGCGGCACAAGCCTCAAGGGAACTGCAAGACACAACTACGCCTCCTTTAAGATGAGGCCACTTCTCTTTACTACGACCATCATACAAGCCCGGACAACCCAAAAACCTGCACATGTGACTAAGGCATAAGTGGTTTGATTGGGGGCTTAAACCACCAAACGCTTCCCAAGTGCAGCTGTGACTGCCGCTCACCACTACCCCAGGCAACAGTTTAAATGTGGAAAACTAATTTTGTGTGTAACAACTAATGAGGGCTTTAACTTTTAGCCAATGTCAGAGTTTAAAGTTTTGTCATCAGATGTTTTGCCCCATTGAGGTTATGGTCAATCATTATTCAATTATTTTTAAATAATAAACTCCCTGCTGTTCAGTGATTAAATGTGTCAGCAGTGTTAGTACTTGGTGCCTTGAAATCAGCAACAAATGAATGTTCTGTGCTTTGGGGAAGGACTTTAACACCTGAGGAGCAAAGTTTGATTTAAGAAAAAGAGGTTCAAGATAAACAAAAAAAAACTCATTTATTAAACGCAGATGGTTTGAAGATTGGTGCAGTTTGGTTTAAGGTTCCTTTTGGTCCCTTTGAGGTTTGTCAGAGGTTTATTCTTTTTGCGTTCATAGTTAGATGGTATTTCTGGTCACTTGGTAATGTTGTTAGTTAATCCTCAGGCTATTTCAGAGATTTGTTTTGCAGTTTTCAGTGTTGGATTTTCTTGTCTTCGCCCATTTATTCTTACACATTGCAGCTTTTTTTGCTTTTTAAAGTATTTTTATTCAAGTATTTGTATTCAATTACTGTAGCAAAATCACTGGCTCTTTGTTTCTCCTGGGTTCTTTTCACTGACTGACAGGCTCACAGCATGGTCCTTTTGTACTTTGCTACAAAATCCACATTATAAGGGAAGCAATGACAGCTCTCAGGCCATGAGGAGAAGATGTAAAGGGAGAGAATAAAAGACATGAATTATGAAAAAGAATCCATGTATTTCACTGTCCTCCAAGGTAATAAAGTAAAAAGAAGAAATAATTTAAATAATTCATTCATTTCATAATATTCACAGTCCTGGAACACAATAGTTTGCATTCTTTTCTGTTTCAAAACAACATCTGAACATGTTTCCTGAGCTAAAACAAAATAGAAGGGACAAACCCGTCATTTCTATTACCAAACCTGCTGTAGTTTGAGCCAGAAATGCAAATATCTGCAGGAAATGCTTTCCAAATGCACTAACTCAGATTTTATATTTGAGAAGACCTCAGCATAAAACTGTTT
The DNA here is from genome assembly GCA_037389245.1 of Oryzias sinensis. Taxonomy (NCBI): domain Eukaryota; kingdom Metazoa; phylum Chordata; class Actinopteri; order Beloniformes; family Adrianichthyidae; genus Oryzias; species Oryzias sinensis. The sequence continues at coordinate 9,016,961 of CM074496.1, forward strand.
TTAGAACCCAGCTCCACTATAATCATTATTGAATGAGTAATCTCCATAAAAAAAGATCTGTTAATTATGAGGATAATCATGTAAATCTCCAGCGAGTGAAAATTAGTCCAGAAACTAATGATATATTTGAATGCAGGGACCCACCATGTGTCATGCGTTAACTACGGATTACCTAAGTCCGTGCGTTCCCCTCTCAGGAACAGATGTTAACGATGTTTTTGTTGCAAAATTAAGACAGATCCCCTCTCTCCCGCGCCTGAGCCCGCGTCATGTCCGTTCCCGCGCTCAGTATTCGCGCTCCCCCTCCTCGGCTGCGCTGCTTCTTCTGCCCAGCATCTCTCCAGCAGCGGACTCACAAGGCTTGTGTGATTGACACGCAACAGAAGGCTCGGGGTACAGTCGCTTCTTGATCCAACTTTCCCTCGCAGCGTTACGCATGGCCCCGCGCAAAAGCGCGACTTCACGGGGGTTTGGGATGAAACTGGAGGGATTTTAACATCCACAGAGATTAAAGTGCAGCTCCGACACAACTTACTTGAGGGAGTGTTCAAAGGAATCAGCCACACAAACAACGATTTCTGGCATTTTACGCAGGAGGATGCATCTCTCTTAGCGCGTAAAAATCCTGCTTTGGGTGCAGACGCTCCTAAACTGAGACAGAGATGGATCTGTGGGGAGTTTTTCTGCTTCATTTGATTTCTGTGGGTGAGTACCGGTTTGTTTGTTATTTAAACTGAACCCAACATTATCTGACTTTCGGTGTGAAAGTACCCTGATCATAGATGTGTTCTGCATGCAATTGCAATGTAATTGGGTTTTACTATTGAAGGATAACTCATGAACATGGGTCACAAATCAGAGGGGCTCCTCTGCGCGCTGTGGTGGACCATGCAAAGCAACTTTGCTTAAGAGAATGTGCTTTAGAGTGTTTATGCCCAGGGCACATGTGTGCAAAATCACTTTCAGTGATTTATTTTTTCTTTATTTCCTTTGTCATTAATCAAAAAGACAATCATAGACTATATCTGCAGATAAATATATAATACCTTAAACTTTTACATATAAATGCTTACAGACAAACATGGACGCTTTCAGACGTTTAATAAAAGTTGAATGGTGGAACCTTGTATTGTTTAAGTCAGTAAATCATCCAGATGTGGCGGCAGCAGCAGCAGCAGCAGCAGTGCATCAGTCACTGCAGAGTGTCACAGAGGTCCCCACTCCCTGTGTAATTGAATGAAGCTGTATTGATTTGTGTGACAACTATCCGGTCCTGAGGGGAGAAGGTCGCTTGTTGTCGGCCCTCAGTGTTTGTTTGACGCCGCACACAAATGTGTCAATCTCAGAGCTGTCACACTGTAATGTGATTACACTCGGAGGCACCCACAGCATGAGGGACCTCTCTCGTCTTAACTGGCACCGAGATTTTAACCAAGGCTGCAGTGTGCACTACAGTACATCAGCTCTGTTATTAATTATTCATGTGCCATCTCCTAGAGAAGTCATTCATTAAAGATAGGAGAGTGATTCCAGTAAGAAATCCTGAAAGGAAACAATCGTTTACTTTTTGAGTCAGCATTTGTCTGGTTTGATCTCTTTTAAAAGCTCTTTTTTTGGCATGACTTTTTTGAACCCCAATTAATTTTCATGTGCTTTTCCAGTAAACGCACTTTGACTTTGAATCTTTGTGTAAAAGGAAAAATCTTTGTGTTGAAATTTGTTTTAAGGTGTTTGATCATTTTCTCAAATCAGTTGACCTGTAGATCACACACTTAATTCTTCTGCTTCAACCCATTTGTTTGTGTGATTCAACCAGTTTCTGACACATCCACAGATTATCTGGACTGAAACAACATACAGTATTTTCCACACTACAGGGCGCACCTCCCAATCTTGGTGGTAACATGTAAAGAAAGTAATAATATGAACACAGTCCGACACCACTACACGTTAACCATGTTAGTGTAGTTAGAACAACATCCAAACTTGTTTGTACCTCGCAAAAAACAGACTGATACTGCTAAAAAAGCGTTACTGTGACTACGCTATCTTCCAATCTTGTTAGGAACGTGGCAAAAAGCCAAATATTTTGATAGAGCGCCATGTACCTCCTAAAATTGCTTTCTACATCAATAAGCACAACCACAATGAATCCAATTCAGATTAATTATCAATTAAGGCACTGTGGATTATAAGGCGCAGCGTCGTACTTTTGAAAAAAATTAAGACTTTTAAGTGAGCATTAAACAGTGAAATACAGCAAAACTGCTTACTAACCCCTCTCTTGGAGACCTGCGAGCCGCAGCAGAATGCAAAAGAGTTCCTGAGGCAAACATCAGGATTTCTCAATAGGAAGAGAGCATTAGAGGCAGGCATTGTTGGGCTGGTGCTTGTCTGTTGTTGCCTTTTCATGCTTAGTGAAAGCAAACAACAGCTATAATATTTTCTGTTCATGGCTCTGTAAATATATAAGGCAGAAAATGTATCAAAAAGCAAAAAAAAAAAAACCCAAAAACCTTTTCAGGTTTCTACTGTTAACCATTGACTAAAATGTTTGATGCTCCAACATTTGGTTGTCTGAATTGTTTTGTGTATCAAAATGTGATTTACTTTAAACATTTACATGATTGAACAGTTGAATGTTCAAATCGTAGCATGCATTTTTAGCGATTTCTGACAGAGTTTAGCGAGCTGCTGCTTGGTTGAGATCTGGTCACCTGGTGTGACCTGAGTCATGATGATATTCAGAATCACTGTGTATTCTACAAAGCTTTTCTCAAATCTTCACTGTTATTGGGGGGAAAAGGAAAAAAGTTAAGATTTTAATCAGAGTGATAAATGTGCACTGGAGCTCAGTTTGACAGAAACATTCTAAAGCTCAACATTATGCTGAACAGAGAGCAATTGTGCAATATCTCTCTATGGTTAGATCAGCATTTCCTGTTACAACTTGAGATGGCAAAAGGTGCTTCACGGTAACATCAAAAGCCTTTCATATGAAGGTGCCATGCCCCATAGTATGAAAAGGAGATACTTTTAACAAGTCACCCTGCATTATTTTATTTATTGTTTTTGTTGTTCTTAGTTTTCCCTGTATGGCTGCACTCTTGCCTCACAGCAAGAAGGCCCCCAGTTCAAGTTTTGGCTGGGGGACCTGAAACAGAACATCAACGGGGGACCTTTCTGTGTGGAGTTTGCATGTGTGGGTTCTCTCTGGGGTCTCCTCTCACTGTTCAAAAACATGCTTCATAGGTTAATTGGCAACTCTAAATTGTCCATAGGTGTGAGTGTGAGAGTGAATGGATGTGTGATTGTGGACATTCTACCCTGCGACAGACTGGCGACCTGTCCAGGGTGTCCCCTGCCTTCACCCACAAGTGGGTGACACAGGCTCCGGCCCCGTGACCCCGAAAGGGAAAAATGGAATACAAGATGAATGCATTTTTTTCCCTGCTACTTCTTGCCTTGGCAATTAATACTCACAATCAATGTTTTTAAAATATGTTTTCTAAATGTGTTCTACCGTTTGGTTGACCAAGCAATTAATTTAGGATCCAGCCATGTGGTAAATTTCCCTTTAAACTGACTTTAAGCTACATTGTTCCTCTGTAAGGTAAAACAAACAAACAAACAAACAAACAAACAAACAAACAAACAAACAAACAAACAAACACACAAACAAACAAACAAAAAACCTTAACTGCTACCTTGGTGGTCTTAAATGAAACTGCATCCAATGTTGTTGGTATAAACATTATCTTTTGGATTCAGAAATACTATTTGGTCAATCACAAAAAAACTTCATTAACATCTCAACAAATCCAAACAAATGGTGTTTCTTCTAAGAAGCACAGCAGACACACTTAGGTGTTTGACTGGGTGAATGGTGAGGCAAAAAAATGCTTTAAATCCAAGATTTTCTGAGATTTAGGGTTCAGAGTATCTTTTGGAGAATATCTACCAAATTAAAATGGGATTAATTAGAGAAAGTCAAATCAAAAGTAAAAGCTAAATTCAAATACATCGCAGGTAATTTGGACCTTCAAACCACAAATACATATCCAAAATTATAGTAATATCTTAAGCTAAAAAACACAAATTCCATAGTAAATCTATTTCAAGACTTCTAGATGAATGCATTTTTAAATTTAGTTTCCAAAGACGGTTCATATCCTCTATCAATAAGCCTTTTTCTATCAGTAAATGCTTTTTAAACTTCAGGAAAGATCTGGTTTTGTCTCTGTGGAGAGCTAAATATAAACAAGCCTGCTAATTTCCTTTATATTGACTTCTCTCATCCATGGAGATTTCCCATATATCCCATTAAAGAATATCGGCTTCTTTTGGACTCAAGATAACTAATGCCCACTCCCGTTTCTTCTTGAATGGACGCTCATACAAATAAGTGTCATGTTGATTAGAGTAGTCTTATTAAGAAATTAGTAGCACTGAATTATGGAAGACTCACATGATGAATGTGAGCCCTAGAGTACAATATTGATTAACTTAAAACATCCGATAATGAAAGCTGAGCTAATTCTATGTCAATATGCTTTAAGGGGCTCATAGTTTAGCAAAGGACTGCAGGGCAATCCACAGTTCAGAACAAAATCTTTTGCAGTACTTTTTAAAACTTACACCCATACAGTATTGAAGAAACAAAACAATAGATCATCTTTTAAAGACTTTTCTGAGTTGTCCCATGATGGAGTGAAGGAAACATGTCTTATGTCATAAAGTTTTTGTTTCATTAAATCCCAAAATAGGGTGTGCGAGAGAAGCTATGTAGTTTTCCATTGTTTTTGGAACATAATCTCTTCTTCTAATATGGAATTTGGTACTTGAAATTGGAGAAAATCAGGAGGCTTAATGATGTTATAAACTGCAGATTTGCTAATCACTTCCAGGTTGGAGAAATACCCAGGAGGAAGGTCTCATGCACCAAATGTTAACACAGATTCCTGTGTGATGCACTCTTTTAGAAACTAATGGATATTCATACCACGTTATGTTTTTAATTAAAAAGAGTCATTTTCCTTGTCATTTTTAATTAAATTTAAAATAAACAAAGAAAGAAAACATTCCATGGCTCAAAGTTTACATCAGGATGTCAAGCGCTGTGGTTCTGGTACAAACAGTGGAGGCTGCTTCAAATGAGTCCATCTTTGTATAAATAAAACTGTATCATTTTAACCAGTTTTTAGCCAATTTTAGACCAGTTTTTTTTTAACCTTAGATAAACTTGCTTTTTATTGAAGTAGAAAACTGATTAGTAGATTTTATTTTCGTCAGTAGACTAACCTTCTTGTCATCTGTTTTCATCAAGTAAGCCATGCAGTTTCCATAGGCAAACATTTAGTTTGATGGAACCCAAAGCAACACTCTCAAAATTCTGTTTAATTAGATATTACAAAAAATTTTTATTAAAGGTTTATCGAAAGGTGTATTCAGACTGGACACATTTAGTCTGCTTAAAGTGAACCAGAGTTTGTTTCCCTCGATAATTCAGAACAAATTTTCAGTTTCAATACTACTGAACAGACCCTGCTCTCGGGCCTATCTTTTGAGGTAGTCTCTGTTTGTTTCCAATTGAACTGTTCGCTCTGAGTTTCCTCAGTTTGAATAGGCTCCGTGCTCAGAGAAAAACTGAACCAAACTGCGATCTTAGCCAGGCATTATGAGATGTAAACACACTAGTGGAGTGACGATGGGACACAGCAACCCATTGAAATATGGTCAGATGAATTCAGGCTCATTAAACCACTTTTAACGTGATACACCTTGCTTCTCACTGCTTTCCTATTAATGTACTGTATATGTCATTAACACTAATCAACCTACCTTCTTCGTCACTGTTTCCTCAGTAACCACCTTGTAGCATGTTTCCGCAGTACCAAAACAGCAGTAGAAAGTGTTGTACCTGACGGTGATACAGACGTTCCAAATTGGTCAGCCAAATATAAAGTTTGAATAATTGAAATATTCTAACAAGGATAACTGATTTCCTCATGATGCTTTTTAAATCCTGGCCAGAGATTTTAAGTCACATAGTTTTGTTTACAAACTTTGGTTTGAAATAGAAATGTCTGGTTGAAGGCAGTCTGAATACTGACCAAATGCCAGGTTCAGGACTTGGTCCGACCAAATTAAGCGGACTCTTTCCGACCAACATTGTTTTCTAGTCTGAGTAGACCCTGAAATGTACATACCATATTTTTCACACCCTAAGGCGCACTTTAACCCTTGTGCTAGCCTATGACCCCACCCTTACATTGACGTGTTCTCCTTACCATGACAAAGCTGGATAAAGGTGGAGAGGATTTCATGTAATCCATGGACACCAGTGAAGATCACAAATCATTGAAGGAAAAAGGTTCAGCGCACTGTCTAGTGGGTCTAGATGACCCAACTCCCAACGTTAAAGGATAGGATAAGATAGCACACTGGTTACACCTTTTTTTCTCTCCAAAAAACAATAGTGTGCCTCATAATCCGGAGTACTTTATTTTTGGTTTTGCTTATTGAAGTTGAAATGATTTTGAGAGGTAAGATTTGGTTGGGTATTATTGTGACTACGCTAATGCGGCTAATGTGTAGCTGTGTCAGACGTGTTATTAACAAGGTTGAGTTAGTGTAGTCACAGTAATGTTTGTTTTAGTGTTTCAGGCTGTTTTTTTACATTTTGCAAACAATGTGTAAAGTTACAAGTAATTTGAATTTGCTAATGCGTCTAACGCTTCTAATGTTGCAAATGTGTAGCGTGTTACAAAAAAGTTCTAGAATTACTGTGAACTCAGTCAACAAAGTCTGACAAACTTCTCTTTTACTCTTTTGTCTCGCCTAAAGCGCTTTATATATACCCTAAGTTCAAAAGAAGACCATTCATTGACGCTGCGGCTTATAATTCTGTGCCTCCTATAGTGCGAAAAATTCTGCATTTGAAAAGCACTGAGCTGCGAAATGCAGCAGAAAGCCGAAACATCCTTGATTTGTTAAAACAAAGGAGGATTTCCTTTCAGTGGAGCTGGGTTCAAACCATTTTATTAATCAAATTTAGTTGATCTTTACATCAAAAACTGCATTTTTAAATTTGGAAATCTGTTGATTTATTTTTTATTTTATTTTGTGTTTTGTTTAGGGAAGAATTCACTTTAAGTTGTATTACAAAATTCAAATAAAAACTAAGATAAAATGAAAGCTTTGTTCTATTAGTACCAAGTGGAAACTGGTTTTGGATGAAAAAAACATATTTTATCAAATTGTTTTAAACCACGAATGGATAATTGAATTGATTCAATATTTTGGCATTACCTTACAGTAAACCTTAGCATTTTTATGTGAATGATGTCGATTCTTTAGGAACTTCTGCATTAAAAGTTGTACATCTCAAATGCAGCTCAAGAGATGTAAAAAAAAAACACAAGTACTTGAAATGCACCTGTTAGCTAATCAGTTAAGTAGGTAGAAGATAATATAATTATTCAAAATGATTAAAAACTATATTTTTTTCCTGGGGAAAAAAATATAGATTTTTTAATATAGATTCTCTGTGCGTATTTATCCTCTAAGTAAAATATCTTATTAGTATTTATCTTGTCCTTTGCCCATTCAGCTCTTATCTCGCTACAGTGTGCAGTTAATTTTACTTGAAAATGTTTTTGTGGAGAAATTATTAAAAAAGCTCTTCATTTTGATTGTTGCATCCAGCAACATTTACATTTTATGCAGTCTCTTATTCCTTTTTTTAATGTCGAACATCTATTTGGGCTGTCCTGCAAATGCAAGTTGCACATTATTTCTTTAGAAGAGAACTTTTAGGGTGACGGCACTACAACAGCTGAATAGAATTATTTGCATCAGAAGAAAAGTGTTTGACAATTTCTTTGACATTGTGCTTTTTCTTTTGCATAATGGGAATCTTTCTATCCCCTCCCACCTGTAATGCTAGGGAAATTCCAATGATAATTTCAGCTACAGTCCCTTTCAAGTTATTTATTATTACAAGTTTCTATCAATCCATCTGAAACCTGCTCAGCATGAAAAATGCTCTCTAACTTCACGCAATCTTGGGGTTAGTGGGCATTAAAGAGCGCACTGTATCGAGTGTGTGGTTCTCATTGAAAGCATTAATAAAGCAGCAGTCAATTGCTGCTTGAGTTGGAGACTGAAAGCTTTCCAGACACAGTGACGGTTGAAGTTTTTCCCATGGGTTGCTTCTGTTCTTGTGCCATATTCTCAAATGCCTCCACTGTTATTAAGGTTTTGTAATCTGCTGTTGTCACACTGACATTTTCCTGATAACAATTAATGAGATGGATCTGCTATTTAACCCTTGTGCTATCTTAGATGACCCCACCCTTACATTGACGTGTTCTTCCTACCATGACAAAGGTGGATAAAGGTGGAAAGATTTCATGTAATCCATGGACATGACCTCATCATCCTCTACAACAGAAACTATTATTAGGTCATTAGGGCACTATACCACTAAACACAATATACATTATTTTGCTCTGAAGTCAGAAGGAAGGCAGACCAGAATCTAAAATCCGAAGAATTTTCATACTTGACTATCTGAGGTTTCTACATAGAACCAGAGAACTTATGTATGTAGCCTAATTGTTGATGAATCAACCATTATTGTAAAGTAGATTCAATTGTATCTTATCCGGTTGGCTTCAAGGGATCATTGCAACCCAACAACAATCCGAATACCAACAAAGAAAATACCTTTGTACACAAATATGTGTTAATTTACTGCACTATAGTTATAATAATGATTTTCCACTATGGATTCTGTGTTAAATATTAACTCCTAAAAAGATTTTAAGGTTAAGTTTGTCTTTAGACCACTTATTTTTAACAAGTGAATAAAAATAAAAAGTGAGTCTGAACTGTTCATTTTTGTCTACAAGCATATTTTTGGTTCTTAATACTTTAGGTGGAAGAATAAGTCTTGTTACATAAAACAGTTTCCTGTGATTTCCTATTCACACAGCAGTTGAAAAAACTCACCCCTACTAATTATTTGCAGCACTTCCTTTCAAAGTGGTCTTGGACAGGGGTGGGGGTTTATTGGCTGACTCATCTTCTGTCAGCCTTTTGATGCTGTAAACTATTATTATTTAATCAAACATAAAATTATAATAATAATTCAGTTTGTCGACCTTTGTTGAATGCAATAATAAGCCCTAGATTGTATGTAGCCAACCCTAAAGATTTGATTTCACATTTTGATGCTCTGTAAGACTTGAGTCACTAATAACAGGCTCTTGTCAAAGTGAAAATGACATCCGTTTTCCAAGAAATTACCGTAGGTAATAACAACTTCTGCTCTAATGATATTATGCATATGAAACGTAGAAAATGTCAGCCATAGAGAATCAATGAAATGGCATTTTGGAGTCCAGAAACCAGTCCAGAGTCTTTGCAACCATTGCAAAGTTGAATAAAGTGTAACAATAACCAGCACATGTAGCAACTCATTTAGTCAGAAAAACATCTACGTTTACCTTTCCTCTCCTCTCAAAACTGAAACAGAAAAAATGGGTTTCTTTCAAAACAAAGCATTTAGTTTTGTTGGATCAGGTCAGTCATGGAACACCGACCACTGACCGAAGGTTTTGCCAGGAACAGTCTCTGCGGTTGAAGTTGGCAGAACAATCTAGCTCATATTAAATATAGTTTTGTGGAAGGAGAAAACAGCACCGCTTGTGTACGTCATTCTCCTGACAAGCACTCTTTGTGTTTTTCTTTGTTAATGTTTTTTTTGTGATGTCGAGCATGATGTTTTCTTTTATCTCAGAGGGGTACAGAGGGAGTGTTTGTGACCACACGGAGAGCACACACATCATGCAAACAAGAGTACCTAGACTATTTTTCTTAGTATTTTTAATGAAACACATCAAGGATTTCTTATAATCTCAAAAACACTTCTGTTCTGCTCTAATCTCATTTTTTTACATTAATGATTTTCAGTTTTGGGGATTTTACCTTATACCTCAGAAATCACCGTTTAATGAAGCACAATGATCTTTAGAAATTTAACAAATGCTTTCAACGTAAAAAGAAACGCTACTTTTGCAGTACAAATCACGATGGGATTTTTGAAACATTTGATTTAGATCCTGCTTATTTACCAATAAAAAAATAGACAGTTAATGATTTAAAGGCCAACTGTAGATGATAAAATAACATTTTTAGATTACTACTTTAAAGAACCACTCCAATGAAAATTGTGTTTTTAATGTGTCCCTGGGACATTTTTCTAACAATGGAGGACATTTTAAGAAAATTCATCTTTAAATTGGATTTCTGAATGTTTCTGAGTAATGTGAATCAGGATCAGATGGAAAAAAATGTTCTTAGCAATGATGTAGAAGCTACAATACGTATTTCTGTTTTTGGCTGAACACAGCATAATCAATAAATAAAAGACCACTGGGGACACCTTTAAAATAGATCAAAAGATGTTTGGAGCTGAAATTTATGTTTAAACCTCTTACAGTTAAATGTATTTACTAACTGTGGGAGCGCTAAACTAGGGTTGTGTTCAAATTCCCTCACTAAACTCACTACATATTAGGCATTTGCCACTTTATAGGGGGGTGTCTGAATCAACAATTCCAATTCCCAAACTAGATTAAGACATGTAGACCACAAAGCATTGGATTTGAACAATTTAGTTTTACCTTTATCCCATCAGGGGTCGCCACAGCGAATCAGCTTTCAGTGATTTACACAGGCGGTTTTGGCAGAGTTTTACTCCCTTCCTTGAACAACCCTGTATCTTATCCAGGCTGGGGCCTGGCACAGGGAGACCCAGACTTGGGCCCCCTTGTGGCTACATAGTTAGGCAGTAGTGTGAAGAGTCTTGTCTAAGGAGCTTCGCTGGATGAAGCTCATCCACACACAGTGAATTTATAAATAGTCTCGGTAAAACGTTCATATTTATTAAGTTTTTACTTTAGCAAATGGCTAAAGTATTCACTGTGTAAGAAAAGTGAGTATGGTGTCCAAATTGTGTTGAAATGTAAAGGACCTTTATTGGTTGGGGTATAGTTTGGGAATTTGGACACAGCCTGTTAGCCCACTTTGGCTAAATCTAAAGACGGGGTTGGCAACCTTTACCACTCAAAGAGCCACTTGGATCAGTTTCCCACAGAAACGAAAGCACAGGAAGCCGCAACACTCGGTGCTACAAAAAATAGTTTTGCAGAAATATCGCAGTAGTTCATTTGGCGATACTTGTATTGATTCCAAATGCTATCAGGATATTTATTTAATTATTTATTTTAATTATTTATGAGCGTGATGTTTCCTTTGATCTTTTGTCCACTTGTTTCTATTTGTTTTCTTTAAATCCAGTAAACCCAATAAAGTGTATTAATCATATGGATGAAATAGCTGTTTGTTGGTTTGGAATCATAAGCGGTGAGTCTAAGCCCTGCCCCCGCCTCTCTACCTGTTCACATCCTCTGCAGCTCCAAGTTGATTTCCGCCGCTGCAAACCCCCCCCCCCCCCCCAGCATGTTCTACACAGACAGCGCAACATACGGTCATCATAGCAGCGAGTTGACAGGATGGTAAGGGCGCCCGAATACAAATGTAATTGGTTTAACATGGAAATGGGTGGTATTAGCCCCCTACAAGATTGCCACTGACTTTCTTTTTAGAAGAACTTTACATCCCATAACAGACTGGTTGGCGTTTACAGATGCAGACACGCCCCCTCCGCGTGCTCACGCTGCTCTTCTCCTCCTGCCTGCTCGCAGGAGGAGAATGCTTACTAAACCATAGAGAGCCGCAGCACAATGATGAAAGAGCCGCATGCGTCTCCAGAGCCGCAGGTTGCTGCCCCCTGCTCTAAAGCTAAATACACACTTCTTGTGTGAGCAGATGATTATTGATGCTACATTTGCTATGTTGTGTGGATGCTAATGTTCCAATTTTACCCAATAGAACCTTATATTATAAATAAAAAGTTAATTTAGCTGCAATAACTTCATGTTTTAAGCGAGTAAGACTTGGATGTTTTAATATCCCACCCACTTTTTATTGTTTAGCAACCCCTTGAGAAGATGCATAGAAGTAATTACACTTTGGAAGGTTTCATTTTTATCTGCTGAGAGTGTTGATAAAAACTCAAGCAGAAATATAGATCTTTTTATATTGTATGTAATTCTGAACTTTGTGAACTTCAATCCATGCTCTTCACCTTCATGGCTCCACTAATACCTGGTTTTTGTGTTTTCTATTTAAAAGTGTCAGTCATGAAAAAGACAGCCTTGACTGGATTTGAACTGTAGCCTGAAAGTATGATTTGTGTGTTGTTAGGTCTCATGTGACGCTGTTGCAGCAACATGTTAACATGTGGGTTAGAATGTTCTCTTTTCATGAATGTATTCTTTTATTCGTACTTGGCGAGTATGTAAAAGTGGTTTCTGGGAAGGAGGCAGTCCCACTGGAAACAATAATAATGCTTTGTTTTCATAAGGATCATTATTAACAGCGATTACCAGATTTATCTGCTCGTTGCAAGTTAAATTAAGGAAATCACTGATTGATGGCAAAATAAATCATACGGTGATGGTAGTTTCCATGAAGGTCTTTTCTGTGCGGAAACTTTCAACAGGAAGAACAAAATTGATTTGTAGCTGGACAGAACCTTTACTTCTTTGTAAATAGAACAAAATTGTTCATCATTTGGTAAAAACGGTTTTGTAGCTGGTGGAAAACTAAAGATGAATTTAGTTTAACCCTTGTGCTATCCTAGGCACTTTAACATTGGGAGTTGGGTCATTTAGACCCACTATACAGTGCTCTGAACCTTTTTTCTTCAATGATTTGTGATCTTCACTGGTGTCCATGGATTACATGAAATCTTTCCACCTTTATCCACCTTTGTCATGGTAGGGAGAACACGTCAATGTAAGGGTGGGGTCATCTAAGATAGAACAAGGGTTAAAACAGGCTTTAACAGAAAATATTTTTAACCAATATGAAACCATTGTGTGTATTTTTACTGATTCAACTCATTAACTGGTTTTTATCGTAGATATATTTAATGTGTAGAAGTAAAAGAAAAAACAGCAAGTTACAGTGATAATTAAAACTCCTTCAAAGAAGAGTGATACTGACAGGCTGTATCCATGGGCTTCACTTGGTGTGTTAAGGCTTTGGGACAGTCAAAGACAAACATGGTAGACTCAGAAAGGAGGCTGTTAACCATTTGGTCCATCAGAGTGACTTTATAAAAAGCATCTCTGATTATAGAAGTGATCTCTAAGGTGCAAGCAGAGGCTCTCTTTAACTGTGACATTGTAGGTGATAATTCAGACGAAATCATTTAAATTTATATTATCGTCTTTTTGTCTTGAATTATATAGAACAATGCTTTATTTATCTAATTAAGGTATTTCGTGTACTTTTTTATTGTTGTCTAGTTTCTCGTTGTTATAGGTTATCTAAATCAAGTTGTAATAAATTAACAGTTCACTTTTGTTACAAAAATTATGCTTGGAGTGGAAAATAAACACTTTTCTGTTAATATGTAGTAAATGTATTATGTGTAACGTCTGGTTGTCCTTACAAACCTCAAGTTGATTACTGGACAACTGAACAACGTTGAGTTATTGTCAATAAAGTGTGTCTATCTGTCACATTGCATTCTCTGTGAACACAAAGAGACACATAATTAACAACACAGTTCAACAGCAAAATTTCCCATCAGCCCCTTTAAACCCCTGCTGTCTCTTGACACCTCTATGCATTCTGGGTGGTGTAGTCATGTCACATTATCTGAGAGTTTTTATCGGATCCAAGTCTGGAACTTGAACCTATTGAAGTGTTTTAGAAGTGTGTTTGTATGACTAGCTAAAGGAAAGTCTGCACCCCGATCAGATAGCTTTTGATTTTATTTACATATATCAAAAATGGAATTCACTGTAATTCTTCCATTTCTTACCGCAACAGCGATAGAAAACCTTTTGCCCTTCCGGCAGAAACACACCTGTCTGAGAGCTAATTAACCTGTATTTATTAATGACATGCAGCAAAAATGGCATAGCAACACCTACAGGATAAATGACTTAATTTGGCTCGTACAGTTTCTATAATCCGGTGCGCCTTATGGTAAAAAAATACAGTATTCAGATTTTCTGGCACTTGTAGAGATTTAATTTATTTTGTGAGTTCCTGAAATAAAGTCTGTGATCAAAACATGAGAGTTTATGCTTCAGATTGAAACAATCCAACTGAGCAAGATAGGATTTGATAACCTTGAGTCAAGTTTGGAATTTACTTTGATTAATATCAGACGCCTTGCTGTTTCCTCTTTGACTTTCTGGCATTAATAACCACAGAGAGTGCTGGCGATGAAGATGAATCAGTCACCTGCCCATATTTTAGCCTGCAGCTGCCCATAATCAATGTGTGCAGCTCTTCCCCTTTGTCCTATGATATAAAGATTACACAATCCTCTTTTAAAACGAGATTCAAGAATCCTCCTTTTTTAATTACCTACGTTAGAATTTGTTTACAAGAATTCTCCAAAGACATCCTTTTGTAAGTTAAACTATTTGTAAAAGATTTTTCCAAAAACTAGTCTGAAAGCTGAAGTCAGAGCTCTCAGCTTGACTTTCATAGGATGGATGCTGCTGGGTTCTGTCGTTGTGGTACGAAACCAGATTTCTGACAGAGGATGAATGAACCCCAAACTAAACTGTTTAACATCAGTAGGTGTGCATGTGACTCCTCTTCTTCATTTTTCATGCTATCAGAAGTCCCACACCAGACCTCATAAATGCTGGGAACTAAATGGCACCAAAGTGGTTTTATAACGTAAAATTTGACATCATGTTCCAAAGACGATTGATTGGTTAATCTAATCAGTTTTGGACTTAATTTGAAAAAAACAAAAGCTAAAAAGAAACAATAAGTTTATACATGTTCATCCATCCGTCCATCCGTTTTCTAAACCCGCCTTAATCCCTTTCTGGGTCAAAGGGCTGCTGGAGCATCCTAGCTACTGTTGGACAAAAGAATGGTGCAAACTGAACAGGTCAGGAATAATCATATAGATGATCTAAATTGACCCTTTTGACCCGTTGAGAAAAAAATAATAAATCAATAAACTTCCCTTCTAAACACTAATGTAATGTGCAGTTCTATACTGAATGTGTCCAAAAAACAAACAAACAAAAAAAAAAACCTTAGTACACCCCAATTTTCAATAAAACATAAATAAAATACAATTGAAATAAATTAATGCCAAAAAAGGTTCCAACAAAATAAAAATCTAAAGATGTCCACATAAAAAACATACAGCAATCAAGCATTGAATGTAACTTGTGAAAGAACTTACAGAGCTGACAGAAATAATAAAAAAAAAAGATTTTTTTTTTTATTTAAATTTGTATTAAAATGAGAGGTCTTTCCAGGTCCTGTGAATAGTGTCAGATTTGGTTTCATCTGCCTTATCCATGTGACTCAAAGGTTTTTCACAAGTTCTTTCCCAATAAAAACAAGGCTCTGAGACTCCATAGACATTTTTTACTAATATAGTTACTGCACTCTGATTATGGCAGCAGATGGAATGATGTTTGGCGCTTGATGTTAACATTTAAAAAAAAAAGAAAAAAGTTATAAACCCCTTCCAGCCAACAAAACAAACAAGGTAATATGGAAACAAAAATATTAAAATGAATATTAAAAATAAATAGTACATCAAAATTCATGCCATTAGCATTTATTTAGTTTGCTAAATGTCAATAAATGTAATAAAAAGTGCATTAAAAATATATTTGTAGGCATACATACTTATATTGCACATGTTATTTTGAATTATTAATTCATTAATAATTAATTACATGTTTAAGGGTTTGTGTGAAAGTTGTTGCATTTTAATTCAAAAAGCATGAAGCATTAATCTGAACAAACGTTAGTCCTTTTTTAGCCATTCATTTAAATGTACAGCCATGAATGAGTGCTTACACCATATTTCTAACAGCAGCTCTGCTTATTATTACTGCTTTCTGTGATTTAATTCTTCAGTGCTTGTTTTGTTTTTTTTTTCTCACAATTTGGGAGCATGAAGGAGAAATTCTCTGCTAGTTCTGAACGTGACCATGAAGTCTGAGGTGTTAATAGATAATACTTGATTGTTGTTCTAAAGCAGACTGCACATGCTCTTACCATGGTACTGAGGTAATGAAAGTTACAAAAATCTGGCCATTATAGAAACAGCAACAACAAAAATAAAATCTCTTCTTGTAGAACTAAGATTTTGTTGAGTCCTGTGCTTGCTCATGTTCTGTCTTGGTTTTAGAGAAACTAAGGGTGGCTCAAGCCTTTTCCTCTTCATTTTAGCAGAAATGTTGAGGTTCTCAGTGAGCAGGGCCAACACAACAGACTCAACAACTAATATCCAACAAAACTAT
The DNA here is from genome assembly GCA_037389245.1 of Oryzias sinensis. Taxonomy (NCBI): domain Eukaryota; kingdom Metazoa; phylum Chordata; class Actinopteri; order Beloniformes; family Adrianichthyidae; genus Oryzias; species Oryzias sinensis. The sequence continues at coordinate 9,033,400 of CM074496.1, forward strand.
CCAGACATGTAACACTAATAAATACAAGTCTAGCCATAACTGAACAAACTTCTTTTAGCAAAAGCACTTTTGTGAGCCCCCTGTGAATGCTGCAGTGATTTCTAGGTCAGAATATTTTCTGTTTTTGGTCTGTCTTTATATGGCTGGATCCTCCCTTCAAGGTTGATGGCTGCCTAAAATAAGAATATTTTTTTGCTAAATTTGGTGCCTCCAGTTTCAAAAATGTTGATGGAGTTTCTCAGTGTGAGAGTACCTCTATCGTGTCCCTTTTTCCTGGCTTTTGGAAGGAGGTGTTGACACCTAAACTTCACATTAGTTTCACACTTGTTATTAGTTCTGACTATTTCTCTTGAATGCTGTTTGGCCCTCTTCCACCAAGCCCCTCATGATTGAGTATGCAGCGCAGGGAGTGGAACTAACCCTGAAGCTCTTTAGATGTCGCGCATGTTTTATGTTTTCCTTCCATATGCCACAGCAACTTTCACAGGCCCTGCTCATCCAGTTTCTTCCTAGTGTGCCGTATCAGATCCATCGGAACAGGTTTAGGTCATAAAATGTCATGACACAATTCAAAAAATGAAAAGCAGGAAACCTTTTAGCTTTTGGAGTTATTTACAATATTTGATTTTTGTTCAGAAAAGTTATTAGTTATTTAATATTTATTCAATGTCTCCAGTCTTGCCTGAGGTTTATTGGATTTAATTAAAGGTTTTTGTTGTCGCTTAATAACTTTGGATGTTGTGTTAAAATGTTCTGCCTGCTTATTTGCATTTATAAAAAGATATTGAAATTCTCCTGATAAGGCGGGTGAGCAAAACATTGATAGATTGAAGACACCAAGGAAACATGTTTCTCACCTTGTTTTTATAAATATGAGACAAATTGTGTGAGACGTCTTCCAAACAATTCAATTCAGTATATATTATTATTTTCATTATATTTATTTGAACTGATATTGTTTTTGGCATTGATTTTATTATATTTTGACTATGCAATTGTTTTTTTATGTTTTCTCATTAAAAAGCATAAAAAAAATAAAAACTCAATACTTAATAACGTAATTTACCTGATAAAAATAATTACTGTTTTTATAGTGTAAGTATTGCTGTAGCTTATCCCAGCTACCACAAATAATGGTGACAAACATCATGGAATGATCACTTTGTTGTAATCCAATTTATTCAATTACAAGTTGTTTGTATTTAACTGTGTTTAATCTGAAACAGGTGAGCAAGAGGTTTCATTGAGAGTTTTAGATAAGGTCGTGTCAAACAGCCAGTATGTTTATTTTGCGCATTTTCCACTTACGACATTTCGGTTTTTCGTGATACATGCGTGATGTACGTAATTCATGTGTTTTCGTGGTTTCATCATTTATCCATGTGCGCCGATGTCCATCAAAGTTTTCGGCTGATGGGTCTTTACGTGAATTTGGTTTTGGGCTGTTCAACATTTTTGGTCGGTTGAGAAATACGCAGTTTATCTTACTCAATTGTGCGTGATATTTGTGAGATGCATACACAAATTTGAGGCTTTCCACGACCGATGTACAACATTTATATTGCATATACGGCAACCCTCTCAGGTTAAAATTCCATAATTGACACACGAATCATTAATGAATTGCATAGAAACAGCACAATAACCACTCACGGTTCAAGTTGTATGTTGATTTGCGTTGTTTATTTGTACTTCTTCCGTGGCTTTAACGTGGTTCATACTTCTGTGAAAATTTCACATACAGACCACAACTTTTCTCATTTTTTAAAACGAATATTCACGTATGGACAGTTTTCATCCGTGCAATATGCACAAAATTTTCATAGTGGCTGTGTGACACGGCTTACATACTGTAAACCCACAGTGAATTACCCAAGGGTCACATCATTGTGTACTGGTCCAGCCCCCAAATTACAGTCCTGATTTTAAATACAACTCTAAAGCACCAAATGTTGTTACTCAAATGACCACTGGAGGCCGGTTCCAAAAAGGGGAACTTTTACTCACAGATTTGGAAAAGTTTAACTTTACAGCCCAAAAACTCTTACAGCGTGGTGTCAGAAAGGCTTTTAATGTTTAATGCTTCATTTTATATTCTCAGCAAATGTGTGCATCTGTAAGGTGGGAACTGTTTTCAGCAGATCCTACCTTTACAGATAACATTGCTCTTTGGAGTGATATGCAATGATAAACTTGTAACATCTGAGCAAAACTGAAAAAGATGCAGTGTCATACACCACTGTATGGGCCCAATTTCCTGCCTCAAATTACCACAGTTAACACCAGAGATGTCCCTGGTGACGCCTAAATAACGCACGCTTTTTGATGCACTGTAACTCTTTGACTGTTTAGCAATCAACATGAATCAGCTGATTATGATGCGCAGTTTGGCACCAATATGCAACACATTAACTAGTGGAAAGAATGTCAACACTGGAGCTTAAACTCTGGTTTAAAAGAATTGAAGCAAACTAGAAATTAACATTTGTGGCAGTTTCTCAAAAGACCACTGGAGGCAGAGCAAACTGGTCAGTATGGCTGCCCCTCTTCAGGCTAAATTTCCTTTCAGAGATTATCTGCCCTGTGTATGTAAATCTATAGGAGGACCCACGCAAACTCAGCGGCCTAGTGGGAGGGTGTCTGTCCTGACATTGGTTGTCTGTAGGGTTCAAATCCACAGTCCAACCATACTACAGATTAAAAATAGGACTGAAACTCCCTGTTTGACACTCATTATTATGGAGTAGGATTTGGGGGGTTAAACCACCGAATCATTCCTGGACACAGCTGTGTGTATTGCTCCTCTTTGGGATGGGTCAAGTGAACAATTTTCACACAACTCTTTTCAATTTAACTTTATATTTATTTTTGCTTTGTTCTGTCCAGTTGCCTTTTTTCCCAGACAGAGGTTGCGCCACATCAGGCTTAATTTTTGGCCTTTTGACAACTTCAGAGACTTTACGTCCAGCTAAAATCCTGGTGAGCAAACTTTAAAAACCTCTGGCGAAAAAATCTGTTTTTATTTAAAAACAGAGCTTTGAATAAGTGCACATTTGGATGTGAAAAAAAAACAAGTTTTTTGGGGGAATGACTCATGTTTTACCGCTCAGGGTTGTAATGATGGGATTACAGAGGCTGTACTGAGTCTTGCTTGCTTGGTTCCTGCAGTCTTCCAGAAGCACAAAAACACTATTACCAGAGCAACAGACAGGAAACAGCTTGAAGGCACCTGTATGAGTGAGTTGTTGGATTTGCTGCAGCTGCTTCATACAGGAGACGATGCTTCCCCCTTTACAGCTTCATTAACAGCTCCAGACCAAGCATTAATTATAACCCTCTACAAAAACAAATGGACTGTCTTCACACACCTTTGAACAGAAAAAAGAACTCAGTAGTGGAGGTCATATTGCACATTTTTGACCAGAATTGACCTTGTTTAATGAGGATTTTCCATGCACATGTTTATGTTTATATATAGAACACCTCACACGTCCTATTAACAGCCAGCATGTTGGCCTCGTTTGTGGAGGCCTTTGACTCGATCGCCACCCTATAGATCCAAATCCCTGCTCTCTGTGCCTTCATGGGCCCTAATTAATTGGATCAAGAGAATGCCGTTAAGTATTTGACAGCTCTGTGAGTGATAACAGTGCAATCAGAACATTCCCATGTATGATCCCCAGGAGGAGAATCATTCCATATTAGGCCCATTGACTCTGAGCCACACTCCTCCTGGGAGATTGAACCTACTCTCACTGATAAGGAGCCGCAAGGCTGTGCTTTGAAAGATGTCGGAAGCTTTGAAGTTATTTCTGAGGTGACGTGTCTCAAAACTCAAATCTTTTTAAAAAAAGGAAGCTCTGAAGATGAACATATGTACACAAACTATCAGTACAGACCTGACAAAGAAACTTAAAGCAACAGTAAGGGAAGGTAAACATTGGAATATTAGGTTGTTTTTCATACAAACAGTCCTAGGTGTCTAAGTCTGAAGTTGGAAATCATTACGTTTTTAATCCATTTGAAAGTACTTTAAAGATGCACTGAGATGAACATTGTGTTTTGGTTGTTTTTAACATGTTCTTGTAGCATTTTTTCATGATGGAGGCCTAATATGAGGAAATATTAAGCTTAAAATTACATTTCTGAGAAGATCTTTATTCAAATGAGCTCTTAGCAACAGGGAAGGGAAGTGAACATGGTTTTGTACCATGCCAACACCCCCACCCACAATTTAGAGGCAAGTTTTCCATGAGGACCTGATGTATGTAATGTAGAGAGATAAATGTCTATGAATTTAGCAACAAAAAAATCATTGTGATTGGCTGAGTAGAAAAGGTGGGGAATTTTGCTATTGGATTAGATTGAAGGATTATCTGACGATGTGCACATTTAGTGACGCTAGAACCCAGTTTACCCAGAAATGAGGTAGATCTTCTTTACTGAAACTGTGCCAAAAGCCTCACTTAACTGCATTATTTACAAGTTACACATATCACATACAATAAAATGTAATACAATGTAATACATTAAACTGGTGCTTAATAGTTGTAATCAATTGTAGCTGTCTGGCCGCACTCAGTTTGTTCAACTTAACTCCTTCAAGTCTCAGCTCTTCCCATTCAACTCAGGTGTGCCCCAAGGCTCTGTCCTCTGCCCCCTTCCTTTTATCATCAATCTTCTCCCCTTGACAATATCTTCAGGAAATTCAATGTAACCCTTGTGCTATCCTAGGCACTTTAACATTGGGAGTTGGGTCATCTAGACCCACTAGACAGTGCTCTGAACCTTTTTTCTTCAATGATTTGTGATCTTCACTGGTGTCCATGAATTAAAATCTTTCCACCTTTATCCACCTTTGTCATGGTAGGGAGAACACGTAAACTGAAGGGTGGGGTCATCTAAGATAGCACAAGGGTTAAAGTTTCATTAATACGCTGACAAAACCCAACTCTACCTAACTCACCCCAACTCCACTCTCCCTCCTGCTTCCTTGACAGCCTGTCTTTTGGAAATCACATCCTGGTTTTCATTTAACTCTCTGTAACTCAACAGCAATAAAACAGAACTTCTCCTCATTGGTACAAAATCAACCCTCTCCAAATTTAACAGATTTTATTTACCTTTTCTGTCGGTGACTCTTAGGTTACCTCTTCCTCCCAAGTTAAGAGTTTGGGTGTTGTCCTAGACAGCTCTCTATCCTTCCAATCTCACATCAGTAACATCTCCCGGACATCATTCTTCCATTTTCTTAACATCAATTGTGTCCGTCCTTCCCTCACCCCCCACACTGCTTCCATTTTGGTTCACAGCCTTGTCACCAGCTGAATTGACTACTGCGAATCTCTTCTCTTCAGTCTCCCCAACGACTTCATCCACAAACTCCAGATCAATGGGCTAAATCCGGATCATCACCAGAACTCCCCTTCACCAGGACATCACTCCAATCCTCCAGTAGTTCCACTGGCTTCCAGTCCAATCAAGAATTGATTACTAAATCCTTCTGCACACCTTTAAGGCCATATCTGTCCCCTCCCTAACTGTCTACTCCTATCAAAGTCATAACACCATTCCGTTCCCTGAGGTCTTTATCCTTCCTTCACCTGGATGTTCCCTTACCCCGCCTCAACACCATGGGGGGCTTTTAGTTGCTCTGCTCCAAAAATCTGGAACTCTGATTCCCTGTCCCAAATCTAAACTCAAACTCTATCTGTGCAAAAAAATCTATTTTTTGTAACACCTCCTCCCCATTTCTGTGTTTTACCTGTTTTATTTGTACAGTGGCCTTGAGAGTCCTAATAGGTGCATTATGCAGGTGTATTATCATTATTTTTATTATTATTATTACATCTGAAATGGCATTATTTTTAGGTTATATTTAGGACGTGAGTTTGACCTTTTTGTAATATTGATTGACGCAAAGATGAACAAAAGCAATAAAAACATGTTATCTTTGCGTAATATCTCAAAGTTATAAACGGGTTTTGGTCTTGTAAAAAGACGGCAAAAACAGCAAATTCTTGCTAAAAGTCTTCTCCAGCCCACATTTGCAGCTCATCCAGTGTTTGCACTTGTTCTTCTGCTTCAGGGTTGTTATGAGGAAGGTGATGGAAATGTAAACACGCGGCAGACTGTGTGAATGTTTTATTTCTACACCACTTACTGGGTTACTGCAAAGGAGCTGGCTGTGTGCTCAGCTTTTCTGCCATCCCTGTTGGCCAGCCTGCAATTCTTTCCTCATTTTGAAGGAAACAGATTATGTGAAAATCATGCAGAGTGAACATCAATATGAAAAAAAAAAAACACTGGCAGGAGTGAGCATTTTATCATCTCTTGATTTGATGCATGTAATTTTTTTCATACAGGAGACCATAGAATTTCTGTTCCTGCCTGTTCATTTGTTTATTGTTAATACAGAAATGGGAACACATAAACTGGAAGCCTGTATCCTCTGGATTTGTTGTGCTACTCCTAATTTTTGTTATTCTTGTGGTATTATCCTAATGCTGAAGATTCTGCAGATGTGTTCCCATCTGGGGCTGAACAGTGGCTCAGTGGTTAACATACTCATCTCACAGAGAAAAGGCCCTGGTTTAAATTCCAGCCTGGTCCTTTCTGTGTGGAGTTTGCATGTACTCCTTGTGCATGTGTGGGTTTTTTCCAAGCATTCTCGCTTCCTCCTAAACTCCATTAAAAATAGGTTGGTTAATTGGTAACTCTGAATTGCCTAAATCTGCTAATAAAAGAGAAAGTTCCCTTGTTAGTTAAATTGGTCTTGCTTAGAATTGAATATTGGACTGTTTCAATTTACCTTATTTTTATATCGTTGTCCTTTAAACTATATCCAAATTAAAATGCTTGCGTATTTTGCATAGATTAGTTTCAAGTTAGTTCTTAAGTGGTTAGCACTCTCTCTTCTTACAGCTAGAAGACCCTGGTTCAAATCCCTGCTGGCACCTTGTGGGCGGGGTTTGCACATTCTTCTCAATGTGTTGGTTTTCTTTAGGCACTTCAACTTCTTCCTAAAGTTCCAAAACATGCTTTAAAGACCCACTCCAATAACATGTTCTTGAAGCATGTTTCTTATGATAAAAGACATAGCAAGAAGGCCCTGGTTTGAATCCCAGCTGGGTCCTTTCTATGTGGACTTGGCATGCTCTCCCCATGCATGTGTGGGGTTTCTCCAGGCACTCAGTCGTCCTCCCACAGTCCAAAAAATATTCTTCATAGGTTAACAGGTTACTCTAAAGTGTGACAGACTGGCAACGTTTCCAGTTTGTACTCCACCTTCATCCATCAGCAGCCGGGACAGGCTCTGGCAACCCCGCGACCCCAAAAGGGATTTATTATTATTTATTTCCTGAAGATTGATTACAAATTTGTGTCACTTTTTGTGGTGCATTTAAAAAGGAAGACAATTGCTCATTTTTGATTATTTTATTAAACTCTGAGCATTGCCAACCTTTAATGATCAGAATTATAAGACTCTCTATATATATAATAATAAAACCTTTGTATTTGACGTAATCATCTTGAATTAAAATGATTTGAACGTAACCCTATTTTTGCCTTTGTTCTGCATTACTTTTTTTATTTTTTTATTTTAAGGCCAAATCAAGAATTGTGTACAGTGTTTCCGAGTCTGTTGTGGGAGTTTTGTTCTGAAATAACACACATTTAGATAGATGTATTTAAGACGACAAAACTCCTTACCCACTTTATAAACATTTCTCCGACATACATTAATCTTTTTACACTTTTCTGTCTTGCTTAAAGTCTCAAAGTTCAACCCTTCAGGCTAGTATTGAAGCCAAAGCTCTGCTAGCTCTTGAGGATTTCTGTAAATTTGGCAAACTGAACGCATTCTGTACTGCACAAGGTACACAGAACATTTACAATGGTCTACAGCCAATCATGACCCAGAACCTAATGCAGTGTAACAAAAAAAATCATGCAAAATTGCTCTGAAAAAATGTGTGAGACAGCAAACATCTTGCAATAGATGAGGGCTATAGCGACAGCACTGTACTGCAAGGTTTGCTGCAGCTAAGAATGTAATTCAGTTACAGCATCCAAGGATGTGAGCACAGTTAACATCAAACCTTAACTGATTGTTCAAACTTCACAAGAACTATTTTAATCTGTTACCGGTATCTGTTACAGTCTACTTTACATCTCTGGTTAGCAATGTAGTCCCTTTATGTATTTTTAGCCTTTTAAAAAGATCCTTTCAAATTGAAATATGATCAGGGTCATTAATCTGAATACAGTTTTGGCTACAGAAAAAGAATCCCAGTGTTTGAAACAGTACCTGATGCTTTGCAACTTAATGCAGAAGGTTTCTTAGGTCTGTGTTGGTCTGCAGAGGTACAGTCAAGCAGGAGAGCCAACAGAGAGAACACATCTGCAGAAGGCATCAGTCAGTGGGTGGTAAAGGAAGGGGTTGTTATGAAGGCTCTTAGTAACGGTCACTTAAGGGGAAAAATCTGTAAAGCGTGTGGTTTATTTTTCCTCGCCATCAAAACTGAAGCACTTCTACTCCAACGGGCCCACCAGGGACACCATGTGTCTTAACCAGGGACAGTTTGACGCAAGATCTGTAGATGAACTACTGAACTCACAGCCAACAGACTCTCATGTTTTTTTTTTTCCTTTTAGCTCAACATTTGACCTGAACATGTGCAGGATGCACGTGTTTAAACTGTCATAGCAGGTCTGGTTTTGATTGTTTGTGACAGCTTTGTTCCTATTAGTATTAAAGTCTATAACTGTTGTAACCACTGTCCACAGCCACCTTGAATTAGTTCTTGTAAAAAGACTAATCAAGATGCACTTGATTGATTAACCTCATTCTGTTTGTTAACAGGCAACATAGTTTATACAATGCATTTTACATGTCAACCTTTCATGCAAAATGAGTGTTTTTGGTAGAATGCACAAAACGTGGGGAGGATGGATGCAAACAGATTTATTTGGCACATGCAATGCAATTGATCAAATGCAAAACAGGATTGCGATCAGTGTTTTGCTTCTTGATTTTGTATGTTTAGAAAGGCAAACTGACTACTTTAAAGTCCCACTCCATTCATCTTTTGATCTATTTTAAAAGCGTTCCCAGTAGTCTTTTATGATTATGCCGGTTTTAGGCAAAATTTTAAAAAAGAACTGTCTTTTTCTAAGAATTTTTTTCTAGAACATAGTTTCTGCAGAGTGGCAGGAGTTCATTAGAAATTTGCTTCTAAATTATTGGCTCGAGCAGACAGCACTGTGACCCATAACGGAGCTGTCTGCTTACGCTCTCTCCTGCTAGCTTACAGCCATTTAAATTTGTTCTTCTTTGCCAATCAGTCTTTGTAACTCACCCTGGTTGTGATACAGAGAAAAAACAATTACCCTCTGATTCAAAGGTTGCTCTCTCTCTGGCTGTCAGCCAGCCGCCGTAGCGGGCGAGCTCACTCTAGCCACTTGGACCTTGCAACAGACTGGCAGCCTGTCCAACAGTAGCCGGGACGGCTACTGTTGGACAGGCAGCCCCAAAAGGGATATAGTGGGTGAAGAAAAAGGATGGAGGTTCAGAATGAGAACGCTTGGATGGATGCTCCATGTACTCCACCTGCTGATCGAGTCACTGAACACATTACGTGCGTAAAGCAGAGTCCCTGATTGGTTGAAGCGACAGGTCAACCTCACCAGTGTTCAGATATTTGAACTCTCAAATTGCGCTGCTGCCAGCCACGCTCAGATCTCACTGCAGGACATCTGATTGCGTCTGTACATTGGCTTGACATTGAAACTCTTTGAGCAGGCAGAGAGCACGCAGCAAAAAAAAAAATAATAATTCGGCTCCCATCACTTGAGACTCTTTTGATTCCCTACCAGGCAGCGATTCTTAGTATCACTGCTTTTGAGCATGATCCATCACTAAGCATCAGGGGGGTTATGAGTGTGTGAATGTGTGTGTGTTAATGGGACTGTGACTGTAAAGCACTTTGGGCCTAAATCAAAGTAGGAAAGTAGATTATGTGCCATTTCATTTGCGGTCTTACATGCCCACACATTCTTACACTCTTTATTTGTAATCTCAGGGCAGTGAAGCCATTTAAATCTAAACAACCAGGCAGATTTGCCACTGGTTGCAGTTATTAAAGGTCTGGGATCATCTTCTCAAGCATGGATGCAATCAGATGTCAGTTTACACTATTGGACTTTACTAGTACAGTTAATCTTTGCTAATAAAATGAAAGCCTATGTGTTTGAAAATATTGAAGGGAAGCAACAAAATGCCAATGAGGTATAATTGCTCAACTGACTCAGGTGCAGCCTGTTGACTTAAAGCTAAGAGGCAAACTTCTTGTCTGAATTTTTAAAGTTGTATTTTTAAAAGAAATGTGTGAGTCTAAACAAAAATGTACTCTGATTAAACCTCAAACTCAGTTGCAGCTGGTAAATACGAGTGAATTGGTTAACTGGAAGAGTCAGCCTGGATTTGACTGCTGATGTCAGTAAGCAGTGATTGGTCAGAGTTGGTCTGAGTCCTCGTTTTCTATGGTACCAACTCTCGCCAATCAGGAGTGAGCTTGTTAGAAGTCCACACCCTTAACACTTGAAAGTGGGCTCAGTAGAACCTGTCAAACCTGACATTTGACACGAAACCACATCTGATTGGTCAGTTTGTAGGATAAATAACTTGAACTACAGAAAAAATATAGTAAGGAAAAAAAAGGATTATTAAGAACATGTTAAAAAAGTATAGAACAAGAATGGTGATTTTGATTAATAGAATGACTGAGTAATAGTGGTTTATTTCACAATAGAAGTCTATAGGATTTTGGCTACTTGGAACCAGCAGGAACTTCCTGTTTGAAACATAAGGTTCAGTTCACATACATACAGTCAATGGGCTAAATTTAGTTGTCATCTGTAGTCACATGATACTGATGAACAACAAGCAGGAAGTCTTTAAGGGAGAGAAAAACCAGAGAGGATTGTGTGAATTTTCAGAATAAAAGTTTTGCACAACATCTTTTAGATATCCACATCCTAGATGACCGCACTTACAATTATAAAACACTACAATCTGTCTTTTGTTGTCTCTCACGTTCCTGTCTACCTTTGATAAGACATAAGAGCTGAGTACATGTTCTTGTGGTCACCACTCTATAAATCAAAGAATGCTGTTTTTATAATATTAAAAAGAGTACCCTTTTTTACTACTGTCTAAAGTTACCTTTCCACATGTTAAAGCAAATGGTTAAAACCTTTTTTTAGTACCTGAACGTTTGTCACCATGTTTCTCCAGTAGAGATCCAACATTTTTCAGCAAGTTTTTCCGAACTCGGTTTCAGAAGTTAACACAAACGTGTGGGTCTTGTAGGTCTGCTTTGCCTTTGATCTTCCTTTCAGTTCATTTTCAACCAGCACAAAGTAGTTCCAAGTCCCCAGACTGTGCTTTTATGCTGTAAACCCATTTCTTTTGTGTACAAAAAGGGATTCCTTTTGATTCTTTCAGGTTTCAGGACATAACTTTTTTTTAAAACATCTAAAGAGACTGAAGACATTTAAAAAAAATGAAACGGTCATATTTAAATGACTAGTGTGTATCCTTTAATTACCCAGATAAGTCATAATAGCCCTGAAATCACAAAAAATTGACTCGATCCAGAGTTAGTCTTCCACGTTTGAATTATTTTATCCAATAAATCAAAAAAGAAATGCACACATACACAGAAATCATCAAGACTGAACAATCTGTGCCCTAATGAAGCTGCTTGATACACATATATCCACAATATCAAATTTACAATATCGCAAAGAGTGAATTTGTTAGTTCTGGTAAAAACAAAAAAGAAAACAAGGAATTTATGTCATATTTTACTGCCATGAAGTACACATAAACAAACAGATAAACTACATTGAAAGGTTATGGAATCATACTTGCAACACTTCTTGTTTGTGCATGGCTTTTTGTCAAATTTGTGTTGTCATTTTACCCTCCCAGACCAATTTTAGACTGTCTCTGAGCAGTTTTGTAGTCTTTATCACTGCCTTTGCAGAAGCTGCATGCATGGTTAATGAAGCCCCATGTTCAATTACGCTGCAGCTTTACTTGTGTTTGGCCCTGCGAGCCATCATGCAGGCAGTCTGTTTCACTGAGTAACTATGAATTTTGGAGTAGAAATTAATCAGGCTGTTGTTACTTTTGTATTGACTTTGGGGGCCAACCTCAGACTGTAAAAAGAGAAAATTATTTTATACAAAAGTCATTTACCCACAAACCTCTTAGTTTAGATAGTTTATTCAAGTAGACTTCTGATTCTGATAAACTTTTATCAAAAAACTACAGAATATCAATATCTTGGAAAAAGATAATATCAACTTTTTCCTAAATTAAAACAGAGAACTAATCTAAAATCTCAAATAATTTGTAACACATTTGTGATGCTTTATAAATTAAATGACTTATTGTGACTTTCGAAATGAAAATGCAAAATATTAAGAGGCAGTCCTGTTCCTGATTGTGCTGACTGTCCATCTAGCTCTTCCTCTACCGGTCTTCCAGCATGACGGACAGCTGTGAAAATGAAAAGTACCTCTTCAGATCTTTGACCATCCAGCAGTGACTTTTACATATCTTTCATACTTGAAAATCTGTCTCTGACAAGCAAATATTATGACACCTGGTCAGGCAATAAGAAAAGGAAGATTTTTTTTTTTTCATGAGTACCGGTACTTCATATTTATCAGTAAGACATGTGCTGTCTTTATATCAAAGCTTATTTTGAGTGAAGGCTCCTGATCCTCTTGATCTCTAGACTTCTGATCTGCTTGAATGAAGCCTTGCCTTGAATTCATATAACTGAGCTGCTCCAGATCTCCGTGTCCTCTCCTCTCGCAATCCATGATTGAGTCATCTACTTCACAATCAACAACAATGAGGTTGGCTTATGGTTAAACTGACCCGCATTTTTTCCATTTTCCAATAAGAATGGAACATCGAGGCGAATCGTCTTTTTTCCTATTTCTTTTTCACATCATTTTGGGTTTTTGTCAGACAGAAATAAAGACACAACACTAAAACACTAACAAAAGGGTGAGTAAGAGATTCAGACATGTAGACATGTCATCGGTTGATTTAATGGCAATCTTTGAAGTTTAGAATTATCTCATTAGGCCCTTTAAAAAGCCACTTTGAGTATTTCTTAAAGAACCTTGTTAAAGTTAAATTAAATTTATTTAGACATTTTTATTATACTAAATGTCTCTATTCATTTTAATAAGATTATCTGTATTATATCACGTAATATGAATAACTTGACAATAAATTAGACAAATATCGTTGGTAGATTTTGTGTTTTGCAGATTATTTTTATTTAGTATAACTGACTTTGAGTGAACACCTTTCTCTTGAACAGCACTAATGGGTTCTCGGCGCAGTATGCAGGTTTTTTTGAGGATTGAAAAAAGACAAATCTGTACAACATGCCTGCGCCTCACCTACTTCATCGTTCCTACCATGGTGTTGTTTAAGTGTTCACTACGACCTGTCCACCGCAGCAAAAATGAGCACGGACATTTACGCCCCACGGGCTTAACAGGTGGTCTATGCTCTTGATATTTTGTTTAGGCCACCTGCGTGCCCTGTACAGATTTGCCTATTTTTTGCCCTCAGACAGCCCATATCCATCCATAAGGGCAGTTGTAATTAAGGCATAAATTAGCAGCCTTTGATTTTTTTTTTTTTTTGCTGCACAATGCCAACAACATCAATCTATCATCATTGACATGTTTTCTTGTGAAGGCCTGAAAAATGTGACACTAATTGAACTTTGACAGGCTGACGTGTAAACGCAGTGACTATCTCTTTACAACAGCATTAAATAGCAGATCTGCCTGAAAGTCAAATGTCAACACACGTGTGTGAGAGCCTCCCAGTTTGGTTGCTTCTGCTGCGTTTTTCTGAGACTGCAGGGGCGTGCTGGGAGTCTGCAAAGACAGAAGGCCATTATGTAGTCTCATCAGTAAAAGCATCCATCAATCAGGAATGTGAGGCCCTTCCTCTGGCCTGTACAGGGTGTTGGGTAGCAGCCACAGATGGCAGACCCTCTTGCCACAACATCAGGCTTGACAGTGATAACACTTCATCACTCCATGAAGGCCCTGGCTGCAAATATTTATGGCTGCTTTTCAGAAAAGGCCCCCCGTAATATCAAAAACCTGACACAAGTCACTGATAACAACGAGAACAACCACTTTGCTCACTCAGCAACCACCACCCCCATCTATTAAGGTGATTATTAAACCCAGCTGGTTGGTTCTGTTTTATTACATGTCCCTTGTGTGTAATGTCTTGCTTGACCCCAAGTGTCTGCGTTTCTCTGACCTGTCATGATGGTTTCCACCTGTGTCAGCCTTTGACTGCATCTGTGCTCACACTACTCTGCATCACTTCCTTTTTGGACATTTTTTTCCTCCATGTTGAGTAGACTTTTTTTAAGATAAAATAAAAGCTCACCTTTTCCAAGAATGAATAAGTTAATGCTTTGTTTAGGCACGTGTAAGTTTTAAATATTACATGTTTCAAACTGCATGCTGGGGGAAGTTTCTAGCATGTTCTGATCTTAAGCTATTTTCAAACCACCTTCAGCAACACACGTTCAAATGGCCACTTACAATGAAAAGTCTGTGTAAATGCATATTTTTGCGTGTTTTGTTGTCCTGCGTTCCAAACTTGCACCTGTGGGTCGTTTTTGCTCGTTCTAACATTACAACTGGGACTTGCAACAGCAGAAAAGTGGTTCACATACCCCACATACCACAACCACAGGCGGTAAGGAGCAGGTCAGACATAACAAGGGCAAAGAAAAAGAACATAAAAGTGCAGTGCAGGATCATAGAGATCAGATTCTGATAAACTTCTCCTTTTAATTTAGACAAAGTTAAATAGCTGACAGCAAGGTAGTCTAAATACTACAGGTTTACACATATTTTGACCAAAAGTATAGAGTTTCTATTTGTTTCTTACTGCCTAACCTATTACTTCATATGTATTGTCTTTCAATTTAATAATTTTTCGCCTTTTTAGCATTAAGTGAGCTTTAAATTTCCTTTGGGATAGTAAAAAGGTATGTGCCTTTCATTAATTTTTTATGACTATGATTATAGTTTGTTCGTAATTTAAATGAAAAATTTACCATTAATCCAAATCATTAACATTTGGAGTATTTTGTCAGGTGGGGAGGGCTGGTGAGCATGAAGGACCCAAAACGCAGAGACGGGAGGCACACAGTTCAAGGGCAAGGGGTTTATTACTTAACAAAAAACGCTGCAGAGCGGGGAAGCAAAACTAAAACTTACTGTGAGCTAAAACAGAGCAGAAGACAGTCAGGGCAGAAGACTTATATACAGACAGGACTGACAAGACACAGGTGACAACGATCAGGAAAGATTGGAACCAGGGAAGTAAAACTCAAAAACATGACATGCAGGAAATTCTTCAAAATAAAGCAGGAAACGGAACACAAATCATGACAGAGACCAAAACGGAAGTAAGTAATGGAAGCAAAAACTAATACAAAGAAACCCAAACCATGACATATTTATCCTTATTTTTTTAAATGTTTTGTGACCAAATGTAAATTAAATGCCATGGCCAGTGAAATCAAAGCCTTTAATTGTCATTTTTTTATTTTCGGATTACAGAAATCTGGAAAAAAGTTGTATTGTGCATAAAACATTTTTTTTCCTTTTCTGTGTAAAATTGTTGTTTTAATGTCCAAGAATGCCAATATAATCATTTAAAATGCATTACTGTGGATTTGTTTTTTCTGTGCTAATGAGTAAGCAAACCATGTTTTGTTTTTCTAAATCTGACAGTGATGTCATACAAAATAAAATATTAACAACCTTTTGTTTACAGATCAGGTGTTGAATGCAAATCCTCACCTCTATACACCTAAATTCACAGACCAATGTGTTTAGTACATTTTATTTTGAAATTGCTTCAGTTGGGAGACAAAAAAAAATGACAGTTAAAGAAAAAAACCTTTTTTCCTAAAGATAAGACTTGTGTTATAACAAAATACTACCTTCAAATATGATGCATGGACATGGTCTCCTAAAGGAATTTTAAACTGCTCCCTAAAATTGACTATTCTTCCTTTACCTCCTTCATGCCTGAATTTATTTTCAATAAAAGAAAAAAAAAATCAGTTTTTCCTAAATTAAACGGTCTGTTGCTAATTAGTGACATGTGGCTTGAAAGGGTTAAATAATAATTTTTAAGCTATGGTCTTGAGATTTCTGGTCAAGACCATTTTTATAAAGGTAATTTCATAAAAATGAAGTTAACCTTTAGCCATTTTTTACGTGTAACATGTCTCGAATCAGAAAGGTGCCCTTTGCAGGCAGTCTTTCTGTATCATTTATTTATTAGGAGAGGCTGGTCATTTGTTTGCGCTGGCTGGCAGGTTCTTCTCTTTCCCACTTTCACGCGGCAAGCAAGAGATTGAAGCGTCAGGCTCTCTCCATCTACAAGCAAAGGACTGTGCTCTGAAATGTTTATTGCAGCCATTACACACAGTTGATGCCTGATAGTGTCACCCTTTCAAAGTGAAGGTAAAGCAATCTTTTTATTGTGACATAGAGTCTGTGCTAAAAAACAAAAACCTGAGACCAGTCATTCCTGTCTTTAAAACAACACAAAAAGTTTAAAGTTAAAAAGTTATGGCTCTGCTTATGTTAATGCGAGCAACAGAGTGAGATGGCAAATATTTAATCTCCACTCAGGTTTAGGTTGTGTTTGTGTGTGGATTACAGAGGGTGGAGGATAATCTGCGTCTTCAGTCAACAGGTCAGTTCACATGAATTCCCGGTTCCCACAGCACATTTGTGGTTTTTATATTTGTTTATATTGGACGTCTTGAAGTCTTGTGGATTGAACATTATTGAGCCTGTTGACATGATCATCTAATGTTTGACCACGGAATTCGGAACTTTTGAGTTATCCGATTTATATGATAAGACATGTATGCAGGATAATCCGATGTCTGTTATCAGATAAAGAAAATTCTAAACAACATGAGGACATGTTCCCCAAAAAATGGAATCCACCTTTATCCATTACAACTATGTAGGTTTATGTCCTTCCAGCACATAAAAAAAAACAAAAAACAGGAAATGAGAGTCACATGTTTAAGACGCAATATGTCACATGTTTTTACAAAGATGTTAGTTTCAACATTAGCTACAACTGTTGATACTGCAATGTTTTAAAAAAAAAGAACAGATCAAAGGTCAGTATTTTGATTTCTTTCTACTTTTCTGGTATTTTGAAAATAAGATTAACATGCCCACTTCCTCTAAAATCAATCTGATAATAGACAGATACAAATTGCGTATCTATTTTTATCATGCACTTTTTGGATTTTTGTGCTCAGTGTCAATGCGAGTCTGCTCAGTTAGGAGAGGTTGGTCACACAGTCTAGATTCTGCTAATGCATCTCAATTAAAGTTTCCGATCAAACAACAAACAACAAAAAGTAATAAATTTCAAATTAACATAAAAAAACTACTGTAGTAGCTGCCCCAAGGCAGGAACTCTATAAACTCTATTAGAGGAGGTAAATAAACAGTTATGGGAATGAGATTTTCAGGATATTTTCATTTTCCCTTTAATATCAAATAGTTGTTTTTATAATTTTGAAAAACTGGAAATTCATTTTGTCTCCAAGTTATATTCTGATCTTCCGTCTGAGAAGCCCATGTAATTCTAAAGGCACTGCCATATAGGCAGTCGCGGTTCAACACTAACTTACTCCCTGGGCAAGTAACAACCCCCCCCACACACACACACACACCCCTACAAATTTGACGATCTCCTTTGTGTTCCCTATCTTTATTTGGCAATTTTACACACACACACAAAATGAATATCATAAACTCGTATTACAGTGTCAAACTCAGTCGCACAGGGGGTCTGAATCCAAAACACGCTTTAGGTTGCAGGCCAAACAAGATAAACGTTTACTGAACACTCTAACGCTAAAATCTTTTAAAATTTTTAAACCTTTGAAACTTAACTTTTTGAAGATAAATGTGAATAATGACAGATAGGAATATTTATTCAGAATAAATCAAGTTAAACCTTTAATAATGTATAATATTTTGCTCTTCATAAAAATATGTTCTATCAAAATTATTCAAATATGAACATGCTGAAGAACAAAACAAACAAAGCCTAGAAATGCAGTTAGAAGCGCGGCTCCGCACAGTGGAAGCTAAGTCGGCTATCCAGGTAGTTAATCGTAACGAGAGCCGTGCTGCCAGGGCTAACCTAGTTAGCACCCCAGCGCCTTTTTAGCAGCCGGCAAGCACACAGGGAGGGTTTGTACCGGTTGGGAGGAAACATAGTGCTAAACGCAAAAACTTAGAGCACCTGAGACTCTACGTTAGTAATAGGTTCTCCCCCCTCAGCGACACACCCGCTGAACCCTCAACTCTGGTTATTGGCTTCTCTTCTGTAGTTAGAAACGAGGAGCTCCCAGCGGCTACAGTCAGGTGTTATCCGGGGGCCAGAGTTGGTGACATCGAGGGGAACCTTAGGATGTTAGCTCAGAGTAAGTCCAGGTTCCGTCGAGTCGTGATTCACGCAAGCGGTAATGATGCCCGACGGAGACAAACAGCGGTGGTTAAGTTAAACATAGATTCGGTGTGTAAACTGGCTAAGACGATGTCCGACACTGTAATTTTCTCTGGTCCCCTGCCGAAATTAGTCAGTGATGAAATGTACAGCCGCTTTTCAACATTTAACCACTGCCTTTCTAGATGGTGCCCAGAATACGGCGTTGGTTTGTGGATAACTGGAGCGCGTTTTGGGGGAAGCCCGGTCTCATGCGGAGAGGTGGCATCCATCGTACTCTGGACGGTGCCACTCTTCTTTCTAGAAACATTTCTGCTAGCCTTAGTCGGTCAACCTGACAATCCAGAGACGAGACCCGGGCGCAGAGCAGCAGTGTAAAACGCTCCTCTGAGCCTCCCTTAGGGTTAGTGCCGGTGTAAAACCCATGCAGGGAAAGTCAAGCAGGTCCTCGCTATAGCTTATGTGCTGAAAGACAAATGAAGGGGGCGCGTCATAGAAACCTTAAAGTGACAGACAGCAGTACCCACAAGCAGAATTATGATGCCATTAAATGTGGTTTATCAAACATTAGATCCATTTCCTCTAAGTCCCTCTTAGTCAATGAGTTAATCAATGATAACCTGTGAAGGAAATTGTTTTATTATTATGATTGTTTAAATGCATTTGTTTAAATGTGTGTTTAAATGTTAACTCAGATTGACCATTGAGATTTACCTTTTTAGAAAACAGTTGTGTGTTCATTGATCTGCTTCTCATCCCCAGCTAGGATGAGGGGGTTTTACGACACACTGTCCTGAGCTGATAAGGGATACTGTTTGAACTTAGAATCCACTAAATAAAAAAAAGAGTAGCGTGGGGGATGTTTTCTGTCACACTGGTTCTTCTCCCTTGTGCATGAGAAACTTGATTCTTGCTGTGGTCTGTTGTTTCTAATTGTGTTTTTCTTTAATGTCTAGATGCATTTATCTGACACAACCATAGTCTAGCCTTAACAGAAACTTGGCTCATACAGGATGACTATGCCAGACTGAATGAAGCAACCCCCCCCCTCACTTATGCTAACTATCAGAAATCCAGGATTTTAGGGAAAGGTGGTGGTTTGGCAGTAATATCACAGTCTAGCTTACTTCTCAGCCCTAAAGTCAAGCATGTTTATAATTGCTTTGAAAGCATTATATTGTCTCTAAATCACCCAAACAGGAAGACTCAAAAACCTGTTTTATTCATAATTAATTATTGCCCACCCGGTCCGTATTCAGAATTTTCTGACTTTATATCAACTGTTTTAGATTCTGATCAAATAATAATGATAGAGGATTTTAATATTCATGTTGACGACCCCAGTGACTGTCTAGGAAATGGTTTGCGAGGTTTATTAGATCATGTTGATTTCACCCAAAATGTAAATGAACCCACTCACTGTCATAAGCACATCCTGGACCTTGTTGTAACCCTTGTGCTATCCTAGGCATTTTAACATTGGGAGTTGGGTCATCTAGACCCACAAGACAGTCACCTGAAACTTTTTTCTTCAATGATTTGTGAACCTCACTGGTGTCCATGGATTACATGAAATCTTTCCACCTTTATCCACCTTTGTAATGGTAGGGAGAACACGTCAAAGTAAGGGTGGGGTCATCATTTCTGATCGCTTTCTGATTGCCTTCCAGTTTACCTTATCTGATCGCTCTGTGTCTGAGTTTAAACTCACAGTTCAACCAATTCTTAGTAACATTCTGAGCAAATACTCTGAGTCCAGCTCCCACAGCATCAGTCCCAGAATAAATGAACTGTTTGTTAATGATGCCTTACAAGCCCTCAGGAGTACACTCAATATTGTTGTCGGCTAAAGACAGTATAATCATAATTAAAAGACTAATGGGAATGCTTTTCCAAAAGGATTATTAGATGATCAGAGTGGGACTTTAAGGATAAGGTCCAGCAACGTCTGAACTTAAGGAAGAATCAGGAGGGGATAATGTATGACCCCAAACTTTTCAAATGTTGTAGGGTATGGTTTTAATTTGTTCTATTGTTTCTCTTGTGGAATGGCTACAAAGATGTTATAAACTGGAGTTGGAAATGGAAAGTAGTATATTTACAGTATGTTCTTGGTACGACAAAAACAGATTGGGAATATTTTTTTTTACATAGTGAGTTTGCAAAAAGTAGTGTAACTGACCTTTCAAGACTCAAAAAAGATGTAGGAACTTTTTTGTGAGCTAAAACTTTTATTGACTTTTTTTTCCAAATAAAAGTGTAACTGTGGGAAATATGCCAGTGTTTATGGTCAAAGAAGTCCTGGAGCTTCAGCTTGTTGGTCCGTTTCTTCACTCCTTTGACCTCAACGATTTCTCTTGCCTGTCAGGAGAAGATGGATCAGACTGTGAGCAGAATTATAATGTGTGGGGCAACAATAGTTAAAACTGCTTCAGGTGCCAGCAGTGGTCGGTGTTTTTCTTCTTTGTTGGACTCATGCTGCAGGCTCACACAGTGAGAGGGAAAGAATAAACTTCAATGCAAAGTTAAATGCATTTTTTTTAAATCAAAAGTGTACGGGCTCTTCTGCAACTGGTTCAAGTTGAGGTGATTCTGCCACTGAGGTTTAAACTTTCATTTACAGGATTTAGAAGATATATATTGTTTTTTCCTCGCACCTGACGGGACAGGTGCTTCGCTGATCCAGGTGGACCAGAACCATAAAAGCAAATTCCTGCAGTGAATTTAGGGGTTCTGTTTAAGGGAAACTCTAGACTGCCTGTTTTATTTAAGGCTCTTTACTATCGACCATAAGAAATCTATGTGGACTTTACTCCTTGTCTCTTTGACTGGTGTGCGTGTAACAGGATCTGCCCAGAGGGGCTTAACTCCCCGCAGACACTCCATTCTGGCTAGGATTAGGTATATTTGTGTTTCACTTAAATGTTAATTCTTGTGCAGTGTTTTAGGTTATGTACGCCTGTGAGCTTTTGAGCGAATGAGCACCGTCGCAGGTTCAAACCCCATTAGGGAAACAGGCATCAGAGACACAGTTATAATGGAGCACATAAGAAACAACTCAACAGAAAACTACTTTTCATTCATTTTCTTTGCCTGATGAACACGTTGAAATTTTGCTTCATGTTTTAGACAAAATAAAAATAATACTAAAACAGAAATTCATTAACTTTTATTGGCAAAAAAGCGCTCAAATCTACATAAAACATACATTTGTCCCCATGTCTTGTAATGGTTTGTGGCACTCTTGGCGTCAACTTCTGCACACAAACAGTAAATGTTAGTGTTTTGCACATGGCTAGGAGGTTTTTCATTGCTTTTTTATGATTTGCTGTAGAGTTTTTCAACTTATGACACATTTCCTAAATGTTGCAGTTTGGCTTTTTTTTTTGGCTCCAAAACTATTGATTCTGTTTTGCCTGAAGTCATGAATGGATACTCTCAATTGGGCCAGGTTCTCAAACCACAAAATTTTACTCAGACATGATGAATGGTAAAGTAATGACAAAAAAACGTAATGTTTTTGTAAAAGAAAATATGGAAGCAAAAATGATAGTTTATAACATCTGATGAAGACAGTTTACAAAAAAGAGTAACTAAAGAATGCATCATCTGTTCCTAAAGTCTAAAATTTATTTTTTATTGCAATCAGTTTGGTACAGGCTTTGTAACTTAGTATGTATTTTTCTCATAAACCACTTATATATTATCCAAGTACATTAATCTAATGGTCATGTATTTCAGAGTGCTTAACCCTTTAACCACCCAACCAAGACAAAAATCAATATTTTTTCCCCTCTGCTTATTGTTTTGGGGGATTAATATATACAAACAATGTTTTTAATTTTTTAATAGTATGTTTTCCAAATGTGCCGTACAGTTTAGTTTAGCAGGCAGTTAAAGGGTTAAAATAAAAAAAGTACATAGCAATTCCATTGAATTAGCTTTCCTACTATTTTCCAATGTTGTACAAAATTTAAAACAAAGGAAGCTTTTTCTATTATATATATATATATATATACACATACTGTACATATAAAATCCCGATAAGTTAATTACACATAATAGCTACATCTCCAAGTGATTCCAAAAAGTCCACAGTTTAAAAAAATATATTTGTTTTTTATGCAAAAGTCCTAAAGAAGCATCCTTTTACATCACTGGAGAAATGATTAAAATATATAAACCATAAAAGGTCTGCAGTGACTTGAATGCTCTGTCTTAAATCATTGGTTTGAACAAAGGGTTAGCGGCTCAGTCATGACTCAAACATATTGTTTGAACTCTGAATTTGTTTTTCTTTATGTAAAAAAATATTTTTTGCCCCTTGGCTGGTGGGATTAAACAGCAATGCTGCTGTCTATTTGATTTTTATATAAAAAAGCTGTACATTAATGAACGTTGACCCAAACGTATGAGCACAACAATCCCTGCTTTTCTAATATTGGGGAGGTGATGTTTGGTGACATTAATCCATAACTTCTCAGGCCTGTTTGTGCATAGTCTCTGCTCTATTGTAATAGATAGAGGCAAATGACCTCCTGATGAAATCTATACAATTGACTGTAAATGAAAACTGGACTGAGTGACCCTCCCCTCCTCAAATAGGAAGTACATTCTGGCTGCAAAAAGCCAAAATCCCAAACTCACGGTTTTTGTTGCTCTGCTACTGTCACAAGGGAGAATGAGGGAAGCACCCAGGCACAGAGAGGAGGACGAGGCAGGAGGTTCAGGGCAACAGGAGATTTAATAAAAAACTACAAACCAAAACCACTGGATCAGGCAGGCAAACTCGAAACTTGAAATCTTATACACACTGGAAACAGGGGAACATTGACCTATGGAGCAGCACAGGAGGAAGGGAAAGACAGGACTTAAATACATGAAACAGGCAGAGACACAGGTGGAAACAATGAGGACAGATGGGGACCAAAAGTAAAACTCGAAACAACATAACAGGAAGACTTTCAAAATAAAACAGGAAACAAACTCAAACATGACAGAACAAAGAAACCTTAAATACAAAAGAGCGAAACTTTGCTGGTACCTTATTTGACCTGTCCTTGATAACCCCCTTTTTTTGGCTCAAGTTTATCAAGTTTTAAACTGACCAATCAGATGCCTCGATAAAAGTAGGTGGTGCCTGCTGCACATCACATTCAAAACGTTTAATTAACATCATACATTTAGCCCACTTTCAGTGGAAGGGGGTGTCGACTTCCAACTAGCTCACGCCTGATAGGTGAGGATCAATCACTGCTGAGAACGTCCGTATAGCAAAAAAATGGCAACTAAATTCACTTAATTTCATTGGCGTTGGGAGTAAATCTTTTTCTATGGCTGACATCACACTCACTGGCTCCAGTTCTCTTATACAGTCAACAATCTGTCCCAACAGATGTTATCTATACTTGAGATAACTTTTGCTTGAGTTGAAAAAAAAAAAGCAGTGCTGCATTCAGCCAGTGCTCAGAAGTTAGTTCTAAAAATATTTTTGTTTCATTTGAAACAATTTGATTTATTCAATGACTTTGATGGTTTGATGGGTTTCTGCCTTGTAATCCCATATTTGTGTCATTCAGATGTTCAAACATGTCGCACAGAAGGAGGAATATGTCAGCCGTGAAGTTGCTTAAAAGGAGATTTAAGTGTGTCTCTGCCCTCTTCTGCTTGTGGCTTTTGGAAACTCGGATGCCTCTCAACTAAAAAAAATGCTTTTGTGAGAGACCAAACCTACATCTTTAGCTGTCATGAAGCTTATCTGTCACAATTTTTTCCACATTTGGACCGTTGTCCTAATATAAAAAATATTTTCCAGTTTGTGTGCTGCTAAAGACAATAAGGTGAAAAGCTTCTCTCAAAAGCATGTCAGAAGAGATATCTCACAAACCTTCATTATCAGCAATGCCTGTTGGTTGTTTACTTCTGTAGACATCTTATCATCTGTTTTAGCAAGAATCTTAGTCCTGCAGACGTTAGAATTCACTGAAAATAGTAGAATATGACCAGAAAGTAAATGCAAAAGCAGTTTAAAAACTGTCATACCTCCTTCACAATGGCCAGGGTGGCTTTAATTGTGTGAGTTTTCTCAGATCCAGGAGACCTGAATTGGAAGCTGCAGTGGTGCTGTCAAAGCCTGTGCATTGCTGTCAACTCCTGCTGTAGGACTCAATTAAAGTCTACCAGGCTTTGCAGCTTTCTCCTGGGATCCTTCTGGAGAGTTCTGGTTGACGTTCTCTTATTTCTCATTGTGCTTGTGCAGATCGGTCTTTTAGCATCACAACACTTGCGTTCCAAATAAGACACATAGGTTTTACAGTTGCATTTTGCAGTAACATAAACTAGTCGTTTTCAGTTCAAAGCCAGTTCTCATGGTCTATTTTGCATTTTAGCTGTAAAAACAGCTGAATGCATCAGTAACTGATAGTGATTTGGTACTGTTATTAAAATCAAAACTGAACTGGATTCTGGGTGTAAGTGTTGCTAGGTTACCAGAAGCTGCATCCCTAGACTAAACCTATCAATCTATAAATACGATCAGTATCTATAAAAATTGTATAAGTAAACCTAAAATTGTTTGCTTTGCAACATCAGCAAAAAACAACAACAATATATATCACCTTCAACAAATAAGAACTTTATTTTGCCACACAGAATCCCTGTTATACTGTAATCTAAAACAGAAAAAAGCCTAAAGTGCCTGAAATAAAATAAAAGAATCTGTCAGTCCTTATTTAGACTAGAAACATTTTTGACCAACTGAACCATTTGATGCTGAGAAAAATAATTCAATCAATAAATAATATTAAGTGTAAATTGTTCTCAAACATTAACACAGCAGCACCAATATATTTAACATATTAGTCTGAAGACATAGGTGAAAGACATTGTGCAAGATTTTTCCTAAATCATATTAATGAAGTAATGATTAAGTGGAAAAGCAAGAGAAGAGATTCTTTCTTCTTTTCTTTTCTACTTTTTTCCTTGGCCAAATCTCTGATTGGTCAGAAGCTTATCTGATTTTACTTTGCAATTTTAAATTTTACAAGGTTTGGTAGAAGGATGGGGCCCACAAATGCCCAAATCTTGGATGAACTACTCTACACGGGGATGATGGGAGAAAACTACTCTCCTGGGTGCCAAAGGTGCATGGGGACAGGCGGAGCGCCTTAGAGACAGTATGCGCTGCTGCTTCAGTGTGCAGATTTGAAGGTGCAACCCACATTACCATGGTAACCAGATATGATCAGACCAGCTCCACTTCTCTCTTGGTCCCTGATAGTTTGTGCATCACACATCTTCTGGCAACAGCAGATCAAAAGAAAAGTTTGCCTGATACCCAAGAAACAAGTGAAATCTGGACAATTTGTCTCTACTGTAGGAAAACAAAAAATTGCATATTTATTCAAAAACCAACTGCTTTATGGTTCATAAGCAAATATTAACTATGGTGGACGTAGGGGTTTGTTCGTAAGGGTTAATGGCGGCGGATTGTGCATTATTACTTTTACGCCACGCGTTGTTGTTTTGTCCAAATAATGAAGTAAAGGTTGTTTTAAAGAAGCCGGCGCAGTGATACGAAACATTTAAGCTAGGTGACAGAACTTCTTTTTCACCGTGCGGTTATCTACTGTAGTTTATCCCTTTTTAATGTACACCCAGCAGCCAATCAGAATCAGTATTCACCCGGACCATGGTATAAATAAACATATATTCAACTTAAAATACTGTGATGATTCAGGCAGCGGAAGAAGTACCCTCAATCACTTAAAGCTACATTCTCACACGGGCCGCATGACACATGTTCATGAACGTGCTAAACCACGGGTTCTCCCGAACACACTTTTAACCCACACTTTTGCTCCTTAGTGTTTCTACTAAGGACTGGGATGCCACGCCCACGGGGCGTTGCTCTCAATCCCAGCCAGGCGGCACCACAGGTGTTAATCATAAATACAAAGTACATCAATACACAAACAATAAAACCTGGCGCGGCCCCCCCTCGTCATCTGACGGTGCCACACCGTCACACCATCCCCCTCCTCTGAGGGATCGACGGTGTGCGGCGATCCAGTCCAGCCCTCCGCCGCCGCGCAAGCCCACGCCGATCCACCAACCCGTTCCGCAGGCGCCCCTCGCCTAATGTAGAGGCCCTGTCCGGTTGGTCTGCAGGCATCAGCGGGACTGTCCTCCGGCGCGTGCTCCTCCCGGATGCACGGGCTGCGGCCGCTCCATGATGGCGATCCCTCCGATCCGCTCCTCGGTGCGCCGCTCCGGTCGTTCCCAGCCCCGGCTAAGGCCCTTCCGTCGGCCACACGTCCCCGCTGGTCTCCTCCCGGTCGGCACCTCAGCCGATCGGAGCCGCCGACAGCAGGTTACAGGCGAGTTGTGATGCCTCTCCCGGAGCACTCCCCTGACGGCCCGGTAGACGTCGGTCCGCCCCCTGTCCAGCTCCGCGCAGGCCTCCAACGCCTGCATCCGCGACAGTGGAACCGGGCGGTGTGCCCGTCCCGCCTCCGGCCGTCTACGTGCTCCGGCGGTCCGCCCCTGCTGTCCGCGAGGTCCGCCGCTCATCATGGACGCCAATCTGGACGCCGTGTTGTTTCTTTCCGGGCCCCTGGCCAGGCCTGAAGCACCGCCAAGGCCACCCGGATCCACCCCCTCTTCCTTAGAGGATGGACTGCTCGGAGGAGGCGCTGAGCTGCCGGGGAATTGTCGTCCCCACCAAGCCGCTGCGTCCCCACCTTTTTGTGTCCCCTCTGTGATCCCACTTCTGACA
The DNA here is from genome assembly GCA_037389245.1 of Oryzias sinensis. NCBI lineage: Eukaryota > Metazoa > Chordata > Actinopteri > Beloniformes > Adrianichthyidae > Oryzias > Oryzias sinensis. The sequence continues at coordinate 9,060,813 of CM074496.1, forward strand.
CCAAATGTGGCGGTGTCCCGCCGAGAAAGGATGCAGAGGAGCCAAGGTGAGGAGGTTCTGTCTTTATTCAGGACCAGTAAGCACCACAGTTGCTACACGCAGGGCCACACAGCGCATGGCACCTCCGTCACTCCTCTCTTTTCGCCACCTGCAGTGCTCACCTTTAAGTGGGATGCCACGCCCACGGGGCGTTGCTCTCAATCCCAGCCAGGCGGCACCACAGGTGTTAATCATAAATACAAAGTACATCAATACACAAACAATAAAACCTGGCGCGGCCCCCCCTCGTCATCTGACGGTGCCACACCGTCACATACACACACCCCTCCCCCCTCAATATAGACATTCAAACATAAACACACACACATGCACACACACACCCTCTAAAACACACATACACGCACACACATTTTGCAAGGAAGGTGGGACCTAGGACCATCTGTCCCCTACCCCTTCCCTGGTGGGGGGTACGGGGCCCTCGGCAACGGCGGCCGTGTCCCCTGGGTGCCGGTTTCCTGGGCCCGGCGGTGCTCTCTCCACGCGGGGAGGGGGTTCACATTACACCTGAGCCGAGGGTGTTCGTGTCCCTGGGGGGTGGATTCTGGTCCTTGCCCCTGAGAGCTGGGCCTCGCCAAATTTCCAACTGTGGCCGAGCCTGGTCGGGCCATGTTTACAACACCCCTTGTGGGCTCCCTTTTTTCCCCGGGTAGCCCCCCTCCTGGGCGGGGGCTGCGGGCCCCTGCCTGACCAACCATTGGCCGGGTGGATGGCTGCCTGGAGTGCGGAGCGGGTCTCCCTTGGGGGGTCCTGGCTCGTACCTGGGGTTGGGGCGGGGGATGCCCGGAACTCCTGGGTGGGGATGGGGCGCTCGTCTGGGGCTGTGGGTGCCCTTCTCTGGTGGGGCCCTGCGTTGGGCTCTCCCGGAGCGGCGGAGTGGCTGCTCTCCTGATTGGGCTGGGGCGGCACTCTCTTTCCCCCATGCCTCCCTGCTCTCTGGCTGTGGGGGCCTTGCGGCGGTCCTGCTGGCCCTGGTCTGGGTGGCGGCTTTGGTCGCCCGGGGGGCGGTTATTCCCTGCCTGCTCCCGTGTGGCGTTGGGGGGGTTCCGGCTGCCGCTGCTGCTGCGGCGGGGGTCTTGGTGTGGGGATGGCTGGGCACTCTCCCTCCTTCTTTTCACATTCCTCCATCCACTTTAAAAAAACATAAACACTCACCTGAGCACAGATGTTAGCTCACCTTTGCACTAATAGTTTGTGTGATTGAATGAATGAAATATTTCACACTAGTTGGTTTTAAGGCATAAGTATGCGTGTGTGAACACTATCTGTTTTGTGTATATGTTGACATGTGGACATTTTTGCAGATAGCAGGTGTGTTGATAACATATGAGTGTGTGTGTGGACAGGCCCCGCCCTTTTTGTACTATATTTAAATCCTTACCGTAATGATAAACAACCAGTAAACTTGTTGCTTTATGCTGCTTCATGGTCTTATCCCCCCTCCTCTCCTATTATCACCCTCCTACCCCCCCTATCTAACATCCCTCTCTCTTCTTCCCTTCTTTCCTTTTCCGTGAGGTCCAACACCAAAGATTTTCAAACATGGTTGAAATTATAAAGTTTGGCCTCAATTACAAAAAATCTTCAGACATACCTTTGGTTTGTCTGAAGATTAATAACCCCTCTTGTTAAAGTAAAATATGTCCAACACAAGAGGACCTCAGTTCTCATCTGCCTGCCCAGCTGTTGGACAGGACAATTTTTAAAACATTTTTTTTTTAAATGAAAAATTAAGGTTACCCCTGAAATAAAGGAGTTTATTTCAGAATTTGTGACATTTTAGATTTAAACACCTTTATGCAACATGTTACACACTTCTAGAGATAGAGAAAAGGTGGCTGATTTCCGTAAGTTGCATTTCCCATTGATCTCTCCAGGAGTGAAGCATTTAGAGTAACTGATCAGTTAATCAGCCTGTGATTAATGTGGCAGGGAGTTTAGGACTTCACTGAGCTTTAGAAGGCATTGATTACCTGTGTGGTTGATAGGATGAACCTGATGGCACATAGACACAGGCTTATTGAAAATGTCAAATCATGTGCCTCGTTTGCATTCATGACGCTCAGGCAGACAGACACGCATGCTCAACCACATGGAGAAGGTCAAAGATTTCAGCCTTGAGTTTCTCGCTAACCGTCCGGCCTTTCTGGACATTGGCATTGGTTGAAACTTTTTTTCTCCCCTGTTGGTAACATGTTTTAATTTAATGTGCTTACCTGGCATTTTCTGCACTGGGTGAAACTTTGCATAACTCCTCGTGGGCTTGAGTCTGGCCTCTGTAGCGCATGACATAAAGAACATGATGACATGTATAGTGTGGGAAAACTTTTGTCAGTGACTGATTCTGCAAGTATTTCCACTTCAAATGATGAGTTTTATTTGTAATGTTCATCATCGTTAAACCTTACCTGTGAGACAGATTAAAAAAAAAAGGATCAAGGAAATCACATTGTTGGATTTAAAAAAAAATAATTTTTAGTATTTAGCTCCAACAAACAAGTAAGAAATCTGTCCCTTACAGACCTGCACTTTTTTTGTTTGTTTTAAGTGTAAAAAATATATTAAGTTAAGATGTGCAGCTTGTTGGAGTTTCACTTAAAACATTTTAATGGAAAAGTTGAAATATTAAATATTTAGAAATAAAAGCCCTTGAATCCTGGTTTTATTCTTATTCATCTGGATCATTGTTCATCAAAATACTGTATATTATTTCACATTTTTTGTTAGTGTCTGATTATTTACTATGATACAGACCCTTTCCATAAAAATAGAATGTGATGGATAAGTGTACTGACTTCCATAATTTAATTCAAAGGTTTAGACCGTTATAGAGGACAGATTTGGGGCCCACAGTTTAACTGACTTCAAGTATTTCTTTATGTTTACATAAATTGGGGTTCCAGTTCATAAAGCTCACAGAAACAGGAAGACTCTCATTCATCCAGGTTGATTCCATCTTAGTAGTAGGTTTAGGGGCTGTCATCTGGACTTAGTTGATACTAGTACACTGATTTTGCTGTTTGGTGACAGCTGGAGCCCCATCAACAGCTATAGCAGATTTCGTCATTCTAAATGTTTGCTGGTTGGACCAACACGCACTCAGCACGAAGCTGCAGGAGAATATCTTCTAAGTGTGCTTTTATTACTGTCATGATCATTATTAAGGGCCTGCTCGCTCATATTTTAGGGATATTTTTTTTAAATCCGTGCGGTCAGTGCTTTTTTTTTTGCTGCAAGGAAGGACCCAAAAGACAGGTTAGCATTAGGCTAATATGTGCTAAAAACATTAGCCATGTAGGTACTTAAAACTCAACAATGAGCGTCTTAGATGTAAATATGTGAGAATTACATCAGCCTTTATTTTGTCTGGACACGACTCGAAACACAAATTCATATGATGGTTTAGAGTTTCTCAGGTCTGCCTAGCAGCATTTCCTCCTCCTGCGCTTCGGCGCTTCCCTGGACTAGCTTAGTATCTGGCCGGGTTTAGCTCCGCATTAACTCTGTCCCAAACTCTGGAAGGCATAAGGCAGAAATGCTGCTACGTGGTCCCGAGAAGCTGTGTACAATCATCAGGAGTTCAAAACTGTCACAAAGCACTCTCCCCTGCCGCTAACACTAGGCTGCAAGCCTGTCCACACTGCTCCTAGACAGTCTGTGCTTTTCGGCATCCACTTAGACACACGGGGATAGCACTGACGTCATTGCCCCGCCTCCCCTCTGGAAATGCTAAGTTGAATTGAGATATACGACAATGTTCGCAGGATGGATGTTAAGATGAAAATGCAATCCCCTCTTTGCATTTTCGTTTTAAATATGACACAGAATAAGCGGTTTTTAAGTAGAAAATGAAAAAGCATTTTGAAGTATTGAATTTTTATTTTAGAATTGAGTCAACAAATGCAGTTACATTTTGAAAATTAAAAAAGTTTGTGTTAATTCGTTTTAATTGTCAAATTAGACATTTCTAAATGAAATTTGTTTTTACCAGAGAACCTTTTGAAAATGAAATGTCAAATACCATTTTTATTATCATTTTAATTAAGTGACAAAATAAGCAGAGTTGAGGAAGAAAATGAAAAAGCATTTTGGCGGATTGCTTTTTCATTTTAATTTTGAGTCACAAAATGCAGCCTCATTTTGAAAATGAAGCATTTCTGGTTTTGACTTTTATTTTCAATTAAGAGGTGAAACGTCTTCTAACTTTAAAAACTAAGTCCAGATGACAGCCCTAAACCTACTACTATGAAAAAAAAAACAGGATTCCAGAAAATTAGAATACTGTGGAGAAATCCATCTAAAAATTAGACTATCCACAAGATCAATTTTAGAAGGAAGGCTTATTGGTAATATAGACTGAATATAGGACAATGGAAGCCACAAGGAAAAAACTATTTTTCTTTCTGTGGATCAAATAAAGGGGAACAAAATAGATTTCTCCACATTGTTTCTTTCTTTCACTTTAGATTTTGTACTTTGGCTTAAAGTGAATAGGTTATCCAAAAAGACGAACCAGCAGATTTAAATGCTTTCACATTCTAAAGCTTTAACATTCCATGTGAGGGATGGGTCAGAAACAAACTGTTTTTGTTGTAAAAGACCTAATACATTTTTTTCTCTCTCTTTCTCTATAATTAAAAGAAATACGAAAAATTGAGACATTTGAAAGTGTTTAAACTCTTAGTTTTTGTTCCTTTTTTTGTTCTCTGGTTTCTTGCATAGGCTCGCTTCGGGTTGCCCTCGCTGGCACAGACTGTTTGGTGGCAGGAGACTCTTGCTCGAGTGACGAGACTTGCAGTCCGCGTCTGCGCACCTTACGTCAGTGTGTGGCAGGAAACGGGAGCATGAAGCTCGGTCCCGGTGCCAGGAGCCAGTGTGCCAATGCAGTGTCGGCGCTTCTGTCCAGCCCGCTACGAGGGTGCCAGTGCAAACGAGGGATGAAGAAGGAGAAAAATTGCCTGAGCATCTACTGGAGCTTGCATCAGTCAGTCATCCATGGTCTGTGGTCTTACCAAATTTTAGATATATTTACCCAGTAAAGTCCTCCATTAGACATACAAAGCACAAAATAACCCAACTGTAAATGACTAAAATGTTTACCTGTAGAGGATCTATTCCCAAAACACCATAAATGAAGGCTCTGACCCTGACAACTCCATTATTATGCAACTGCAGACAAAGGCCCTTACTAATGAATGAAGGATAGTGGAAACAGAAAATCAAAGTCTTTCCTTTTTACTTATGTTACATGTTGTATTGTCTTAGGTCTCAACCTAGTGGAGAGTTATCCCTATGAGACGGTGCAGAGGGATCACGACTATGTTCGCTTGGCTTCCATAACAGCAGGCAAGACGACTTGTGTTCTTTTGTTCTTATTTTCAATAATAGAAATCTAGTTTGTTTTTTATTTCTTATCGAGACAATTCAAAAATAATGATGTGCTAAATCAGTGTTTTTCAACCTTTTTTGAGCCACGGCACACTTTAACCTTGACAAAAATCCCGCGGCACACCAGCGTCGCGAAAAAAAAAAAAAAAGCAGAAACTCATAGTCTGTTTTGATCTACAGCCCCCCCCTCCCCCCCCCCGGGCAATCTGACGTGCATTTTTGTGATAATTGTGGCAGAAAAAGCAGGAAGTTGCAGATGTTTTTTCTAAAAGACGTGATAAAAGTTAAGTTACATACAAACTGACTATGTTCGTTGTGGTTTCAAGACGTGAGCCGCTGTCCCTTTAAGCCAATGCATCATGGGAGATGTAGTGAAAATACTGCTAGAAAACGGCAGAAAGACTCGCGTCTCTGAGGTTCATGGTTTTGTTCACTTGTTCCACGGTCTGATACCGGATTCTGTGGAAAGCTACCCTGCTAAAGACGAGCTTTAGCTGGTGTTTTTGTTGGAACTGAGTGAGTTATGAGCTAAATTGGAACAAGGAAGTGAAGACTTTAAACACTTCTGATTGGTCAGACTGATGACATGTGATTAAGCCTTCAAGAATGATTGGTGGAGACAGTTAAAGGGGCGGGACTTTTCCTTACACAGTTATAGCTGCAGATAAATCGCGGTACCGTCATTCTTATCAAAATGTCTTTAATAGAATCAATTAAACACAAAGAAAAAAGCATTTTATGATCTTTCATATTCCTAACTACTCAGTGTTTTATCAGGACCTGTTTGGATGAACAAAGAGCTGAAATCCTGGAGATGGAAAATGTTGTTAAATCAGGTAATGAGGGCAATTTCTCACGGCACACTTGACAATCTCCCACGGCGCACTAGTGTGCCGCGGCACACTGGTTGAAAAACACTGTGCTAAATTAATCGAGGAAAAATAACAGCAAACAAATCAAAGACTGTGCTACACATCACTCTACAATGCCACACAATGAGCTGAAATGCAGCTTTAAGTGAATACGTCTTTTTAGGATGTCTTTAACTAAAAAGCACAAAAAGTGAGCTGAGCTGTGATGAAGCAGGGAGTTTTGAAGCCTGCACCAATTGGCCACCTACTTTTTCTGATCTAGCAGTACTGAAGTCTAAAAAAGTGCGTTGAAAGATGTAATCTTGTCAGTGGAGGTGGTGGAGTCTGCTGTTTACATTGCTGCTAAAGCTACTTCTGTAAACTTCAGCACAGGTGGTGTTAATCCATCAATATCTTTGCGGATTAATGACCCAGAGGATGTCTGTGTATAAATCACACTTGATCTAAATCAACATCCGAGAGACCATGAACGACCTAAAAACTGAGCATATTATTCAGAATACCTCCTTTGAAAGGTATAGTTTTCAGAATTATGTATTACAATTTAAAAACATATAAATAATTGCATTGTAGCGCAGTGGTTAGGGCTCTTGCTTCCCAGCAAGAAGACTTCTTTGTGTAGATTTAGCATGTTCGCCTGTGCATACGTTTCCTCCAGGCAGTCTGGCTTCCTCCCACAGTTCAACAGCATGCTTCATAGGTTAATCGATGACTCTAAATTGTCCAGAGGTGCAAATGGGTGTGTGATTGTGGCCCTACCACAGAATGGCGACATGGCCAGAGTCTACTCCATCTTCGCCCAACAGTGGCCAGGTTATAGGCTCGGGCTGCTCTGTGATCCCAACAGGGTTAAATGGGTTCAGAAAATGGATAAAAGAATGGTTGGATATAGCTTTCCACTAACTACACCTGTAAACATGAGTCAAAAGAGAGGTCAGCTGATCACTCAAAGTGGCATGTACACTTTATTAGGGACGGCTTGCACATCTATGATGCCAATCTCCCGTTCCACCACATCCCTCAATTGGATTGAGATCTATTGACTGTAGAGGCCATTTGAGTCCAGTGAACTCATTTTAATGTTCAAGAAACCTGTCTAAAATGATTCCAGCTTTATGACATGGCGCCTTATCCTGCTTGAAGTATCCATCAGTACATTGAGGTCATAGAGGGATGGACATGGTCAGCAACAATGCTCAGGTAGGCATTAACGTTGGAACCATGCTCATTTGTTACTAAAGGGCCCAAAGTGAGCCAAGAAAATACCCACACCATTACACCACCAGCCTGAACCATTGATACTCGACAGGATGGATCCATGCTTTCATGTTGTTGGACCCAAATTCTGACTCTACCATCCAAATGTGGCACCAGAAATGGGGACTCATCAGACCAGACAATGTTTTTAAAATCTTGTCCAGTTTTGGTGAGCCTGTGTGAATTGTAGCCTCAGTTTCCCGTTTTTAGCTGACAGGAGTGACACCAGGTGTGGTCTGCTGCTGCTATAGACCATCTACTTCAAGGCTGGATGTGTTGTGCATTCAGAGATGCTATTCTGCAGACCTGGGTTGTAACCAGTGGTTATTTGAGTTCCTGTTGTCTTACTATCAGCTGGAACCAGTCTGGACATTCTCCTCTGACCTCTGGCATTAGCAAGGCATTTCTGCTCAAAGAACTGTCGCTCACTGGATATTTTCTCTTTTCTGGACCGTTCTCTGTTAACCCTAGAGCTGGTTGTGGGGGGAAAGCTCAGTAGATCAACAGTTTCTGAAATACTCAGACCAGCCCATCTCACACCAACCCAGACCAAGTAACTTCAATCCCCTTCCTTCTCCATTTTGATGCATGGTTTAAACTCCAGCATATAGTCTTGACCATGTCTACATGCCTACATGCATTGAGTGGCTGCAACATGATTGGATATTTAGAAATTTGCATTAACAAGCAGTTGGACAGGTGTGCTTAATAAAGTGGCCATTGAGTGTATATGCTCAATAATATAGTGCTCATAATAGGGTATGTTCTTGTGAGTCGGCTTTGCCGTCAGTTTCATTTACATAAAAATGATATTGTGGAACAGATCTTTCAACAGTCAGTTATGACTCCAAGAGAAGATTGATTTAAGGCACCGTAACCACTATGACAACAATCCCCTAAATTATCCACGTCTCTTGACAAAAAGTTTGACAGGACATTTTTCATCCTCATCGGAAACATGATTTTCCCAAACTCTTTCACTGAATCTACAGATGTTTGAAAGATGTAAGATTATGTTCTTTGATGTTGAGAAAAATTTAATGAAGGTTACTTTGACATAACAGGTGAGTAAAAGCCATTAAGATGCAAAAGTGATGCTGCACACCGAAATCAAGAAAAAGGTAACAGGGATGAAGGAGTATAACTGTGAAATTTTTTTTATTCAGAATGGTTATACTGCAGAAAAAGTTTTAAAAAGGTCATAAGAACCTAGTTTTCTAAGCTGAAGACATTTTCCCTTTTATCCAAGAAGCTTTCTTAATCCTGAATTAAGCTAGTAAGTGAACGGCTTTTACTTTTTTCACCAGTGTAATTTAGAATTGATAAAGCCTCTTGAATAAGAGGGTAAATGTTTTTAACTTAAAAACAGAGTTCAGATAAACTTCTTAAAATTTCTTTAGCTTAAGATGCTAAAGAGCCTATGGTGAACACAAAGGAATCATAGTATTAACACTGACTTCCTGCTTAAAGTCTTTTTTTTGCACAAACTGACAATTCACAGACTTTTAAAAATACATTTATCAATAATTTTATTTATGACTACAGATGAGTCAGTTTTTGCTTTCATGTTCCAAACAAGAAAGTTCATTTCAAACATAATACATCGATACACGTTTATTTCCAAATGTCATAAAACACTCTAAATGTAATTCTAAAATCCTTCCACTGACCTCTGCTTCAACCACAGACTCCAGTGACAGCGTTACAACAATGAATCGCTGTCTGGATGCAGCCAAGGCCTGCAATGTTAACGAATTGTGCCAGAGGCTGCGCACGGACTACGTCTCGGCCTGTATCGCCGTGTCTGCAAAGTCAGGCTTGTGCAACCGCTCCAAATGCAACAAAGCTCTGCGCAAGTTCTTTGACAGAGTTCCTGCTGAGTACACCCACAAGCTGCTCTTCTGCCCCTGCACGGACACGGCCTGTGCCGAGCGGCGCAGGCAGACCATCGTACCCAGCTGCTCCTACGAAAGTGCAGAAAAACCTAACTGCCTTGCACAGATGAAGATCTGCGATGGAGACTATGTCTGCAGGTTTGAATACGAGCCTTTAATGTGTTATTTTTAATTTCATAACAGGCTCTTCTTCTGTCACGTGGACACAATATCCCTGCAATTTTCCGCTTTTGCTTTCCAGATTTTGTCTTACATCATTAGATATACCACCTCAACTCCTGAATAGTTGAGGTAATTTAAAAAAAATTAAATAGAATAAAAACTCCACAAACATATATTTTACATATAACAAAACGCTGATCAAATAAATGTATGAATTGAAAAAACTGATGTACTTTTTTCAAATTCATTGTTTGCCACAGGTAGATAATGGCTCAAATGAGAGAAAAAGAATGGCTAAAAATACATATTTTATAAAAAGATTCAAGAGTAGATGTCGTCTTGCAACTGTGTTCTCCCATATGAGTTTTGATTTCAGGTCCATTCAGTGAAAAGCCATAAAAGATGACTAATGCAAAATCTTTCAGAAAATAATTATTAGTAGAAGTCTTCAAAAAGTGGCTAAAAATACCATGAAGTACAAAAAATCTTTAATGTTGTTCGACATCAAACTGCAAAACCATCTTCAATTTCCATCTGTTGCAGTGCACAACACATACAAAGATTTTGGAGGAACTGGAGAATTCCCTGTTCACGAGGGACAGGGCTGAAAACTATTATTAGAGAGGTTTCAGGTGTCTGAGCCCTCAGACAGTGTTGCATCATTCATGCATATATAACTGTGTCAATGACATTACTAAGTGGACCCAGGAATACTTTCAAAAATCCCTGTCGGCAGAGACAGTTCTCCTGAAGATGCCCTCTAAAGCTCTAACAAACATAATGGAAGAATTATTTAAGATACTTCTAAATTTTTGTTGTGTCTTTTGAGCAAAAACTATTTTCAAAACAGACAGTTGAGTCCAAACTTTACATCTTTGTTGGTAATCTTAGACTACGAAGACTTAGAATAAGAGGAAGATCTTCCAGTGTTCAGGTCAAAGCCAGCATCTATGATCTCTTGTACTTGTAAAAAAATGTTTGGCTCATCATTGAACAAAAAGGGAAAAAAACGCAAATGCTTAAACAGCTTGAGAGCTGCTGTGTCCCTGACACGGAGTAGAGGAAAAAGTTGGACACGTTAAGAAAATGTTGAAACCATAAATTGCCACCACAGCCTTTTTGTGGGGGTGTTTGGTGGAGGGAGTAATACAACACACTTACAAAACTAATAAACCCAAATGACCGGAACAAAAGAAAGCAAGGCAAAGTCTGAAGAAATTAATAGTTCTCAGGCTTTTCAATAGTAAAAATAGTAAAGACCCACTCAGATGAAATTTGTTATTTTTGGTGTTTTTAACATGTTCTTTGGGCATTTTTGTCATGGTCAAGCGGGGGCTAACTAAGAGATGAATTTCTAATGAACAACTCTTGTTCTGCTGAAACTATATCCTAGAAAACTACACAGTTTTTTTTTTTACTAAAAACAGCATAATCATAATTTAAAGACCATTGGGAATGCTGTTGGAATGATCAAAAGATGGTCAGAGTGGGAGTCTAACAGAAATACAATCCCAAAATACAACAGCTAATCTAACATAGTCTACTATCAAAGATCAGCCAACAAAGAGGAAACCAAACAGGAACTAAACCACAGGATCAAAAGTGAGAAGCCTAAAACAAGGAAGGAAATCGATTAGATAAAAAAAAAACAGGCCTCAGCAGGCTTTTAGGCCATGGCAGACAGCAGGGGTAGGCTGAAGAACAAAATCCACCAAAGGAATTCAGCCACCTCTGGAGCAAGGGTTTCTGGGAACGTGAATTCTTTTCAGTGCAATTTTGCACATTTCTTTCCCCCCTTTAAACAGCTCATTGCGTTCTGTCCCCTGATTGGCTGGTGACCTTGTCAATCCTTCTGCGTGCTGTGCAGAATGCGTTCAGTTTGCCGCATTTAAATAAATCTTTAATCACGATCAAATCAAATGGACTACGTTTTCTATGACGGTTTGAACTTTGAGAGCTTAAACGAGAGAAAAGTTTTAAAATGTTCATGTCTGTCAGAGAAAAGTGTATAAAGTGTGTAGTGAGGGCATTTCTTACAGCCTTAAAACAGTTGTAATCCTATGATTTTTTCCTATCAGGGGTTATTTTTAGAACATAACTCGTACGATAAAAAAGGGAACACTATACTAGCACTATAACACTATACTCCAAAAATCCCCTAACCGTAGTGCTTAACATATTAAAAATATTTTGGAAGAAGAGACCACATTGTTGTACATGTGGGCCATACATCACCTATAATTTACCACATTTATCAACAAAATGCAAATGTTCTCATTTTATTATCTGTGTTCTGTTTAGGATGAGCTATTGGGTCATGGGATTTCAAAATATTTTAGCTTTTATTTTATATACTTTCGTAACATCTTAACATTTCTGGGGTTTTATTATGTAAATTTAAGTGTTTTTTGTATACTTAATTTTATAGTTGGCATATGTTTGCCCTGTTGTTGCAGAAGACTATTTTGAAACTAATTAAACATCAAACAAATGGTTTCTCCCTGAAGCACTCTGCCACCGTTGGTTAAAAAAAAAAAAAAAAAAAAAAAAACACTCCGGAAAGGTTCCTGAAAAAATGCATAAAATATTAAGCACAGATAAAGAGACAGATGGATCAGAGTTATCACTAATTGCCATCACTGATCATTGCCATTATTTTTCCACAGCCCCATTAAACTCAGAGGGCTTTACTAATGATCCCAGGTCTGGGGAATGAAATATATTACTCTATTCTGTCTATTTCACATTACAGTCCAGCGCTTTTAAGTCTTTGTCATGAAAAACCATATATCTTTATGTCATGTTAATTAAAGCGGGAGCAAAAAAAGAAAAAGGTGGTTAAAGGAGGAAAAACAAATACATACTAGAAAAATGAATCTTTACTGGGATGACTTGAGTTTTTGGTAAATTACTGCCCATCTCGTCTGTTTGCAGATCTCGTCTGACACAGTTTAAGTACGACTGTGAACCCTCAGAAACATCTGCCAACGGCTGCAAGCATGGCAACTATGGATCTTGCCTCCTCGCCTACACAGGACTTATAGGTGGGTGCAAAGCTGAGATGTAATTTTGCAAAAGTAAACCAAACCAAGATAAATACATTGGAATGAAGGAATACACCATATGGTACATACCGTAAGTCTGATATACAGTAAGGACTGTTTTCAGATGGAAAAAGTCTTAAAAATAATCTCCATAAAGTGGTAGTGTTCAGTTATGTTAACTAAATTCTCTTTAGGTACATAATATGATGCTACAAAAGTGCATTCAAATTCATTAAAGCATCTTTTATCTTTTAAATCTCAATGTATCCCCTCTGTTTTGTTAAAAATACACGTGTTTAAGAAGGAGAAATAAGAATATTCCTCTCCAGGCTATTTGTGCGTCTTGTAATCAATTCATTACATCAAGTTGTTCCACTTAAGAAGATGAGAGATTGCTCTAATGTTCATAATAAATATATTTTAGCCATAAGAGACAAAATGGGAAAAAAAAGGAAATCATACTGGATAATTTTTAAAGAATTCATCTGAACGATGGTGCAGAAAAAAAGTTTTTATTTCCTACAAATAAACAGAATTCTGTTGCTCACACATCTGTTACTTCTTCTTTAAGATGCTCTTCTTGCCCCCATCTTTTTACCTGTATTATTGCTACCTGTTTGGACTGGTTATCTTTCTAAGTACACCTGTCCACACCCTTAAGCAGTCAGACTGCAACCTCTCTACTGTGATCAAAGAGCTGTCAAAGGACACCAGCGACAAGTTTGTAGACCTGAGCAAGATGGGGATTAACCAATCTGCATTAAACAAGCAGCTTGATGAGAAGAAATCAACTGTTTATTAGGAAATGAAAGAAATACAACAATTACTGACAATGTCTCTCCACCTGGAGAGATCATCTATGGGGCTCCACAAAAAGTCATCATATGTAAAAATCCAACAGAACTTCAAAGGTCCTAATACTTAGTCCAGTACATGTTTAAGAGACCATCTGGATGATTGGGTCAGGTGGTCATATGAGACAAAAAAATGGTACTTGATAAATACCACTCCCTGCGTTTGGAGGAGAAAGAATATTGAGTTGCATCTTGAGGAGCACCATGCCTACTAGAAAACACTGGGGTAGAAATACCACGGTTTGGGTCTGGGGTTTTTTCTGCAAAGGGGGCAAAACATCTGATCTTTATGAAGAAAAAGATAAACAGGGAGTTTTTTTCTTTAATCATCAAGAGCTTTGAGGATGAAAGATGAATGGATCTCCCTTCATGACAAAGATCCCAAACACTGTCTGTAAAGGATTGGCTACATTAAAAGCATTTCAAGGTTCTGGAGTGGTCAGTCAGCCTCTGGACTTCAATCTAACTGAAAATCTGTGCAGGAAGTTAAAAGTCCATACAACTCTAAAACATCATAGCTCTTGAGAAGATCTACATTGAAGAATGGACCAAAACAACAGCCACAGTGCTGAAATGTAACTGTGATGAACATTACAGACTTCTTTTCAAATGCGCCAACTAGCAGAATTCTTTGTTTGCCTCACAGTAGATTAAAGTTGCTCCTCTCTCTCTGCAGGAAGCATGATAACTCCCAACTATGTCGACACCTCCACATCAGAAGTTGCTCCATGGTGCTCCTGCTCTGCCAGTGGGAGTCATAAGGCAGAGTGTGATCATTTCCTGGAATATTTTACCAACAATATTTGTCTACGTGAGTACTTGTTTGTGATAAATAAAAACTTATTTCAATCCATCCATCCATCCATCCATCCATCCATCCATCCATCCATCCATCCATCCATCCATCCACCAACCAATCATTATTTATATAGCACTTTTCAAACAAAAGGTAACACAAATTGCTGTACACCAAAATAAATAGTATGTCAAAAAGAAAGCACAATAATATAAAAATGTAACCCCATCCCTCACCCATACGCACACAAACAAACATACACAAAAAATTATGACCAAATGACCAACCAAAAAATAAGATAAAAATCACAAGAGTTAACAAAATACAAAATAAAACAATAGTAAAAGTTTTAAAATTAGCTAATAGCCAGATTCAAAAGAGTCTGGAGCCCTTTCCTAAAAAATGTGCTCTCTGCAGCTCTAAGGTCCTCTGGCAGACCGTTCCATAAATGGTCCATAGTTTTAGGTTTTTACAGTTGGAATGGTTAGAAGACCAGTGCCAGAGGATCTCAGCAAGGGTTCATATTTTACTAAAAGATCTGATAGATGTAAAGTCACAAGACCGTTAAGACATTTAAAAACCATAAAAAGCATCTTATAATAAAACCATAAGCATATGGGGAGCCAATACATGGATTTTAACATTGGGGTGATGTGAGCCTGACTCCTGGTCTTGGTGAGAACTGGTGCAGCAGAGTTCTGGAGGAGCTGAAGAATCTTAATGTTAGAGTTCCGACACCATGACTCTTGCTGCTTCATTGCTGCAGTGATCAAAAATCCCACCGTCACAGCTTTACTCCAGAGTGGGTTAATAATAATAATAATAAAGTAACAAAGTAAAATAATAAAGAATCAATCACCATTCTTCTGGGGGAAACCTTTTATTACTGTTCTCCTTCACTTGCTAACACCAAACATGAACGCGCACCCCCAACACTTTGGCGGTGCACGCGCTGCTCCTTCCTCCTACACATGCAGGGCGCTGACAAACTGGTTTCAGCACATACACATTCTCATATACCAGCCTAAATCATTAGCTTAGCAGGGAAAATGTTTTGTTTTACATGTTACAGAAATCCCAAATCATTTGCATGTTTTACTCACAAAGAACACTACGTTTATATCTGAACACAAAACTATGGCTCTAGCCATCTGTCAGAAGGCTGTAAGATTAGATACTTCTAAATGTGACTGCTTTTTCAATAATAAAAATGTATATATATGGACTGATTAGCACCCAGCTCCTTGCATCCAGCCTGGCCCTTAAAAATTAGAAAGTTACACAACCAGAAATAGGTTATGTGGACTTCCCATATGAATCCTACAAGCACATAGGTATCACCTGCACACCCCATTCCTTTGACATTTCCGCATGGTAAGTAAGGAGCCAGTTCTCGCACCTTACTCATGACTAGAGTGTGGCATTAGAGCACTGTATGACAGCATCACCCATAGGTTAATAAGTGTGTAACTTCCATTATCCTTACAAATACTTCACAGTACAGTACACTCACCTCACATTAGTACATTCCAGAGACTCGTGTGCCAAGACGCTGTCACTTTAACCCAATGCATCATGGGAGATGTAGTGCAAAAATCTGCAGAACGCAGATAGACAAGTGTCTCTGAGCTTCATTGTTTGGTTCACTTGTTCCACGGTCTGACAACGGATCCCGTGGAAAGTTACACCGCTAAAGACGAGCTATTTCTGGTATTTTTGTTAGAACTGAGCGACTTTACGAGCAGAATCGGAACAAGGGAGTGAAGACTTTAACCACTTCTGATTGGTCAGTCTAATGACATGTGATCAAGACTCCAAGAATGATTGGCGGAGACAGTTAAAGGGGCGGGACTTTTCAGAAAACGGCTTTAGTTGCAGCTAAATCGCGGTACCGTCATTCTTATCAAATCTTTAATGGAATCAAATAAACACAAAGAAAAAAGTATTTTACGATCTTTCATATTCCTAACTTCTCAGTGTTTTATCAGGGCCTGGTTGGATGAACAAAGAGCTGATATCCTGGAGATGGAAAATGTTGTTAGATCAGTTAATGAGGGCAATTTCCCACGGGACACCTGACCATCTCCGCACACTGGTTGAAAAACACTACACTAGACACACACTCATAACTAAAGTGACCTGCAAACAAATCTTTGGATTATACTAACAGAACAGCAGAGCGTGTGTACAGACAGCTTTGTTAAAGGACATGGGGGGAGGGGTATGCTTCATCCCTCGACACGATCCACAACTTAAAAATGAATTTCTAATGAACTACAGCTGCTCTGCAGAAACTATGTCATAGAAAAGAAAAGGTTTTTAGTTTTAGCTAAAAACTGCATAATTATAACTAAAAGACCACTGGGAATACTTTTACATTAGATCAAAAATGATTGGAGTGGGTCTTTAAAAGTTACTCCAGGCTATGGTAGTCTCCTGACATTGAGTAAACAATAAAAGTTGAATTCCTGTTGTTTCACTCTGATCCTTTTTTAATTTACTGCATAGTCTGACCCCATGCTATCTTCACCTCACTGATTCTTTATTTTTTGAAACATGTTGAGGCTTCTCCTCTGAAGTGCAGCTAACTAATGTCCTTACTACTGACCTCTAAGAGTCTAGAACAATCTATCTGTCATGGAACTTGTACATACAGTCGTTATGGTTTCTTTGAGTGCGAGGCGAGGTGATTTTTTTTGGACCAGTCTTTCTTCGGGCCCCCTGCCTGGAAAAGATACAGAGAGAGGTCTCACAGTTATTTGGCCAACACAACTGGTGTAACACTTAATGAGGTCAATGTGGAGAGGCAGGTGCAGCCGGGATACTTGAAGAGAATACTGAGTGTTCACTTTTTTTCCTCCTTTCGCTCCGCTGTTGACATAATCCAAACTGGCCCCGACTAACAAATCTAGCGCACAATTTACAGTTTTGACCCTAAAACTTCTGGAACAAAAAAAAAAAAGAGGACTTTAAGTGGATTCGTAGAAATATATATTTTCCATGTCTGATGTTTTTTCAGAGAATGCCATCATGTCGTTTGGAAATGAATCAGACCAGCAGCCTACACTCCCACAGTACAGCACACCGAGTGACCCCACTCAGGAGAACATGAACAGTACTTCTCTGACAGAACCCGCACAAACGATGAGCAACGTTCTTGATTCAGTTTTACCAACACAGGTGAGTAAATCAACTAACTAACTGCAAAAAATGTTCAAGAATTAAAAGCTCTGAGAATTTTCTGATAACTTTACTAATTATGTATTTTATAGACAGAAAAAAAGAAATGTTGTGATATTTATTGATGTTTGAACTATTTTCTTTTCAGTTGTAAACATTTTGACACCTAAAAGATCAGAAACTCAATAAAAAGATCTGACTTAACAGCTCCTTAGGCGTTTGTGACATTTAGAATTATTAGAATCACTAATTTACAAAGCATAGAGTTGGTATGTTTTTATATTTGAGGTTTTTAACACAAAGGAACAGAAAGAAATTTACTAGATAAGTGAAACGTAAAAAAAACTACAGTTGATTAGAATTGTACGGAAGCCAAGAATGGCCTATATTGCTGGTTTTGCCCGTTTTCACATGATAGCCACATTTATCTTGTACTAACGAGAAAACAAGTTTCATTTTTAATTAGAATAACCATTGACTATCAGACATGGTGCACAAGACATAGCTGTACAACCATGAGATAACAAATTTTATTACGTTAAGAGAATGATGAATATACCTTTTTCATTTTTCTACAATTCACAGCAAAACAAGTCAGTTTGACAGAGAAAATGTTGAAAACCAGAAGAACTTATCAATTTATAATTGAATAATTTAATCATGGTCTAACTCAAACAGTTTGTGCTGATGTTGTTGGCTACAGTGTGTCCAAATCAGTCATCGTCAGAAAGCTGGCCTGGTTGGAAGTGCAGGCTGGAAGGACTGCTTGCCACTTGGGACTGATCACTGGAATAAAAAGAAAAAAAGAACTTGTGTTCTCACGATAAAAGGTGGAGAAAAACGAGGAAAAAAAGAAGTCAGATCAAAATCCCTAGAATTTATTGAAGAAAGTTATACCAACATTATTCATTTGAAAAGTGTTTACTGACAAAATCATTAAAGTAAAAAATAATTAAGTACTTTGTAAAAAAAAACAAAAAAAAGGCTTAGTTGCCAACTTCCTCTGCTTAACCCTTGTGCTATCTTAGATAACCCCACTCTTACATTGACGTGTTCTTCCTACTATGAAAAAGATGGATAAAGGTGGAAAGATTTAATGTAATCCATGGACACCAGTGAAGATCAAAAATCATTGAAGAAAAAATGTTCAACACACTGTCTAGTGGGTCTAGATGACCCAACTCCCAATGTTAAAGTGTCTAGGATAGCACAAGGGTTAAACATATTTGATTCATAGTTTCAGACTTATCGCATGATAAAATATTATTTCAAAGGGTTATTCGTAACCCTTTTGGAGTTCCATATATGATAATATATTACCTTTGGCACTCTAAATAACAAATTCTTTATGAAATATGAGTTATCGTCACAGCAAGAAGCCAGACGACTCGATCTGTGAGGCACCGGCTTTTGCTCCTTGTGGGTGTCGCTAATTTCATGACGTCCGTCTAGAGCCTAGAGCCTCGGCAGAGTGTCCACGTCTCGCCCAGGAAAACAAACAACTTCCAAACTTTTGCAAAGATGGATGTGCATATTGTGCATATATAATGAAAGCTTTTTTGCTGATAACCGCTAGCTCTACAGTGAAAGTGGGTGTTTGTGTTAACCTGGGGGTGGTGTTGGCAGCTCAGACTTTTCCCGTGAGGGGGCTGTTCTCACTGTTCTACGTCACAATGTGAGAACCTGCTTCTGTTCGTGGATTGGGAGGGGCTGCCGCTAAGAGTGCAGGTTTTTAGAGGAATCGTCAGAATTCTGAAAATGGATCAAAATACTGATTTAGGGTTAATGTTTAGAAAGAATTAACATTATAATGCACTTAAAAGCTCAAAACAGTTGATTTTGCATGATATAGGCCCTTTAACTGATGAAAATAATCAAATGCCCTTTGTAACAATGATGTCAGCAAAAGGGCTTCAAGACAAACAGTATGTCCTGGAAACCTCACTTTTTTAAGTTTGGCTAAATCCAGCATAATTATAATTAAAAAAAACACTTGGAATTCTTTGAAAATAGATCAAAAGATGATCAAAGTGCGACTTTAATCATTCCCCAACTCCTTTAAGTATTTTTGCAGCTATCCAAATCCTCTGATATTTGTAACAAGTATTTGCTGATATATGTTTAAACTTTAATTTTCCATTTTTGAAGACGTCAAAGTAAATCCATCCCATTCCTAACCCATAGATCAGGGGTCTCAAACTCAATTTACCTGGGGGCCACTGAAGGTAGGGTCTAGCTCAGGCTGGGCCGCAACTTTAGCGCACACACACGTGCAACTTGTGAGTGTCAGAGAGCCAGTAAATTTGTATGAAACATCTACTATACTATTAACTATACTCTATTATTAACTTTTTTCTGTACAAAATTTACTTATAAAACTCTCATTCAAATTAAAATCAATAAGTAAATAAATCAGTAATACATTTCTGTTTATTTGGTCTTCTATATCTGCTGTTTTCTAATTTAAACGTCCTTATTAACACAGTTCAGTTAACACTGTTGAATTATAACTATTAAACACTAAAGAAAACTTAAATATTACAGTTCTGTAACCTCTATCAATGGGTTCTTCTGAACACGGCTTCTCTTGTCTTCTTCTTACTGCTGGACACTTGGCAGCACTTCCTCCAAATTCACATCTAACCAATTCTAGTCCAAATTTACCTTAATTTTGTATCTACTTGAAAACAAAAACACAAGTGATTCTTTTGAACCTGGAAATAAAATTCTGTTGTCAGGGGGTTAACAGTGATCAAAGGAATTTTGACTGTATTCCAAACAAACCAGTGACCCTCCATTCTCCTGTCTTTGTCTCAGAGCCTAAAACAGGAGCTGCTAGTGGGCCGAACTACTCTGCCATCCAACAACTCAGCTTCCCCCATCAGCATGAGGATGGAAGTTGCCTTCAGTTTCTTTCTCCTTCTTCATTTTCTCATCAATGAACGATGAAGTGCAGATAATACTTCTGGAGAGTCCTTAAGGAAGACGGGAGGATTGGTGAAGTTCAGAGGAAAAAGCTGTTTTATGAAAGCGCAGCATTTCTTCTTTTTTTTTTACATTTGTGGTTAAATGTTACCAGTTGCAGCTGCCAGTATTCCCAGTCTGAGTGTGACAGCTGGGGGCCTGTACATTTGTATATTTAGATCAAGTTGAAGCTGAGTCAAAGACAAACTTTGATGAACTAACTCAGCTTTAGCCATTTGTATTCAAAGTTACTCCAAAAACATCCACACAGATATGCGTGGTGCTCTTACGCCATGAAGGTCCTGTAGAGATTTTGTTAAAAAGCAACAACTCTTTGAAATACTTTGCAGGAAATTATTTGAAGGATGCAGGATGTGTTACGGTGCTGGAGAGAGTTTCTCAACTGCCTAAAAGAAGGCATAATTTCAGACTGAAACAGTGGAACAACAGAGAAGAAAAATGACAGCGCCGCAGCATGGACTCCTCTTTTCAGACAAACTGTCTAGGACACCCAAAAAATAAATAAATAAAACACAGTGGCATAATTATCATCACCTTTAGAAGACTGCTACACATGCTACATCGATTATCTGGAAAGCTTCTAAAGCTGTTTACAAAAGATAACTTGTCCCGGGACTTTTTGTGGAGTTAAGCAAACGAGCAGTGAGTTTACATGAATCAGTTTATAGCTTTTGTGCTGTGTTTGTGAATGTAATAGCCTTTTCATATCTGTCCTGGTGGTGAACAATGCTGTACGGGGCCATCTGAGTTTGTTTTACTTGAGAGGCCAGCACCAGTATAAAACATGCTAAAAAAAACCTGTATGAGTCTTTTGGTTTTTTGACAAAGACCAGATATGCATTAAATAAAATCTCTCATGTCATCATGAGTATAGTTTTAAGTCATCATGCTATTGTGATCCAAATTTCAAACCTTTTTGGCTAATTATTAACATTTTTACTTTATGGGGGACAGCAGCAATTACAAGGCAGATTTACAACAGTAGTTAGATTTGCTCTGCAGTTTGTTTACTCAGATATGATCTTTTTTGTGCTTTTGGCTTACCTAAAGCAGCATTATTTGGAGCAGTGATTGTATCTGAGAAGTGGAATGGGTGTCTCCTCTTCTCATAGGTTCCAAACAGGAAGAACCTGCTGGCTCCAGGAAACCTAAACCACATAAACTTCTATAGAAAAATAAACTGCTATTAGTCATTACATTTTTTAACATGTTCTTGCTAATCCTATTTGTTTTCATGATATTGTTTCTGTGGTTCAAGTTATTTAAGTTATAAACTGACCAATCAGACATCTCAATAAAAGTAGTTGGTCTCACGTTGAATGTATATTTCGTTGGACAAATTCTCCTGAGCCAGCTTTTAAGTGGAAGGGGTTGCTATAGAAATGTTGACTCTGACCAATCATTGCTTACTGATGGCATCTGGCTCCAACATGGCGTTGTCCGTATTGTAAAAAAATAGCGACTGAATTGACTTAATTTCGTTGGAGCCAGAAGTCAGCCATTTTCTGGTCCAGTTTTTCTGGTCCAGTTCTCGTATATAGTCAATGGTTTTGACTAAGCAACCAACTAAGTGGAGGATCAGGGTCTGATTCAATTGTAAATGGAATCTGGTACTTTTCAGTTAAGTGTGGATGCAGACACCTTCACTGGACCAAAGGCAGGAGTGAACCAATGGGAACAAATTAGGTAGGTACTGACCCTTTTGAGTAACAAGCAAAGCAGAACTCGTGAAAATATGAAAAAAAAAAATTGGAATCATGAAAAACTTTGGTTATATCTCATGGGTAAACATGACTTAGCAAGAAGTTAAAGGTTGTAACCCTTGTGCTATCCTAGGCACTTTAACATTAGGAGTTGGGTCATCTAGACCCACTAGACAGTGCTCTGAACCTTTTTTCTTCAATGATTTGTGATCTTCACTGGTGTCCATGGATTACATGAAATCTTTCCACCTTTATCCACCTTTGTCATGGTAGAGAGAACACGTCAAAGTAAGGGTGGGGTCATCTAAGATAGCACAAGGGTTAAATAATACAAAGTCCAAACTTCTTGATCCTGAACTAAACACAAAACAGGAAGTACCAAATGCTGCAGTTGCACATTCAAGTTTTTTTTACACCTAACAAAAACCTATTTATAGATAGTTTTCGAAATTTTTGTGTGTGTGTGTGTTATTTTTTTTAACAAACTAACATTAATGACAATTCTATTTTTCAAAATAGCTGTTTTGATTTGATTGGAGCCCAAATTAGTTCATTTTTGTGGACATGGCTCTCTTGACTAGCAGTTGAGTGGACCCAGCACAGCTTCCAAGGGAACTTTGTCCCGCCCAACTGCTGTATTTAGCATGTTTTTGAGTTGTGCACAGTAAACTTCAATCATTGTGCCTATTGCATTTAAACAAGAATGTTGGGCATCCAGCAAAATGGAGCCCGTGAACAAAAGAAACGTTCTTCTCTCACCTCACTGATTCATCTGCCTCTGTCAACTAGTGGAGAAGCAAACCAACCCCAAGATGTGAGACATCACTGGTAAATCTATTTTAAAAATGTACGATATTTGGTCGTTGTCATATATCTTGATTGTAAGTTGTTAAAAGCGATTTGGCAACATTTTTTTTGTTACCCTTTGCACTTGAAAACTTTCTTTCATTTTCTAAACCTAACATTAGAAAAAAGTAAAACATTAGAAATGAAATGTTAAGTTGGTCTTAGTGTCTTTAACCCTTGTGCTATCTTAGATGACCCCACCCTTACATTGGCGTGTTCTCCCTACCATGACAAAGGTGGATAAAGGTGGAAAGATTTCATGTAATCCATGGACACCAGTGAAGATCACAAATCATTGAAGAAAAAAGGTTCAGCGCACTGTCTAGTGGGTCTAGATGACCCAATTCCCAATGTCAAAGTGCCTAGGATAGCACAAGGGTTAAGTAAAAAAAACAGGGCTTTCAAGTTAAAGCTAAAGCTGTACAAAGTGAAGAACTTTACCAAGGTAATAAGACAGAAACTTACCGGTAAGCTGATAAAGCCAGTGAAGATTTTGTGGAAGCTGGGGATGGACCAGTTAACGACTTACATTCCCAAGTGCTTGGAGCTTTGGCTCTTTGAATTAGTGGAACTCTTCAATCACTTACGCAATTGACGTAATTTCAATGGATTCTGAAGCAGAGAAAAGCTGCTTTGCGCTGATATGCAAGCCTTTACAGAAGTTAAGTTCTTACAAAAACAACGTAGACCAACTGATTCTGATGTGGAGAAAGGTGCCTTTGTGCTGTTTACAACACTTTACAGTCGACATAATTCCACATTAACACATTTATTTCCTTTTCCACAGGTTATCTATCTAATTCATGAATGGAAAACATTTTAAATGAAACGTGAGCAGGTTGGTCTTAGTGTTCTGGAGTAAAGCCAGAGCTTTCAAGTTGGGCTTGAGCTACAGAGGGTAAACAACTTTTGTGGGTGCCCCTCCTCCTCCAGGCTTCATTTTTGCTCTGTAAACTCTCGGTTGTTGTTAGAGATTTTTGATCAGAGGGCAACATCCTTTTTTCCTTGTGTATTTTTGTTTCCAGTTCAGAACTATTTATTTCTAAATTCCAAGTGAGCAGCTGTTGAAGCTGAAGGATTTCTATTTTAGACAATTTGGTTCACTTACTTTTTAGCGTGCTTTTGACAGTGCAGTGTGTGAAAGCAAATAAAATGTAAAATTTATTAAGGTTTCTTTCACCTTTTGACTTAACTATCCTGGTGTAAAAGCATCCTTAGACTGCAGGTAAACAACCTTCTTTAGAGTACATTCTTTTAGGATATTAAGACGTGTTAAAGAGCAACTGTAAAGAAAATTGTGTTTTTAGTGTTTTTAACATGTTCTTGTGGGATTTTTCCAAAGTTGGAGGACATATATAATTACAAATTACATTAAAATTGTATTGGTTTAGTCATCAATGGTTAATCTTGAGCAGATGAAAACAATGCCGTTTAAAAAAGGATGTATTTGTTACTTAGAAAATACAATGAGCAGGCCACAGGATCCCTGCTTTGCTCCATTCTGATACATCTATTGCAGACCACTAGATGCATGTACGTCTTTGCTTTCCTCGTCTGAACTGGCATCTGGCTCGAAACTGTACGGCTGCATAGCTAAAATGTTACTCGACTTTGTTGTTGCACCGATAATGTTAGGTTTGGGATGTGAGGGGCTGTAAGCTAGCTAGCTAAACAGATAGATGACGGGAAGTGGGGGCAGTCTTACTTTGCGCCAATGGTCCCGCCCACAACTCAGAGGTGAATTTCTGATTTGATGTGGACCGTACTATGGGCATAAATCAGTGCCACCAAATCCTGCTTAGGTTTCTTCCTTACAACAAAACGTCATTTAATTCGAAGACGGCACAGTTCGTTCATACAAACTATTTTTACAAAATGTATCTAAAAAAAGCATACAAACTAGGTCTGAACCCAGAGACAGAATTAATAACTTCAGACAAACTCAAAGAGAGGCTGCATCGGATCAGAAACAGCTCAAAGTTCATTTGCTGAAAAGACAAACACGGAAAGGAAAAAAGACAGAATATAAGACAGTTGATTGTCAGCAAAACACAATGACACTACAGCTAAGAGAGGCGTGAGTCGGTGTGATTATGTAGATTTAGAATATCTTTGGTTATGATGTTTCTGTTCTAAATGTTTTCTTTTCTTTATAACCTTAGTTGTGAATTGATGCCAAAACTAAAAAGAAGAAAACCTGAAATGAATCAAATGGTGTATAGAATTATGAGCTGCATTGCTGTATTCCTGACAACTGTTTTAGTTCATCCATCACTGCTATCCTTGACTGCAGCCTCCGCCTAGCGTGACGGTAAATCCAGCAACGGTCAATAACAGCAATCAAAAGTAGCTTCAGGGCATTCAAACTAACTGGAACTTGAGTGAATTATTTTACCCTAATTTTATTACACTGTCACAGCTTGTATTTTCCAACTCCTTGGAACTCATAACAACTTTCTTTATCAAATAATGATTGTTAGTGATTTTTAATCTAATAAAAATTACTATAACCTCCATCGCCAACTAAATAAATTGCATTTCCTGTTGAAATGCATTTGATAGCGTATTTGCTGAAAGCTATTGTTATTATTCCTTAATTGCATAACCTTTTGTATAAGAATTTTAAGTTGTAAACATTTGTGTTAAAAAATGGCTGGAGATGACTGAAAATACTGAAGTAATATGACCTGAAATACCTGAACAAGTTAGTCTGCTCAGGAATGAAAGGAACTTGAAAAGATGAAAATAAATGCCTAAAATTCCACCTTAATTGGGCAATTGACAAAAAAAAGAGAGATCTAAGTTTAGATCTAGACCTAAATTTCAAAGAAGGGTGGAGTAATCCACACTGTGCCCAGATTGCTTGAGCTAAAGTAGCTCAGAGGTTGCTGACAGGTTACTTGGTTGACTTACCAACCAAGCAAAGAATAGCTTTAAACTGCATTGAAGCTATTCAACACTATTTTGTGGAACTTCTTGAAAGCAGGCTGAATGGTATTTGTACACGTGTTTGTGTTAAATGGGTGATTTACATTTCAAATATGTTGGATAATGGGATGTTTAAACAGTGTGTTTAGGGTCAGGTGTCACCATCAATTGTTACATTTCAAAAGGACAGAGACAGGTTTTGTGGAATGGAGTTGAGTTTTTGGTGGGCAAAATTCTGATTGAAATTTTGATTTAAAAACAATGAGTAAGGATTTTAAAGCTGTGTCACACAGCCACTACGTACATTTTGCACAGATATAAATTGATGATTATATGTTGAAACAAAAGAAGAATGTTCTGGTTTTCAGGTGACATTTTCACAGATGTATCACAAATGTACCCTGCCATTATGCTTTTGCTTCATTTTGCTTTTATGTTTTTATTCATTTTATAATCAAATCTCTTTTTTTTTCGTTTAGCTTTTAATGGATAGCGCTTTGTTTAATTTTAATTGTCTTAAAGTTGATGATGATGATAACTACTTCACTTGATTTCAGCTGTTAATTTAGTACCATCCACCTTGCGAGTTGACTAACCACTACTAGTTTCCTGCTAAAAAGGACACATTTTTGAAAGAGAGGAGAAATGAGACAGAGAGGAGAAGTGGGTCAACAACAAATTCAGCCAAAAGATGAAAGTTTTCTCCAGTCTTCCCCTTGGATCCATTCAGCACCGTAGGAGACAAGCAGGAATATGGACTCCAGGATACAAAGCTGAAGAGACAACAGAAGCATCTTCTTCAGTTTTATCTATTTTTGTCATGAATTCATCCTTCTTCTACTCATGTTCCCAAAGTGGTCAGTGTAGGTCTTTTAGCTCCATCTGGAGAGCTTCACTTGGTTCCTGAAGAAACTAGGTTGCCTTATGTTATTAATTACATAATTATGTACATAATTATTGAGAGCAATTTTTAATTATTTGTTTACTCTTTAAACGTATGTTAAATCCAATCCCTTGATGCCTGTAAAACACGAGGTGTCGAGCCGGCCAAGGTCAGAAAATATGTCTAAGGTTAAGGAAGTACTGGTGTCCACTTAAGTATTACATTGCTAACAGAGGTCCACTCTGCCTTATCATCAACACAGGCAGTATAAGCAAAATGCAAAACGAGCTGTATATTACTTTTGTACTTTGTTAAAGAGCCCGAGTCCCTGCTTAAAAGTTTCTGGGTTATTGTTAATAGATGCAATCATTATTCCTGTTCTGATTCGCTGGCACTAACCATGTTTGTGATGAACCAGGTGGACATAAACTGATCTGTGCGTGGTGCATGCTGGTTAGTTTTATTTGGTCCAACGTCACTAAAGTACCTCAAGAGGGGGATGAAATCTGGTACTAGGCTGACTGCAAGCTGCCTGGTGACTACAGAACAATGTATTATGGGGAACAGTGTCCTGACAGTTCTTGTAGTTTGAAGTGATGGGTGATCAGAAATGAGTGGCACTCAATGAAAGAAACCTGTATATTTTGTAGCTCTTTCTGCAAATAGTGAATCACTGGTGAGAAAAAAAAATAAAACAAGATTTATCTTTATGTGAATAGATGTGATAATTGAAATAAACATCACTCAGATCGCTTTCACCTATGAGTTATATAATTATTTATTCTACCAATAATCATCTTGGCTTTAAAGCTAAACATCAAGCAGACAATTGTATTAATGCATTAAAAGGAATTCATAGCTAAAGGCAGATCAAACCCTCTGTGGTTATGTATTTTATTGTGACATAGAAAAGTTAACCACACCAAACTTTTCCTGAAAATTGTCAAATGGAGTGTTGGTATTTTGTACGAATATTAGCTTACTGGTATGGCGGTAATCAAGTCTCAACCTCCTATGATGCGAGCAATGGTGCAAGGCAGGAGGACACATTGTATGTATCAGCAGATGTATGATCTAGAGTTTAAAAGTCAGATGAAACTGTGTGATACTGGCCTTGAATTCTGTCATTAAAGGGCCTGCGTCAGGCTTTTTCTTAAACCTTTCAGAGTGAACAATATCTATATCTATGGTAGAATATAACATCTGGCACACAAAAGAACGATTCGTGGTGGTTTCTTTTCCTTTTTCTTTTGGTGCTCAATTTTACAACAAGCCCTTCGATTTTGTCTGAGCATCACGCACTCAATGAAGCAACCAAGTTGTGGCGGGGTGTTGCCCGGGGACAGCCCAGGTTAAGGTAGGCAGTAACTTTCCAATGGAGTCACAGGACTCCTCCCACTGTCGAGAGGAAAATGGTGAATATGCTTATTGTGTAAAATGGTTTAATAATTTAGTTGATTAAAAAACATGTTTAGCCAGTGCATTTGTTTATTAACCGGCCAGCTATAGTTCCTTTAATTTTCAGTACGTAGGGGCAATTGTTTCTCATCCATCCCTGCTCCCACCCTTGTTTATGTGTGTGTGTTTATGCAATGTCAGCTTTTTTCACGTTTTGCATGAAGTAATGATCACTTGCTCCTTTTCCAGCAAATGCTATCTCCCAGGAAGGAGGCTGAGTGGGGATCAAAAGTTTCTTTTTTTAAACTGTGTCAGTTGCGTGCGGCTTCACAGTACGCACTCATGTCCCCAAGCAGGACAGTTTTACTGGGGGAGCAGCTGGACACCAATGACTCCACACTATTCACACTATTCAAACCAACCTTCTTTTCCCTCTGGGTTGCATCTAAAGTCTTCCTTTCATGAAGTTTCTCACATGGAATTCACTTTGGCATAAGTCCTTTTTTCCAGAGGCGCTTTCTCAGTTAATCCATGGAATTTAGTGCTAAATTGACTCATCAGCATTCTCAGAGTTTAAATTTCAAGTCTTTAGTTTAGACAAAAAAAAAAGGCATTCTATAGTCACTGGGTTAAGCTTTCAGCTTTATGTAGTCCCCCTGGTAAAATAACCCAAAAATTGTTTAAAGACCCACTCCGATGAAAACCGTTTTTGGTGTTTTTAGAGGGCCCACACCATGCTATTATTAAGCCTCTTATGGTAAACAATATCCATCTATATGACAATATATTACCTTAGGCACAAAACAATGACTTTTTTATTAAATATTAGTTTTTTTCCTGAGCTCTTTTTGAACCTGGAAATAAGACGACTCGATCTCTGAGCCATCAGCTTTCAGTTCATGTGGGTGCCGCCCATTTCATGACGTAAACCTAGAGCCGGCCTGTCTGCGTTTTGCCCACGAAAACACAACTTTTGCAAAGATGGATGTGCATGTTGTGGAGGCGATCACTACTAGCTCCATGGAAAATGGCCCTGGGGGCGATGCTGGCACCACAGACTCTACATGGAAGGGGCTGTTCTCACTTGTCTACGTCAGCTCGTGAATACCCGCTCGTTTTTGTGGATATTAAGGGGCTGATGCTCAGCGCGCAGGTCTTTAGAGGAATACTCAGAAATGTGTATCAAAACCCCACTTTGGGGGTTCTTTTTGTAAGGAATGAACATTATAAAACAGAAAAACCTCAGAAAATTGATTTTGCATGGTATAGGCCCTTTAACATGTTCATTTAGCATTTTTCTCATGGAGGGTGTTAAGAAAAACAAGCATAAAACTACATTTATGAATAATTCTTTGGTCAAATCATGGTGAATCATAAAGCAGATGAAAACAATGCCACCATCAAAAGCTTTTAATTGTTACATATAAACTCTAATAACCAGGCCACCTGCTCCCTCCTCCACTTCCTTCAGACACATAGATCTATGTACATCTTTGTTTTCCTCGTCTGAGTTGGCATCTGGCTCAAACCTGTGCAATTGAATACCTCCAATATTGCTTGCCACTTTTGTTGCACTGCTTGGGGTTGTTGTAGACTAGCGGGAGTGTGCAAAAAAAGGGATCATGGGAAATGAGCGAAGGCTTACTTCCATGCCAACAGTCCCCACCCACAACTCAGAGGTGAATTTCTAACGAACCACTGTTGCTCTGCAGAAACTGTCCTAGAAATGAGCAGGCTTTTTCGATTTTGGCTATATCTGCATAATCATAATTAAATGACAAGTGGAAAAGTAGTGAAAGTAGATCAAAAGATGATTGGAGTGGGACTATAAAGTAATACTGCATGTACTCACAATCCAATTACATCAAAAACTGTTTTTAAAGTTAGTACAAAGGATACCAAGCTACAAGAATTGACACCTATCATGAGATAACAAATACTGTTTTTTCAGAATAACCAAGTGGAACTATTGCTTGTGTTCTCAATAAAAAGCTAATCAAGTTTTGATCTAGGAATGCATTTTCTCTTCTGAAAAAGTTGAAAAACCAACAGTGGGTTAGAGATGTGAAGCTGAAATGGGAGACAGCCTCGGGGTCGAACTCAGGCAGAAATTTTAGGTGTTTCTATTTTCATGAGATGATGTGTTATTTAGCCATTGTCAGGAACTGGTAGTGAAAAATCCAAAATGCAGGAGACTGGGCTTGGTGGATGAAACTCAAACTTTTGATAAATACATTTGAACATATCAAAAACCCATTAAGAAGCAAAAAGGTGAGCAAGCAAGTGACCTTATGTAGACTGAGGATAATTACTGTATCACAAATCAAGACAGCCATGGATGATTGGCACCCTAGACCTACTGTGACTGTCAGGGGAAAACAGCCAATAGTGTCATGGTGTCTCTGTCAGCTATCCTCCCCTCCCGTTTCTTCTACTCTTTCGGAGCCATCACCGAATCCCAAGACTTGCTCCGGATTGCCGACGGACCTTCGGTCTCACCGACCCCCTGCCACAACAGGACAACTCAGCCACAGGAATGATAAATCCTATTACTTACCTTCACTCAACCTCCTGTCCTCCTTCCGGGTTCCAGCGTCTGGGTCTGTTTTGCCTTGTTAAGTCATGACAAATAGAGTATTACCAAAACCAAGAAAACAACTCAAAACAAAGCAAAACAATAAAAACACAAAGCACTTAAACCTCACAGCCATAATCTTGAGATAATGCACTATAATTTTTATCTCAATGAAAGCGGTTGTTGATATTTCATGCTGACAAGCTGTCATCTCAAGAAAATTAAAGAAACAAATGTATTAAGATATCAAATCTGTTATCTTCTGTAAGGAACAAATCTGTAAATTTGTTAAAATTAAAAGACCTTAAAAATCAGTCTATTGCTGTCTGAGGAGATAAGTCTAAAACATCCAGTCCAGTTAGGATCACGTTTCTGCTTTTCTGTGGAAAACTTATTCACACGAATCTTTCACAGTGATAAGGTTTGCATTTAGCGTGCTGGTTATATAGTTCCTTCACCACAGTTTTTTTTTCTCTGCAAGATGAACATGTGCAGCTTGAAAAACTGTGTCCATTCTTGCTGACAGCATTTAAACTGTCATTAACTCTTAGAAGAGGATGAGTGTCATTGACTGTGACAGAATTTAGCTTTCTGGACTTGAAGCAAAATCTCATCAATCCATCCTTCTTTTTTTATTGCATACCCACTAGACTGGCCCAGGGACTCATTCGGTTCTCAATTAAATTCTTCAGGGAAGAGTGTGATATGCTTTTTGTGAAACAGGGGTGTCAAAACTGTTATATATAGCTGCTGGAGATAAACCCAGCAGCAGGACGACTCAAATAAGTCTAGATCATATAAAGGTTTAATATCAAAAACCAACACATAGACCATACATAAAATGCCTCGATACTGAAGACAGCACCTCCTTAAATATTGAGAACAAAAGAGACAACCCTAGACAACTATGACGATCTCCATGAGAACCCAGAGGGGGCCAGGCATCAAGGAGAAGGCAAACACAAGAGGCAAACCATGAATGGACGGACGGACGGACGGAGGGACGGACAGACAGACAGACAGATATATAGATGGAGGGGGGAGGGATGGAGTGGCGGACAATTACCATAGTTGCCCTAGCTCAAAAAACAACAGATAATATTAAAAACAACAGACATCACACTAAAAATACAATAAATAAAATCAGAAATTTAGGGGTGTAACAATTCACTAACAATATTTCGATTCATGTCATATTTTGTGTTAGCTGATCTGATTCATAGACAATATTGGTTGATTTGAACGATCTGATTCATTCCGATTCACTGACCTACAATTTATCCAGGACAGAAATTGACTCAGAGATAAATACCTGGTACTGAACAGTGCAGGTGACGTTTTCCAGATTCTTTGTATTTTTTGCAAGGTAATCAAGTGTAAATTTAATATGTGTACAAACAAACAAGTAAACAAGAATGAATGTCAAATTCATTCACATTTTAGTTTCTTAAGCTTCACTCCAATGTTTTCCACATCAAAATAAAGGGAATATTATTAGAACATTCCACTGTATGGTCACATCTTTGCAAACTGGAAATGATGGACTGGAATGATGGCTTGATCAGTTTTTGTTTTGATCACGTGTGTGTTGTCCTCTGTGATGTACTTGAATGATTTTACTTTAACACAACAACTAGTGACCATTTTGTGTTTGATCAAATATGTTATCAAATCCGTTGTGACGCCAGTAGTTAATTGATCATTGTGGAGTGTTAGACACACCAGAAAATTCCTGACGAACCCGTCCTCCAGTTCAGCTGGGATGAAGGAACTGCAATTGTTGCTTACACAGAAACATTGCTCAGATTAGGTGCATAAAGTGGCACAAAGTTATCAAACGTTGTGTTCTGAGCATTCACTGTGTTTGCATTTGTGACCATACATCAGTTTTATGTTTTTTTATTAGATTAGAACTGAGTCAAAAGGATCACCTGTGACTCCTGTAGGAGAAACGATATGCTTTGATGTTTGCTTTTTGGAAAAGGGCTGCTATAGAACTTCTCAACAAAAGTATGAATAGTATCTTTAATTGCAGCCATACCACCCGGAACACGCTCAATCTCGGAAGCCAAGCAGGGTCAGGCCTGGTTAGAGCTTGGGAGGCCGCCTGGAACTACCAGGTGCTGTAAAAACCTCCACTTGCAGCGTTATTCTTCCATGGAAAATGCTTCAGGAGTAAACCTCAAGAACAAATCCGGAGTCGGAGTCCCTTAGGCAGCTCGACTTGCTTTTAGCCTCGCTCTGGTAATTCCTGCAACAGCGCCAATGCCAAACTGTAGCAGCCTTGCTGTTCCTTTGGATCCATCAATGAAGTGGAGAGGGGGGACCTGCTACGTGGGCAATAGCCAGTCCTCCATACTACAGTACATCACCCTGGGTAGTATCCGACAACTCTCACAACCCTGGAGAGGACACTCCAGCCTTGCAAGCTCTACTAGCGCCTGACATGAACCAAGACAAGAGCTAGTATACGTCATCAATGGTCAACACTGACCAACGGAGGCTAAAAAAATCTTCAATTACAACAAATGCAGAAAATATCTCCCCATCGGCCACTGTCTGTCACTTTGGTTGGCATAGAATCACCATTCATACTTCCAGGTAAATTTGACAATTGAAACATTGGGGAAGCACATTCCCACTTCGATCCTAAAATGCATTAAAAAAACAACAGGAAAACCTTGATCTTAGTTTCTAAAACTTAAAATTGATCTGCTTAATTTTCTTACATTTTTTTTCTTAGTTTTGTTGCATGAGCTGACTTGGACCGGTCAGACATTTATATTCTGTGGGCATTTGTTATGGCAATGGGGCTGACGATATTACTAAAGCACACTTAGGCTAAGTGGAGTTATTTAAGAAAAATGCCAAGATTTCAATGTAGTATTTAGCAATCAGACCTCAGACCACATAAGTTAGTAGCAGTTCAGTCCACCAGACACACATCTCATAACAAGCTTACATAATGTAGTGTTCAGTGGCTTATGGAACACTTGATGAATATGTTTTTATGCAGAACACAAATAACTATTATTAAATACAAAGGAACAGAACAGGAACTCCGTAACCCTTGTGTTATCTTAGATGACCCCCCCCCTTACATTGACGTGTTCTCCCTACCATGACAAAGGTGGATAAAGGTGGAGAGGATTTCATGTAATCCATGGACACCAGTAAAGATCAGAAATCATTAAAGAAAAAGGTTCAGAGCACTGTCTAGTGGGTCTAGATGACCCAACTCCCAATGTTAAAGTGCCTAGGATAGCACAAGGGTTAAGCAGTTTTTTTCTTTACTTTCTGAAATGAGTTCTTTTTTAAGTGAGGTTATGCTGCCCCCTATTGTCTTTGACATGCAACACAGCAGCCAGAATTCTCTGAATTTCAGAGAGAATTCCAGTTTTAAGTGAGATTCCAAGACTCCAAGAGGAAGGAACCGCTGCCTAAATGAAAGATCGTGTCTTCAAAAACATCAAATCAAGGAAGAAAACGCCTGCAAAATTTCTGACTCTTGCCTCTCTTTTGTTCCATTAGGTTAGGAATGTGGCTAGAGTTTGCCGATCTCTGTTTTAGTTCAATAAAGTTCATAGTGTCTGTATTATAAAATGACTTCTTAGGTTCTTCGAATATCAGACACGGTTGACCTGACATGTCAGGTATGTGGAAGAAAAACACAACCGTAAAAACACAACATAAAGCTGAAAGCTTAAATTCAGAGAATTGTGTTTTTCTTCCACATACCTGACATGTCAGGTCAACCGTGTCTGATAATAGAAGAACCTAAGAAGTCTGTTTCTGTCTTAGACAAACATAGAGATGCCCATTAAAACTGGTATTTCTAGCTGATGTTGTTGCAATGCTCTGCTTTCAAGCTTCAACAAACATTCACAGATTCACTTAGTTACAGATTCACTCACTTTTTAAGTCTGCCAACAAGGAGCTGAAAGCAGATTTAAACTACATCCATCCACTCACTTAACCTTCTTAAACTAAGTTGAGATCTCCAGGTTGCTGTTGGATGAAGGTGGGCTACACCATGGACACCACCTTTTTAACTTAGCTTTAAACCAATGTTTAACTTTTTTCTTTCTACAATACCATTTTTACCATCATTATTATATTGTGGTACAGTATGTAAAACCTAAACACCAGTTGTATTTATTCATTTTTTTTGCATTATTATTTTTTTTTTCAGTTTAACTATTTTTGTTAACTACTATTTCTTATATTAGTATTTTAATGTTTTATAATTTTATGTCTTTAACTTGTTTCAGCGATTCCTCAGTCAGAGAGGATGTTGGGTTTTAGGCCGTGGGTCTGCTCACGGTGCCAAGGCAGGAAGCCGCCACCTGAAGAGGAGCGAACCCTGAAGGGCTCAGAGATGAAGGATGTTTAGAGCTAAGAAAGGTGCTAAAAAAACTTGCCTCATTTTACACAGTGTAAGATGCTATTCTGACAATGACACGTGCATATTTTACATTCAACGTCAACATAAAAAAGTCATTAAAAGAAATTTAAATATTTTATAAAGTACAAAAAAACGTTTTAAAAACTCCTAGGCAAAAGATCTGATGTCAGATCTGTTGTTTTGTGGAAATGAAAAGAAAGACATTTTTTAAAATCCTGACCTGAGTGTTTTTACTTTAAGAATTTAGTTCAGTGAGTTTCACAAATAGAAAAATGTTTAAGTTTCAGAAAGTATTTGAGACATTCAATTTGTTTGGTTTTTTAAGTTCTGTCTTGATTTGGTGATATACAACTGAAACAGTTTTGAAAGTATGTACTGCTAAATCTTATTCTAAACAAAATCCTTTAACATACAGTATTTTCGTAACCCTTGTGCTATCCTAGGCACTTTGACATTGGGAGTTGGGTCATCTAGACCCACTAGACAGTGCTCTGAACCTTTTTTCTTCAATGATTTGTGATCTTCAATGGTGTCCATGGATTACATGAAAATTTCCACCTTTATCCACCTTTGTCATGGTAGGGAGAACACGTCAATGTAAGGGTGGGGTCATCTAAGATAACACAAGGGTTAAACCAAGACTATTTTAATGCAACATTTTTTAAAATTCTTTGCCAGAGGGTAGACCAAGCAAAACTGATGGACATTTGCCTCGTGATGGACTGCCAAACTATCCCAGGTGTATCCCACCTTCATCAAGCAGTAGCTGGGATAGGCAGCAACCCTGTGACCTCACAAGGGATTAAGTAGGTTTATAGAAATGGATGAATGAAAGAATAATGGAAATTTTTGAAATCACTTGAAGCCTTGGTAAATATTTACCTCAATATGAAGCTTATTGACTAAATGCAGTGAGATTTAACGTTTTAACAATGTAATGATTCACAGCTTCTTTTTTATATTCATTCATGCCTAGACAATTAAAAAAACATAGAAGTATAATTTTTTAAAACACTAACATTCATTTATCAGCCCAACAAATTAAATAGACAAAGACCTTTTTTGTGGAACTTAAAGAAAAATAGTTTTAAATATAAGAAGTGTGCAAAGCTTACCGGTATTTAAAATCCTGCAAAAGCAGCACATGCATCTTTTGGGTTGTCTATGAAAAAGGGCAGCCTCCTGTTGCAATGTTTAAGCTACAAAAACTTCTTCCTAACCTGCCCTAAATACAGAACAGTCCACTGAAAGGTTAAACCTCTTTGATCCAGGGTCACCCTGTCAACTTATTAGTGCTGCTTTCCTGCCTCAGGGCTACTTAGCCTGAAAATAAGTCCCAAACTGTCCCACTTTTTAGAAAATCCCGCTTTACCATTTATTGCTGCCATTTATTTTCCCAAACAGGGTGAGAGAAGCTATGATATTCTACACATTCTAGGGTCACAAACTACCTAATTGCTCTTGGTTAACTTCAGTACACTAAAGTGAACTAAGTACAGCGCCAAAAGCTCTCTTCTGATCTGAGCGAATGATGGAAACACAAGGAAATAGGCTATTTTTAAATAGGGTCATAGGACTAAATGCACTAAGGAATTTAAGCAAAACCAATGCAATGGAGAGCAGAGAATGAGTACTTTTGAAACAAATGAAATAGTCTTCAGCTACATGAAGATGGTCTGACATAATGCACAAGGTGAATGCTGTTTAATGGTAGTAAAAGTGCTATGGCATTTTGCTTGGGCCATTTCAACACACCTTTAGTAGCTAGTGAGCCTTTATCTGAGCTGATAGTATAGCCAACAATGAGGCATGAAGACTCAACAGCTGAGGTCAAGAGAGGAGAAAGAGCTTTGGAGAGATGGAGGAGCGGAGCAAACTGTGCACAAAAGAAATATCAAAGGTAAAAATGATATATATATTTATATATATATATTGGAACAAAGTGTGACACTGGAATGCTCAAAATAAACTACACATACTATTTTGTTTTTTTGTAGTATTTTGAGCTATGGTGCTGCAGAACATGTACTGTCCCATAAAAAAAAAAAGAAATATTCCTCCATGACTGTGGCCTCTTTCAGCAGTAAAGTGTGTTCTTCCACAAGAAAAAAAATACTCAAGGAAACCTTTGAATGAAATTATTTGGTTGACTTGGCTGTTCAAGTCTTTAGATCTAATACAACATGAATTTTGCATGGACACATGGAGCATGGATACTATGGCACCCCTTCATGGATAAAGTAAAAGAAGGGAAAAGAAGAAAGAGGGAAACGAAACAGTCCTGGTCCCTCCCCATAGACAGCACACATGAACAGAAGCAATCTTGGGGGCTTCCTAAGGGATGGATAAATCGAATATTGGTGCAGATAGGCAACCATTCTTAAGGACAGGGAGAAAGAAATGACTCTGGCGACCCTCCTTCGGGACGGGAGCAACTTTGGCAACTCGCCTGAGGGACATGAAACGTGAAGAGGAACAGCTTTGGCAACCCTCCTCGGTTGGATATGTGAAGAGTAGCAGACCCAACATCCCTCCTCAGGATGTGAAATCAAGTGGATCTGGTGACCCTCCTTGGATACATGAAACAAGAAGAGGAGAAGCTCTGGCGACCCTCCTCTAGTACTGGACACGTGAAGAGGAGCAGCTCTAGCTGTACACCTCAGAGACAGGAAACATGAAGAGGAGTGGCCACAGCAATCCCCCTTGGGAATAGATAAGTGGTGCATGGTTGGACTTGCTATGGCAAGGTTTGAAAAGGGCTGCAGGAAAACTT
Organism: Oryzias sinensis; assembly: GCA_037389245.1. Lineage (NCBI taxonomy): Eukaryota > Metazoa > Chordata > Actinopteri > Beloniformes > Adrianichthyidae > Oryzias > Oryzias sinensis. The sequence goes on from CM074496.1 coordinate 9,098,814, forward strand.
TTACTTGGTATGGCATGGTATGGTATGACTGTGGTAGCAAGAGAAGTGTCACTGTAGCAAAGATTCTTATGCAGCGTCCAGGTTGATTAGGTCATGCTGTAAGTAACCAGTAGATTAAGACCCAGAATTTATGAGAACAGGCTTGATGGCAGGAATTTATAGCTTAATTAATAAACTTAACAAAAATCATTGAACAAAAGGTAACGAAACAGGGGAAACACGAAAAAGGGGAGAGGAACGGAAAACCCAACTCTTTTTTAACCCAACTCTTACCCTGTGTCCAAATTCCCTCTCTAACCTCTATTTAGTGCACTATATCAGTCAGTCAGTCAGTCAGTCAGTCAGTCAGTCAGTCAGTCAGTCAGTCAGTCAGTCAGTCTTTGTATAGCACTTATTTAAGCAAAAGCAACCAAAGTGCTTAACATAAAATCACATACAATCAAAGACAATATGATACAATAAAGAAACAATAAAACAACAAAATAATAAAATTAACAAACTGACCCACTAAATCTGCTCAGTGGAGTTAAAAGCCTGACTGAAAAGATGAGTTTTTAAAAGTGACTTAAAATCCCTGACGGTTCTGGCAGACCTCACAGAGAAGGGGAGAGCATTCCAGAGTTTAAGAGCTGCAACTGAAAAGGCTCTGTCTCCCCGAGTCACAAGCCGAGTCCTGGGAACCATTAAAAGCATTTGATCCTCAGATAAGACTCGACGTGGACAATACACATGTAACAGCTCAGAGAGATACAGAGGTGCCAGACCATTCAAACATTTAAAAACCAAAAGTAAAATCTTAAAAGTGATCCTAAAAGACACAGGCAGCCAGTGAAGAGAGCCTAACAGTGGAGTGATATGCTCACACCGTCTGGTCCCCGTTAACAGGCGGGCCGCCGAATTCTGAACCAGCTGGAGACGGCGGAGCAGAGACTGGTCAATACCACTGTACAGAGAGTTACAGTAGTCCAGTCTGGTGAAGATTAGAGCATGAATCACTTGTTCCACAGCATGAAGAGGAAGATATGGCTTAGCTTTGCTTATTAGCCTCAAGTGATAAAAACTAGACTGGACTACTGCACTGACCTGCCTGTCAAATTTAAAATGCCTGTCAAGGTTTATCCCAGGATTCCTAATAAAAGGAGCATCTGAGGGGTCCAGGGGGCCAACAGCACTACAGCAGCCCGTCAGCAAGTCAGTCTTTCCAAAAACGAACACATCTGTCTTGTTTTTGTTCAGACAGAGGAAGTTAAGCTCCATCCAGGATTTGATGTCTGCTAAGCACTTCTGTAAATTGCCAAGACCCTCAGCTCCTCCAGATTTTAAGGGAACATAGATCTGGATGTCATTGGCATAGCAGTGGAAGGAAACATTATATTTCCTAAAAATGGACCCCAGTGGCAGGGAGAATAAAAGAGGACCTAAAACTGAGCCCTGGGGTACACCATGCTTTCTTGAGTGGAGCTTCTGGAGAATAGTACTGTTCAACTTGGACAGAAAAACTCCTTCCACCTAAATAAGATCTGAGCCAACTGAGTGCTGTGCCCTTCACACCGACAGACTGCTCCAGTCGGGATAATAAAACACTGTGATCCACTGTGTCAAAAGCAGCGGTGAGATCTAAAAGAATTAAAACAGTGGAGGCCCCAGAATCCACAGCTAAAAGAAGGTCATTGCACACCCTGAGCAGAGCGGTTTCAGTGCTGTGACATGATTTAAAACCAGACTGAAACTTCTCAAAAATATCACGTTTTGTTAGATGGTCCTGTAATTGAAAATAAACCACCTTCTCTAGAATTTTTGAAAGAAAAGATAACTTTGAAATTGGCCTAAAGTTTGAGAGAACATTAGGGTCCAAGTTATGCTTTTTCAAAAGGGGTTGCACAACAGCATGTTTGAAAGCAGCTGGCACACAACCCGAGACAAGAGAGGAGTTGATGAGACCAACTATCCAGGGGCCTTTGGCATCCAAGACCTCCTTCAGGAGTCTGGGGGGAACACAGTCACCTGGGCAGGAGGAAGGCCTCAGGTGCTGAACTATCAGAAATCTAAGAGGAAGTGACAGGCTCAAAGTGATCTAAACAGCAGGTAGTGACGTTAAAACAGAAGGGTCATGGGTACAAGGGGAGGGTAAAAACCTGACGGCACTGACCTTGTCAGTAAAAAAGGTTAAAACTGTTCACAGAGTAAAACAGAAGGAGTCAGGCAGGATAAATCACCAGGACTTAAAAGAGACTTTAAAGAATTCAAAAGGATCTTAGGCGTGCTCATGTTCTCAGACACAACATTCGACATAAACTGGGTCTTGGAACTTTCCACAGCAGTCTGATACTCAGTCAAGGAGTTTTTAAAAATCTCTAATGAAACATGAAGCCCGTCTTTTTTCCATTTACAAATCATCAACATTTTTATCTTCAGAAGACAGTGGACTCATAAATAATCGCTCATAGATATTAACTTCTAGAAATCGATGACACCATATCCGCCGTTTAAAAAAAAAAGAAAAAAGTAGTGAGCGCGGTGTCGAATTGCTTATAGAATTCAGGACACTGTATAGTTTTTTAGTAGTTACGGGTTAGGGTGGGAATTTGTTCAGAGCCTTCAATACACTGAAGATCTTCAACTTAAACTAAGACAGCTCTGGATGACTAACAGCTGGACCGTTGTGTGACTGTGACAGAGGAAACACACAACAACCAAGAACTCAAAGCAAACAAAAGGACGCAATCTTCACACTTCATTTCTCCTGTCACAAAAGATTCCCCAGCAACATGTGATGCAAACATGTGATGATTATATATAAATTACTGCATTTAAACTATCTTTATGCCTTAATTCTCTCTAAATAGATTATTAAAGGAATATCACCAACATCAGTGCAAATGAATTACAGATAACATCTTAATCATGTATTTCATCACAAAAATTGAAGCACTGCGAGTTCACACCTTAGTAAAATGGTCAACATCTCTTCACAGTCACATAAAAGTACTAAAGATTGCAAAATTGTGCTAAAAATAGCAGCTTTATTTTTTACGCTTGTACTTATCTTTGTGCTAAGACACCCCCCTCCCTTAACGTACCTGCAATGTTTTGCCTTCTCCCAGGAGGCCTGTGATTGGCAGGAAGGACATTAAATTGTTATTCATTGTCAGCGACCCTGCTCCTATCTACCTGTGGGCTTGTATGTGACAACTTGCAGCTTTTATTCAACAGCCGTGTCCCCCTTGTCTCAGTATAACATTTTCCTTCAAATTAGTGAAAAAAATCGGAACTTTTACTTAGAACAGCAAAATTACAGCACCATGAAGCCAGTCGAGGAAGCAGAAGAAATGTCTGGAGTCACAGTCAATCGTTTTGCTGAAGGTAAGACTTTGATGTCCCCAATGAGCGACAGGAAGGAAATATTTTCAAATGATCAATATAGTTACCTGACTCCATATTATCTAAACAACAAATCAAGTTTTATGCAAGCTCCACTGTTTGTTTACTTTAATAGTAATTATGACAGTTACAATTTGACTTTTACTTAAGTACTCAATTGGATTTTTTAAATTTTTACGGCTTTTTGAGTAATAATGTCCAGAAAAATCTTACTCATGCTGAAGGTTTGTTACTTTTGTGTAAAAGGAGATGGCTTTCGTTGCCTGTGGTATAATTGTGTTCAAAGTGCAAAATAATTAGTGAAAAGTTCCCAGAAAATATGTCTTTAAACCTTGAAGTTTTATAGAAACTATCAAGTTGCTAAACTTTCCCACCTGTGGAGCAGAAACAACCTTCAGGCCGTGTTTATGTCATGCAGATGAAATCTTCTAAAGCCCATTTTATATATAATGAAATTACTCATTTACAGCTAAAATTGGTATTCATGAGTTTACTTTCGTCTGGTGTATTCAGCAGCGGAATAGAATGTAGCCCCAGTCGCAGTAAGTACAAACACATGGTACAGTTTGCCTGGACATGTGTCTATTTTTAATGTTTGACTGTGAATGATCCACCTTGTTACACATTCATGTCTGCTAGTTGTTAAAATGTTAGCTAATTTATTCAGTCGGTCCAATGTGTTATCAAGGTAGAAATTATGCGGGGGAGTCTGGACATTTTTCAAAGGTTACTTTTCATGTTAAAGTCAAAAAAATTGTTATACAGTGTCTTTTAGGTGTTTGGTCAGTTTCGACACATATGTTTGTGAAGACTCATTAATGTTTTACAGTAGAAGCCACAAAATTGCAGTTGCGAGGCCTGCCTTGAGCACAATTGCACAATGTGAGTGAATGCTTAAAATGTTTAGAAAAGAAATGTTGAATTCAAATTCAGTTTGTTCTCTTATGTGAAGAAATTGCTGTTTTAAAACAATCTTTTTTAACAGGCTTTAGGCATGTAGTTATGCATTCACAGAGCAGTAAAGAAGAAAGAGCACCAGTAGAAAAAAAAGTTAAATTTGATCGCTTAGACATCATTTCATTTATCTATCAGTCTGATTCAAACATTTGCTTAGAATGGCACAAAAAGATTTACATTTTTATATTTTAATATGGAAAAATGTGTGGATGAAAAGGTAAACAGAAAATCTATGACACAACTTCTTCACATGGCAACAAAGTTCAGTTCATGGTTTTTCAGGGCTCTGTGTATTTATCCTATAAAATTGACACGCGGTGCGCTTCAGTTTAGTGAATGATCAATCCAAATAATCTCATATGAGCAATCTCTCAAAACAGTCAGACTGAAAAAACAATCAGTAAACCTCAGATTACCCACAGGGGATTCAGACTAGCCTCTTTTAACAGCTTTATATAATGAGCAACCATCATGAGAAATGCATGTGCTTGTATAGTGTTTTATGTGTGTGAACGTGCGTCAGGAATGGCTGTGCTGCCCTCTGATGGTAAAAAAAAAAAAAAAAAATTGGTATTTAGGTCCTAACAGTAAAAAAAAAAAAAATCAATTTAAACAATTCATTTATTTATGTTTATTGGAAGTATTTTTGCTTTGTGAAACTGTTTTATCAGTGATGACAATAGCCACAGTGGGTCCAAAGCAAGCCATCATGTATGTGAAGCTGTTTGGTAATCAAGAGTTAAACGGTTTTAGTCTTAGTGAAATTAATGTTTCTGCAGTTTATCAGTGTGTGTTCTTTCCCTGATCAAATCTCGAGCTGTTTGAGTAAAACCCATCGAAGATGGTCTCATGATTACCTTTGATGTCAAATAAAAATAACCACATTAAAGTTTTACAAGACTTGTAAATTCTAGAAAACAACGGGCAGGTTAATGTGAATAAATACACTGTGCAGTTAGGAATAAAGAGGAAGGAAAACAAAGTCAACCCTTAAACCAGGTCAAGGATTGTTTTCCATCTCTGCATAAAGTTCCCAGCGTTGGATGGGGTATATTTGTTGCTTTGGCCTCACAATCCTTCACTTCTGGCAACACAACCAACAACTTTTAGATAAAACGTCAAAACAAATCGATTTTTTTTCATCACCTTTCTGTAACTCTTTTGACTGTAAAGATTTGTTCATTAAATGACATAAAAAGGATTAGTGAGTTTTTTTTTTACTATAAATGTCATGTTTTAAAATTGATGTACAATTTGACAACGTTCTATTTTAGAATGCTACAACTTAATTAAAAATTTATGATAAAAAGTTGTAAATTAAAAAATTACATGAAAAAAATATTTTAGAAGGAGATTTTATTTGTTATTGACATTTAACAAATGACTGTAAGTTCTTTTAGTATTTAGGTTTCTATTCTTTATGTTTTTATTTTTTTTTCATTACAATGCATCATTTGTGTCACATGAGTAGTGATTGCTAAAACGTAGGGATTTCTACAGGAATTTCTAGATGTGTACAAAAGTAGATTATAGCTCAACCAAAAATAATTTCAAAAATTGATTAAAAAACATTTCAGTAGAAATCCTGTTCATTTATGTTTTTTTAATCTAATAAACAATTATTACCTTTTCATCTTGAAGCCCTTCAGAGCTTAAGTGCTTTAATATCTCAACAAATATTTTTCACAAAAATTCTAATTCTTAAGCCTGTAGTGCATAAACTGTTGAATCCACAGGGCTTTTTGCATCTGAAACTCTTTCTTGTCCTCCTTGACCTTTTGAATTGAATACAGACATCCAGGCAGTGCTGGTAACCATGGAGCACATCATGCATGGTAAAGACCCAATTGTGAAATTGTGCTAGTGGTGTTTTTAAGATGATATTGTGTGACATTTTTCTGATGATAGAGGACAAACATTCAGGAAACTGAGCTTAAAATGGAGTACTTCTGAATATGTATCTAATAATTGTGAATCAGGAGCAGAGAAAAAAAAATGCTGTTTGAAAAAGATTGAAAAAGAGCAGGCTACAAGCTCCCTGCTCTACTCCATTCTGAATTATCCACTTCCAGACAAATAGGTCCCTGAACGACTTTTTTTTCCTCATCTGAGCTGGAATCTGGATCAAAACTGTACAACTTCATAGCTTACATATTGCTCACCATTTTTGTTGCACTGGTTATGTTTGGTTGAGGTTGTGAGGGGCTGTAAGCTATAGTGGGAGAGAGTGTAAACGGATGGGTAATGGGCTTACTCCGTGCCAACAGTCCCGCCCACAACTCAAAGGCAAATTGCTAAAGAACTCCTACGGCTCCAGGAAATGATGTCCTAGAAAACGACGCAGGTTTTTTGATTTTAGCTAAAAATGGCAGATACACAATTAAAGGACCACTAGGAATGCTTTAAAAAATAGATAAAAAGATGATTTGTATGATGATTTGGCTGGAGGGTTTTGACGGCAGCTCCCAGATGACGAGACCAGAGCAGGATGCGAGGTGGGCGTGAGAAGCACGGATGGATGACAGCAACCAGATGAGCACTCGTGGGGCATAGTCCATAGGTGTACAACGAACTCGCGTTGGGTACTCGTCCTGGATCTCCTTAACAAACTGCAGACTGATGAGGTGAGTTGCTTCAGCTGGTCGCGTCAGGCATGGAGTGAAAGGGGGAGGATCCTGACAGAGGCACCATGACATGATTGGAGTGGGACTTAGGAAGTTTGGAAGAAGGTGAAAATTGATGAAAAAATGCTGAGCCAAGACAACAGCATAGTCTAACCCTTGTGCTATCCAAGACACTTTAACATTGGGAGTTGGGTCATCTGGACCCCCCACAAGACTTTGATGAGCAAATTACAGAAAACTACACTTAGTCGATCTGTAACCTTACTCAAAGAAGCTGAAAATACAAAATGTGTCTAAATTCATTATTTTATTGTTCCAGTAACCCTTGTGCTATCCTAGTCACTTTAACATTGGAAGTTGGGTCATCTAGACCCACTAGACAGTGCTCTGAACCTTTTTAATTCAATGATATGTGATCTTCCTATCGAATATGAAATCTTATCCACCTTTGTCATGGTAGGTAATCTGGACCCCATAAGATAGCACAAGGGCTAAAGATAATGGCGGTAAAAGTCAGAGACAAATCTTTGTAGCCATAGAAGTGAGGATAAAATTATGATTTTAAATACTAAAGAAATTGAACTGAATGAAGGTTCTATAGATTAAAATAAAAAAAAACAATTGCAATTAAAAATACAGGTTTGTCACAATGTTTATGTCTAATCAGAAAGAAATTATTGAAACTAATGTCTTCCTTCAAAATTGTACCTAGCCAAAAAAATTCCCCATTTTCCCAACACCTTTTTGTTCCCATGGCCCCCCCGAAGCCAGTGTGCTCCTGGAGGAGGTGCAGTGAGTTGCTTCCTCCTTAACATGAGAGCGCACGGCTGTGTGAATAAAGCAGGCTGTAGGAAAGGATCACTCTTGAGTCCAGGTTAAGGGGTGAACAGAAAAAAAAGGATGGGTTGAAATTTGGAAAGATTTTCTCCTCAAAAGCCTGGAGACCATGGAAGCTAAAAGGGTCCTTCATTTTGTTCCGTCTGGTGAGTTTTTAAAGAGTAGAGTGGATGAGTTCTATGGTGATGCAACCCGACCTTTTACAAAAGAAAATCTCAGCGTGATTCTCCGTAATGCCATGGATCAGGTGTGTGGGCAGACTGTATTTAAAAAGAACAAAAATGTGTTTAACTTTCACATCGTAGCAGGAAATTGTACTTTTGTTCTCCTAACTTTGTTGTGGATCTCTAAGAGCCAAACAAAAAAACTAAAAAAGATTTAGAAATGTTAGTTTTGTCAACTTTTTCATGCCTTTCTCAACATCTAAACAAGAAAATGCTCTGAACAGCTGTCGCATTAAATTTGTTTGAGTTTTGTGGTATAAAAGCAACTCAAAAACCTTCTTAAGTAATATAAATTAAAAGAAAATATGAATTAACTGTTGAACAAATTCCCTCTGCAGTACAGTTAACGAGTTAAATGTATCAAACAGATTTTTCACTGCTTTTTTTTTCTAATCAGGTCAAGGTTTAAGACGATTATCTGGTAGACAATGTTCTAATCTGCTGAATTCCAATGTGCTTTGATTCTCTCTTTGGTTGACATTAAAAGTCATATTGTTTGTAAAATAATGATAATTTGTCATTGGAAATAAGATAAAAGTCGATTTTATTTTTTACTTCATCACATTAATAGTGACAAACTTAAGCTACTGGGGTAAAATAGGCTTTTCAAAGGACTAATGCCAAACTTCAATTTGTCTGTGATGGCTAATTGCATGTGTGTGCTTATGTGTGTGTGTGTGTAGTGCACTTACACCTGTTCTTTGCTGGGTACAGTACATCAGGTGCAGTGACGTGCGGTGAAGTTAATGGCTGGTGAGGCACTGACGTCATCAGTCAGATTTACAAATACATGAACCATAATGAGTAACTTATTCACCATTTGATTGACAACAGTTAACATGTTTTGTTTAAAATATCATTTCAACATGTTTTTTTCATATACAAACTGCAGCATAGAAAAAGACACAAACGTTATTATCGTCTTACCTTTACTTAAATAAAGTCCATACACCGCTCCTTCTGAAGAAAATGACTTGCCGCTTGCTATCACTTCTTCTATTATTTTTTAGCGTCATAATCTCAGGGCTCACCGGCGCCCCCTAACATGAGGCACTAGAACTACTGGCCTCACCCGGCGGCTTTTTCGCCGGCGTTTAGCGCTCAGCACAGGAAACACGTCCCTCACATACAGTTATTTATAAAAACAAACACTGTACATCAAATACATCTGCTAAATTATGTAAACTCAGCTCATATAGTACAAGTAATTGAACCGACATACAGAGAGACAGCAGTACCGTCTGACTGCATAGGTATTGCGCAATCCAAGGTGAGGCTCAGCGGGCTGGTGCCTCATCGCACGTCACTTCTCAGTATTTGAACGGCAAATGCGGAAATTCAGCGAAATTGAAAAGAAAAAACACCCAAAAATGGTACATTTAAATGGAAGCACAAATTACTGATTAAATATAATAATTGAATTTATTTTTTCCTCTTTTCTTCCCATAATGACAGGTGAGGCACAGCCTCACCTGCCTCTCCTGACTGCACGTCACTGATCAGGTGTGATAGAAACAGCAGTTTGTCCAGTCAGATGAACAAACATTAGCTTGTCTTATCTGGAGCCTTTTTTAGGTGTTGAAGTGGAATGAGCTGCAGTTCCTCCTTCCTGATACAAACAAAGCTAAAGAACATGTGCATGATGAACAACTTAAACTGGAGCTAAAGGTCACATACATCCTACAGAAGCGTGCTTACATTTTGACAAGGCTCAGCTGTGCATTTCACCACTTCTTGTTACCTTGCAGAGTTCTTAGACCCAACAATGATTCTACTTTCTTTTGTTTTTCTAGACACTATCTTGGAAGATAGTAGGAAAATAAAAACGGCTTTTATGTTTAAAGTCTGTCTTTTTTGTTTGATAAAAGAAACATAGAACACACTACCTTAAAAGTTGTGATATTGTCAAATGCTAGTGAAACACGCATTGGGGCGGCTATTTTTAACGTTAATTCAATGAAAAAACAGTAAGAGGTCCTTTTCTCTCAAATTTTCATAAAATTCAGATTTTCAAAAATCTGAACGTGGGACAAAAATTGGCCTCACATCAACCAATTTGGAGCTTAATGGTGTGATCAGCGGATGGAGTCCAGAATTAAATGGGGCGAAAGCTCGTCACCCTAAACCTTATGATGTTTTTTCATATTCATATTAAGAAAAAAATGTAAAGGTTCTCTCCTTTTTTATTTTTCTCTCAAATGCAGGAACAATAAGGCCTCAAACTTGGCAACAGAGACATGAAAGTAACGTTTAAGCGGCCGTCATTCAGATGCAGTTCCCAAAGTAGATGGTAAACCTCACCGCATGAGATGAGCTTGCCGGCATCTTTGTAGGGCTCTCTAATTGAAATAAACTGAAGCAACCAGAATGCAGCTATGAGCCTGTCGCATATTCCTGTGTGGATCAGAAAACATACTTTTAGGTGCGCGGATACAAGCTTATTAACTGTGTGAACGCCCATGTGTCAAAGTGTCCTTGAGCAAGACACTGAACCCCACTTTGCCATGTGTGTGTGTGTATGGGTGAATGGAACTGTGACTGTAAAGCACTTTTAACCTTCAAGGAAGGTAGAAAAGCACTATATATGAATACAAGGACACACAAATTAGTATTAAAATTCAATCACAGACATTTGTACCAAAACAAATTGCTATAGGTTTATACTTTAGGTTTAGTCTTCATGTATAGTTTTGGTGTTTTATAAGTTTAATAGTTTTGCTCTGTTTTGCCTGCAACCACTATGACCCAATATTTTATCCATTGGTTCTACGTTTTCTGTTGTTGTCACTTTGTTATCCTGTTTATTTGTCTTGTTCAAATGTTCACATTTCAATCGTCTTGAAGTAATGTTTTAGGTTTTTGTTTGTTTGTCTTTTACCAAATCTACATTTTTATACATTTGGATTTAGTCATTTAGTAAGTTTCGCTAAATCATTAATATCTTGCAATTTCTACATTTTTGAGGATCTGAAAGCTTAAATGAGCCTGGACCATGGTGCATTATAATTTTTTTAATAACTGTTGATGCTTCTTTTTGTTCTTAGTTCACTAACAAAAACTAACCCGTTAACGTGAAAGTACTCGTGGTTGCAGACAGAAGATTATCCGTCTTATAATAAATAAAATGTGCTTTCATCGATGAAAAATTAGACAAAAATTAGACAAACATGTAAAGTTCATAGGACCATCTGACCCACTGATGAAGATTGTGGTGCAATACCTTGTGTATAGGGACAGTTTTTTGCATTGTTGCTAAGAGCAAACAGTTTCCCCTACCATAATCAGTAAAGGTCTAGAATTTCCATTTATAAAGGGTTCAAAAGTGTCCGGCTAGAAAGCCAATTGTATACATTCTCAGCACATCTGGCGCTTTTTGTGAAAGGTTTGCACACCTCTGGTGTAGATGAAAATACATAAGGCGAGCTGCTCCTGCCATCAGTCCCAATGACTCATGTCAAAACCTAGCTGCTTGTACGACAGTGACGTCCTGAATTGACCACAGTGGTAACTACATGATATAAATAAATATTTTAGTTTTAAAGTGGCAATTTATAATCTTTACACTCTCTGTTTTACACAAGTTTGTGAGTGAGCAGTGAAAGAAAGAGACAATAACTCACATCTTATATTACCGGTACTGTATCTTTCTGAGTATGTCGCATTTGTTTTATTTTGTTGTTTTTTTGCATATTTGGCCAGCAGTGCAACTTACAGTGTATTTAGGTATAACTTATATGTGTACTTATATGTTTTTTTTTTTTAATAAATAGGCTCGTAAGTTTGTTATTTTCCCACTAACAACCACTAGATGGGGTCTGTGGATATTTATACATATTTGCATTGAGACAGTAAAAAAAAAAAATAGTCCTCTAAGTTAATTCTTGTTTATATTTTTCCTTCCTCGACTAAAGTGGGACAGCAAGTCATCAAACTGGGTCACAGAGACACGGAAGTACTGCTGAAAGCATGTCCATTCATACGTAGCTCCTGCAGTAGATGCTGAAGCCCACTGTACTGAATGACCTCATGAACTCAGACATGGAGACATGATTACTGATGCTTTGGTAGAGCTCCTCAAAATTAAAAAACATAGTCTATAAACATCAGTACAGTCTTCCATGCATTGTAATGGGAGATGCAGTAAAGACTTCCATGTAGTGATGAGGCCTAAAATTTTACAAACACATTTTTGGATAAGCATTCAGCATCGACATAGGAAGATGATCACTAACACATTGGCTCAAAAAAGAGACCGTGGAACCAAATTTAACATGTGAATCACGCTCAGTGTGAACACAGCATTAAGCTGGGCTTGATGCAATTGTTCAGAAGCATTGCACTTTCCTCCCAAAAGTGCGACTTATACTCCAGTGCGACTTATATATGCCGTTTTCTTCTTTAATATACATCTTTTGGGTGCTGCAATTTATACCCTGGGGTGAATTATAGTGCGAAACAACAGTTAACCTCAGTAGATTTTTAGGCTCTTATACTCATTCATCTTCAAATCCAACTTGCCCACGCATTTATTATTGACATCAGCATTAACCTTTTCTGTATGTAAAGCAAAACTTGAAAAGTGAAGCGGTCATCAGTGCAGCCAGATCTAACACTAACAGGTTATTGCAGCAACTTAGAGGCAGCCTGTTGTTTGAGCAACGTCCTGTGATGTGGAGGAGGCCTGGGAATGTTCTTTCTAATCTGCAGTAAGATACAGCATTGCTGTTGAAGCCCTGGAGCCAAACTCCACCTGAGGCTATGAAAAAGCTCCTCTGTGCAGCTGCAGAAGCCTTGCAGAAACACGATCCCATACAAACATCACATCAACACATATTTGATGTCAGAGAATATCAGTCCCTCTGGATATTACTGTTTTTTTCCAAAACCTAAATCTGCTTCTATTTTTTCACTTCTCTGAAATATTATAGAAAAAAAGAATGTTTCAATAATTTAAAGTAATAAGCCAAACACAGTGTTGAGTAACAACTACCCAACTTAAAATTAATGATTTTGTTTTAATTTGAAAATAATGTGAATGTCTTGTTTGTAAGGTGATAAAATAAAATAAAAATACTAGAATTGTCACCCTTTGAAAAATGAGAACTACTGTTGCTCAAAAAGGCACCTCAAGGTCAGGCAGTCAGTCTGTATGGGTTCAGGTTTACCCAGTGTTATCAGGATGCTTTGGTTTGTTTGAAACGTCTTTATCAAAACAAGCTTCCTCCTGCTGCTCCAAGCTAGGACATGTGAAAGAGGACTTTTATTTTGTTTAGAAGCTTTAATCCGTTTCAGGTTGTTCATTTTGGATTTTAAGACAGCAGACAAACATGTGGATGTGGTTAATATTCATAATAACATGTGAATTTTAATCAGTTTATCGGATTGTAAGAGCTAGCATTTTTAAGCATTTCTGTAAACCAGCAGATTATTCTCAGAATATTTGTTTAACTTCTTTAAAAAAATAATTTTTATCAACTCTAGTTGATTAATATCTGCAGCAATTTCATGTCTTTATCATGTCTTTTACTGCCGCTGGCTTCGTCACGTGTAATGTAGAGATCTTAAAGCTTTTTTGACTAAATTAAAAATCAGATTCTGGATTTGGTCACAGAAAATAGTCCTTTTGGCCTTTCAGAGATTCGGTTGGTACTGTCAGAGCCTGATCGGTTTAGCTTTGTTGTCTTGAAAGCGCCCTGGCCTGCATAATTCATCTTTTTTCCCTTTCTACATCATTCCCGTTCTCACAAGGCTTATAAACTGGTGCCATTTATTTATTTATTGCCATTTGTCCATAGAGACACCCTAATTGGTCTCTTTTTAGAATTTCTCTGTTTGGATTCTGAAAGAAAACCTTTCTTGACCATTGAAATCACTATCTAGCAGTGATGTTTTTCATAAAAGGCACTTTTTCTTTGATTCAGACAATCAAAACAGCTTTTTCTTTCCATCAACATTGGTTTTGTCTTTGCTGTATTTACAATTTGTTCCCCCTGCCTGGTATAAAAACCTATCAGTCAAACCATTTTTTCATTTTCATTTTTTTCCATTAATCATTAAGCCCCCTTACAGTTAAAGTTTGTCATAAATTAATCTGGTCACGGTAAGGAAACAATAAAATGTAAAACAAAAAATCAAATCGCTGATGTGTCAAAGTATTGGTATATGGCATTTGGAAAAATGTGCACATTTTGTTTTTTCCGGGGGTTTCTGCTGAAAAGGTGGAGAATTTGACAAAATAAACGACAATTGTTTTGCTTTTCTTTACAAATATTTGGTCATAAAATGCATTATACCTTTTGTAAATAATGAAAGATTTGGTCGTTTTGTCTAAGTGATTCAAGTAGGAAAACATCTGAGGAAAAGGAGTTATTAATATACATGTTTGTCTTTTCTCCCACAGATCCTGCATCCACAAGAAATTCCACAAATAAATATGTTTTCCAAGAAATGGGTACGTGACTTGGCTTCAGTTCATACTGAGTCTCTTTTCAGAGTTAGATATTTACATGTTTTCCTGTGGACGCTAAATTGAATACAATGCATAGTTGGAATGAACGTGTCAAAGTGTCAGTGTGTGTTGCTTTCCCTAACACGCTGCTGAGCACGCTCAGTGTGCTCTCAGGCCTAATTAATGTGTAAATAACTTGGCTGATGAGTTGATGTTGGCATGTAGAAATGGTCCTTGCTTTAAGGTTTGCTTGCCAAGGGTCATTTATCTAATTTTGGGTGAGCACCCCTCCCCCTCCATTAAATGGGTAATAAAGAAGCCATATTAATGTTCTATACAATGAAAGAATTTATGAGAGCCTGCTGTTGTTATTCTGCTGCATGTCTGGTCTGAGGGGCACGTTTATTGTGTCTGCCGCTCTCCTCCGTTTGCTGTGTTCTTGTCAACAGATGGCAAAAATGGTGGGAGGGCAAAACAAATCGGCTCTAACTGGAGACAGAGCTAATGTGGCGAGCATCTCAACCCCAACCTTGATTAAAAGAGCATATCTGTCCCAAGCAGCAGCTAATGCAGCCAAATAATGTTCATTTTATCTTATATAAGGTTCACAAATGTGCTGACATTAATGGCCATGTTTGTTTTTGATTTTAAAATCACACTCAGCACATAGTTTAGTTTTTTTTTAATCTCACTTCTTAATGTTGGTTTGTGCGCAGAGCTGCAGAATGAGGAGCAGGATGACTCACCTGCTACCAACAAGGAGCACTTTTATGACAACAGCATCCAGATCTGTGTTTCAGGTGTGTGTTCACTGTTGGCTGTTAGAAACATCACCTGTTTGACTTCAACAGGGTTTGTTGACCTAAAAGACAGAAAACAGCATCTAGAAATCTGCTTCATTCTTGAAAACCCCTCTAAGACCCACTCCATTCATCTTTTGATATATTGTAAAAGGGTTCTCAGTGCTCTTTTAATTATGATTATGCCATTTTTACACAACCTGTGTCAATTTCTAGGACAGTGTCTGAAGAGTGGCAGTAATTTATCAGGAATTCACCTCTTATTTGCGGTTGGGACCGTTGGTGCATAGCAACCCCACCCCCCTTCCCCTACTCCAGTGCTGGGAGCTTTCTGTTTACATGCTCTCCTTCGAGCTTATAGCCTGTCACAACCCCAAGCCAATATTAGCGGTGCAACAAAAATGGTGGGCGATATCGGAGCTATCCAGCTGTACGGTTTGAGCCAGATGCCAGTCCAGATGAGGAAAATGACGATGTGCATGGATGCTTACAAGTGGATGCAAAAAAATGAAGCGGAGAAGGGAGCTCGTGGCCACAAATTCAAGCTTCTTCCAACAATTTCTTTATCTACTCCTGATTCACACCAATTTGAATTCAAAAATTCAAAAATGCAAGTTTCATCTCAATTTTCTTTATATATGTCCTCCATCACCAGAAAAATTCCACAAGAACATATTAAAAACAGTTTTTATCAGAGTGGGTCTTTAACTAATAACTGTCAACCCTTTCTTTGAGATCCCCCAAAAAAACATCAGCTTTGGAAGATTTTGTGTGAAAGACTGACGGTTCAATTACAAATTTCTGCTTTTTTTTGCTGCACAGAGGCTGAAAGTCCTGGATTTGCACTTCTAAACACGAAAAGAAAGGTATGAATTACAGTGCCATTTTTTTACATTCAAACTGCAAAATGTAAAAATGCTCAGCAACACTTTTTACACTTCTTTATCGATATCAGTATATGTAATGTGTTGAAAAAAATGTTTTGTTGTAGCGCGCAGCTAACATCCACACCTGACTTCTACACATTATCATTAAATCATAAAATACTTACACGTTTTTTTATGAATGTACTGTTTTCACTTCAAACAGCATCTGTTAAATCTCTGTATCCACTCCCTCCTCTTCAGATCAAAGCAGTCATTTGGTGTCTTTCCCATCAGAAAGCCACACAGAAATTAAAACAATGGCACAGGTCTTTATTATGCTGTTTCAATTCAAAATCACATTTTCAAATTGTGTGTCCAATACTTGGACAAGATCACATTCCACTCATGCAATTGAAGAACATTGGACTAAACTGAGAAAAGGCCCCTACCGAAATGTTAGTTAGCGTTAGTTCCAAGTCCTTCACCATCTTGGCTTGATATGTTTTCACTCAGTCCTCATATTTCGGCAGTGGGAAAGTAGGAGTGGGGGGTGGGGTTAAAAATCCATGGTGATAGGATGCCACTGGTGATGGTTTTTCACACCTAAACATACAATCATACATCAACATCTTCCTTATTTAGATATTCACTAAAACTAAAAAGATGAGCTGTATTTCATCCCTCCCTAGAATAGCTTTTATGGAAGTCTAAAATAATCATGGAAAACGTTTTTAGTTCTGTAAGGGAACAAAATATTTATACAGAAGTTACCAGCAGTTACATATTTCTTTTAGCATGCTTTCATTGTCCATTCCCTTTGCTGTGAAGTCACTGTCCTAAACCCCATACTGTCATGTATGTTGGTTATCATCATTGTTCTTAAATTCAAGAAGTTTACCCTACTTTTTTGGTCTTTATTAAACCTCTTGCTGTATGACAAAAAAGCACAGGATCCTGCATTACTGGCAAGAACTTTCCTCGTTCTACGGCTGGTGAAACTAAGAAACTGGAGATTGACGTATTAATGGCCTTTGTTCCTTAGCTTTGGGCTTCTGCAGTATCGGCATAACATGATTTAAATGCTTTTACTATCCAGAAAATAAAATAATGAGCATATTAATTTTAGAGCTGGAAGAAATTACTAAATAAATTGGCCTAAAACACATTAATATTCCTTAGAAAACATGGCAAAGAACCCTTCTGTGTTTTGTTGCTGAACTTCAGAAAGACTGAAGTGTGAAGATAATAAAAACAAGACGGTAGAGGGTCCAGTTGCTCTGAGGAATAGAACCCTGTGATAACAAGACCTGCATGACTGGGAATCTCTACAGACCCCATACAAGCAATCTTCCTATCAGCTCTTCAAAGCAGAATTCACCAAGCGTTGGATAGTTCACCCACTAATGACAGCAGAGCCACCATCAGTGTGTGAATGTGTTTGTTAATGGGTGAATAGGACTGTGACTGTACAGCGCTTTAGATCTTCTAAGAAGGTATTAAGAAGTGTTATGCAAGTATAAGCCATTTACCATTTTTAGAGGACTCACATCTTTTCATTTATCCAACCAGTATGTTAAACCTATGAACTTCCAAGAAGAAGTGCGCGCTCACAGAGATATCGACAGCTTTTTGGCCCAGGCAAGCATCCTTCTGGATGAGAAGGCTTCCACTTTGGACGAAGTCTTGAGGCGAATGATAGCCCACCTGGCAGAGGTGGGCTGCAGCTGTGATGTGGATGAGGTGATGACTACTCTGTTCACAGATGAAGGAGGGAAGGAGAGTAATGGTGAGTCAAAGCATTGGTATTTGTTTGCTAAAGAATAAAAAATGTTATATTTGCTGAGAAGACTCCATCAGATCTTTGACTATATAGTCGTACTCTCTTGTTTCATTGATTCCACAGTTCACCTTCTGTCAGAAACCATTCAGGGTGTCACTGCTACTACCACTGGAATTCATTACCAGCAATCCTGGCTCTGTGTTCTGTGAGTCTGTCTGCAGCAACAAACGGTTGTACGAAGCTGGTCTAGAACAACTCAGACGTTGTCCAGATATTACCTTTAGAAAAACGTATTTTAATGATTTCTATATATAACCCTCATGGATCCCAATCACACATTGACTGTTTATGAGAACTGAACAGAGCGAATGTGACATCATTCAAGGTCCAACAAAATGAAATTAATTCAGTCACCATGTTTTGCAGTATGGACGCCGCCACCTTGGAGCCCGACGATGTCAGTAAGCAGTGATTGGTCTGACTGAGATATTGTTTCTTTGGCAACCAACCAAATAAATCAAGAGTGAGCTTGTTGGAAGTCCACATAATACACAAAATTTATCTAACGTTTCAAACATTTGGCGTGGGGGCCAGCGGGCAACAATGCTTTAATTGAGGGATCTTATTGGCCAGTTTATAACTTTAAGAAAAATTAATAAAAAATCAGGATTAGCAAGAACATGTTAAAAAGTTATCAGAGCAAGAATGGTTATTCTGATAAATATAATGACTGAGTAATAGCTGTTTATTTCTCTATTGAACTCTATGGGATTTTGGTTTCTTGGAACCAGCAGCTACTTCCTATCTGGAAAGCCAGCGGGGAGGGGTCACTCAGTTCAGTTCTCATAAACCAGGGACTGTATTCAATCAAAAGATTCTCATTTTTGTCCTCTGAACTGTTTGGGTTGTAAACCAAAAGTGGAAAAAGTAAATCAAAACTGTAACTAAATGGAGACAATATTGAGAATTAGATGTGTGAATTTCACATTGTTACAAATAATGCATCCACAGATGCAATTTGCTAAAACACATTCAAGTTCAATCAAATAACACAACTCTAGAGCTGTCTTACATTAGTTTATTTAAAATGAGCCGTCACTGACTCTTTGTCACGTTAGCCAACTCTGAAAAAATCACATACAATATACCATTTTTAAAATGAAACATTTCTTGTTTTGTTTTTACTCTTTAAGCTCAACTGTGAAGAATCTGCAAAGACGTCAAGTTTGCATTGCTCGTTTGGACAAGCCTCAGAACTGGGGAGTCAATTGTGCCGAAGCTCGCTATGTTATTCTTATCCTCGCCCCACCTCGAACGGTAAATCTCAAAGATTTTTTAAATTCTTGGAATCATTTTTTAAAAAGCATATCACAATAAATGTACACTCAGAAAAGTAAAAAAAAAATCATTTGGTGGATCTTTTTGTCCATCATTGAATTATGAGCACAATGTTAAACCTTTGTCTGAGGCACATTATTAAACAAAAATAATTGTGTGTTGGTGAACACAATATTAGCAGAATGATTCTTTAGAGAGGGGGTTAGAAGTCACTGATGTTGGACAAGAGCCTGGTTAATTCACCCATTGTGGCGGAAGCTAACACTGACTCTCACTGTTTTTCAGAAAAGCACCAAAACAGCTATTGAACTTGGCCGAACATTTGCCACAATGTTCTCTGACATTTCCTTCAGAGAGAAGCTTTTAGATCCAAGGACCCAGGACGAGTTCAAGCAAGAGCTTGTGAGCCAACGACGCCAGCTCTCTGAAGTCCACGCAAATCCCGTTGTGGAAGAGGTGGAAGAGTCTGATCCACGGAGAGGAAAACCGCTTGAGGTGGGCATTGTGTTGCAGTTGGTAGAGAACCTCCTGCTATACTAACTGGCCATATGACTAACAGGTTGGCGATAAATGCCAAGTGGCATTAAACTAGAAAATTCAGGAGGACATAAATCTGTTTAACAGAGCTCATTCATTATATAAACATTTACTCGACTAGCTGCTTGGTTTCTCCAGATGTGGAGACCACCCTCATATTTTCGGTCTCCACCCAGGCATATAAAGATGTGGCGCAGTAAAGCTGAGCCAGATTATCCGAGTATCCTCTTTCCGCACTCTATTAGCCCCGGCCCGGGGAATGAAAGCAGCTGGGCAACAGACTAAAAAAAGCTGCCAAGCCTTCCTTGGAGCTGAGGGCAGAATGTGTGAAGCCTTGTGCAATGATAAAGTACTTCATTATGTCTGGATCTTAAATTAAGAGGAAATGTGTTTGCAGCAGGAGTTTGGAGAGAAGAGAACACACAGAAATGCTGGCAAAGAAAGCATGTGTTTGGGCTTTAAAAGACTGCACTTAACAACAGGTTGTGGTGACACCTGATATCCTGACTGGGTTGAAAACAACTCTTAAATGTGAGTGTACTGCTGCCAAACAAACCATTACAGAGACAAATCCATTTTTCTTACATCTAAGGAGTGCAACTTCTTAATAACTGATGATTAATTACCATCATCTTTATTAGATAAAGAGACTCATATTTAGGGTGTCAACTGATTTTGGAATATAAGGATTCTTTTCAGTTAGACTGTTGCTAAGGGAAGTCTATTTTTGATGAGGAAAATATTGTTGATCTAGATATTTTATGGGCTTCATCAATAGGTTAACTTTAGGTAAATTTATAATTCAAAGAGGTTTATTGTGTCTATAAATTATACTGCGAATTAAAAAAAAAATTTCAGACACTGGTTTGTTTTAAAAAAAGTACCGACATGTTTCGGTGGAAGACCTTCCGCCTTCGTCAGGGTCGTCATCAGGTGGTGTTGTGTGACGTCTTTAAAAAAAAGATTCGGCTTCCCCGGCCGGTTGGCTGCCTCGGTCCCGTCGAGGCCTGACCAGAGCTCTTCTAGGGCCGGCGTTTGGGGGTGGGGGCCTGGGCTTGCTCCGGGTGGGTGGTGCTGGCTCAGCCGGCGCTCGGTGGGGGCCCCTGGCTGTGGGCTTGGCTTCCTGGGGCGGGGATTGTTGACCACCGGGGACAGGCCTACCAGCGTCCCCAACTTACCCCTCCTCATATAACCTCACAATAGGGTGAGGGGGTGGGGGCTTAGCCTGCTGATGAGCCTTGGGTTTACTCAGGCAGTGGCCCTCCCAGGTTGTCAGCATGGGAGTGGGGCTCCCCTCGTTTTATTTGCACCTTAGACATGTAGGGCACTTGGTAAGTGCTTGGGATTGTCACTGCCAGCAGCAAGCAGCAGATAACCTCCCTAGCACCCTCACCCGCCAATTTAACCGCACCTTAGACCATTTAGGGCTCCTTGTGTAGGGTGAGGGGACATCACTGTGAGTAATCAGGAGATGTCCCCTCAGTGCCCTACCCGCCAATTTTAACTGCACCCCCTTTAGTACACACACCCCTCCCCTTCAATATATACATCCAACATAAACACACACACATGCACACACACCCTCTTAAACACACATACACGCATCATCAATATTTGCAAGGAAGTTGTGTAGGACCATCTGTCCCCTGCCTCTTCCCTGGTGGGGGGTACGGGCCCCTTTGCAACGGCGGCCGTGTCCCCGGGGTGCCGGCTTCCTGGGCCCGGCGGTGCTCTCTCCGCGCAGTGGGGGGGTTCACATTACATCTGAGCCGGGGGTGTTGGTGTCCCTGGGGGGTGGGTTCTGGTCCTTGCTCCTGAGCGCTGGGCCCCGCCAAATTTCCAACTGTGGCCGAGCCTGGTTGGGCCATATTTACAACACCCCTTGTGGGCCCTCTTTTTTCCCCCGGGGTTCCCCCCTCCTGGGCGGGGCGGCGGGCCCCTGCCTTGCTCCTCCCTGGAACAACCATGGGCCGGGCGGATGGCTGCCTGGAGTGCGGAGCGGGTCTCCCTTGGGGGGTCCTGGCTCGTACCTGGGGTTGGGGCGGGGGGATGCCCAGAACTCCTGGGTGGTGGTGGGGTGCTCGTCTGGGGCTGTGGGCGTCCTTCTCCGGCGGGGCCCTGCGTTGGGTTCTCCCGGCGCGGCGGGGGGCTGTTCTCCTGGTTGGGCTGGGGCGGCCCTCTCTTTCCCTCCGTGCCTCCCTGCTCTCTGGCTCTGGGGGCCTTGCGGCGGTCCTGCTGGCCCTGGCCTGGGTGGCGGGCTTGGTCGCCCGGGCGGCGGTTGTTCCCTGCCGGTTTCCGTGTGGCGTTGGGGGGATTCCGGCTGCCGCTGCTGCTGCGGTGGGGGTCTTGGGGTGGGGATGGCTGGGCGCTCTCCCTCCTTCACACATTCCACCATCCATTTTAGAAGGACATGAGCACTCACCTGAGCACGGGTGTTGGCTCACCTTTGCACTGGCGGTTTGCGTGACTGAATGAATGAAATGTTTCACACTAGTTGGTTTTAAGGCATAAGTATGCGTGTGAGCACTATCTGTTTTGTGTACATGTCGACAGATGGACATTTTTGCAGCTAGCAGGTGTGTTTGACACTTGGGTGTTTGTGTGGACAGGCTCCGCCCTTTTTTTACTGCATTTGAGCCTTACCATGGTGATTAACAACCAGTAAACTTGTTGCTTTATGCTGCTTCATGGTCTTATCCCCCTTCCCCTCCTACTATCACCCTCCTTCCCCCCCTATCTCTAACGTCCCTCTCTCTTCTTCCCCTCTTTCCTTTTCCGTCCGGTCCAACAC
Organism: Oryzias sinensis; assembly: GCA_037389245.1. Classification (NCBI taxonomy): domain Eukaryota; kingdom Metazoa; phylum Chordata; class Actinopteri; order Beloniformes; family Adrianichthyidae; genus Oryzias; species Oryzias sinensis. The sequence continues at coordinate 9,121,397 of CM074496.1, forward strand.
CAAAGATCTTCAAACATGTCTGAAATTAATAAAGTTTGGCCTCAATTACAAAAGGGGTTTATTCAGACATACCTCTGGTTTGTCTGAAGATTAATAACCCCTCTTGTTAAAGTAAAATATGTCCAACAGAAGAGGCCCTCAGCTCTCATCTGTCTGCCCAGCTGTTGGACAGGACAAGTTAAAAAAAAAGAAAAAAAAAAAAGAAAAAAAAAAAAACAGATTATTGTGACTGAGGCAGAGTCCCCTGTCAAACTTTGACAAGTGATTTCGCCCCTTGATGTCCGTTTTTTGCTGGAGGATGTTGCTCCAGGTGTGAGAGAGCAGGAAGGTCCCCTCATCCCAATTCCGCAACACAATTTACAGACAAAAGGAAGGCTTTCCCATGGGCGACCCTCTATCAGCCACAATGTGCAGCTTTTTCATGGAGAACCTGGAAAAGAAAGCAATAACATCTGCACCGGAGCACTGCCGTCCAACCTTGTGGAAACGCTACGTCGATGAAATTCTGGAAAAGATCAAAACAGGAAACACGCAAGAGATCACAGACCACCTGAACACCATGGACATGGATACGGGACAAATCAAATTCACACATGAAGAGGAAAAAGATAACTCCATTAACTTTCTGGACATAAACATCACGCACACCGAAAACAGGGACATAAAAATAAAGGTATACAGGAAACCAACTCACACAGACCAATATTTATTATGGACCTTAGAACATCCTACCACTCACAAAATATCCATCGTCAGAACCTTATTTGATCGTGCAGAACTGGTGACGGACAGGGAGGACAAAACGGCAGAGAAGAAACACATACAAAATGCACTAACCAGGTGTCAATATCCTCAATGGGCCATAAAAAAGGGACAAACACAGGTGGAGCAGAGGAAATACAAGAAAGCAGAGAAGAAAAATCTGACGAAGAAATCAGAAAACAAAGGAATGGTTACATTGCCGTACATCTGAGGAATAACAGAATGCATCCAAACGGCCATGAAAACACATCACATCAGCACCCCAGTCAAACCGTATAAAAAAACTCAGGCAAATACTGGTTCACCCAAAAGACAAGATCGAACAAAATAAGAAATGCAATGTCATTTATGAAATCCCATGTCACACCTGCAATAAAACATACATCGGAGAAACAGGACGCTCCTTCATCACAAGAAAAATGGAACATCAAAAAGAATGTGAAAAGGAAACAAATAAAATACTAACAAGAGCCAGACGACAACAGGCAGTACAAGAAAATATGAAATCAGCCATAACGGACCACTGCAAGCAGGAAAACCACATCATGGACTGGGAAAAGGCCAAAGTCCTCCGCACTGAAGACAGCAGACACCGCAGATGGATCATGGAGGCGGTGGAGATAAGAAAGCGAGCCCACACTTCCATGAACAGGGATGACGGGGCCTTCCTGCTCTCCCAAACCTGGAGCAACATCCAGCAAAAAATGGACATCAAAGGGCGGAGTCACTTGTCAAAGTTTGACAGGGGACTCTGCCTCAGTTACAATCATCTGTTTTTAAAGACGTCACACACCACCACCTGATGACGACCCTGACGAAGCCGGAAGGTCTTCCACCGAAACATGTCGGTACGTTTTATAAAAGAAACCAGTGTCTGAAAAAATATTTTAAATTTGCAGGTAAATTTATGTATAATGATTTTATTCAGAGGTGAAGTAGTCCAAAAATTCTCATGTTTTAAGTCATAAGTATTAGTCAATTGCCTGCGTAGGGGGTTAACTTGTACAGGCACTTTTATGGGTTGTCCTGGCCCACATAGGGTCGTGGAGAAGAGCAGCCGCATCATATGTGGAGCGCAAGTGTGTCTTGCAGTTCCCGTAACCCTTGTGCTATCTTAGATTACCCCACTCTTACATTGACGTGTTCCCCCTACCATGACAAAGGTGGAAAGATTTCATGTAATCCATGAACACCAGTGAAGATCACAAATCATTGAAGAAAACGGGTTCAGCGCACTGTCTAGTGGGTCTAGATTACCCAACTCCCAACGTTAAAGTGCCTAGGATAGCACAAGGGTTAAGACTCGTGTGGCCACCTCATGGGATGTCATAAAGATGAAACATAGATTTGTTGTACATGTGGTAAAGGTAATGTGAAGTATCTGTAAGGATAATGTACATTTTTTTACACTTGTGGCGTACCAGTGATGCTATTGTACGGTGCCACACTTGTTAGTAGGGGACGCACACAAATACTGCATGCACAGGGTGTGCAGATGATAAAGTAAGTGCTCGTAAAATGTCCACACAAACTACACACTTATTGTTCACCTTTCGGCATATCCCTTCAGGGGTGCCCTTTCTGACACTGAGCTAATAGTCAGTATAATATATTCAGTCAGTATATTAGGCAGTACCACGAAGGGTCTTGTCCAAGGACAAACTGGATGATGCCCATCGTTTATCATGGGAATCGAACCCTGGTTTCCCAGATCCCAGTACACTTTTGATTGTCAGATGTCCTCATTTCTAATATTAAGGCTGCAAGCAAGAGGAACACACTTAGAACCTGTACAACCATAACAAGCTCCTCCTAGACGGTTTGGAGGGGGTCCGAAAAAAGAAAAATCTATATGACACACCTGCATCTCACCTATTTCACCCTTACTTAGTGTTGCGCGTTGTATAGCTGTTTGCTACGACCTGTCATACAGAAAAAGGTGCATGAGCTCAACCAGCCTAATGGGCCGACTATGATCTTATATTTTGTGACCCGTGCAGGTTTGCCCATTTTTAGTCCGTAGACACCCATAAGGGTATTAACTACTCAGATACCAAATAGGAAATTAAATAAAGAAGCTCATAAAGTATTCGAGAAAAACTTTTGCTGAGGCAGTGAATGCTTTAAATTTAAATTTGTCTGAAACAAGTTACAGAGGTGGTCTGTTTAGATTTAAGTAAATGCATACTGATTTGTTGTCCAAGAGGTAACCTAGTGGCTGCCTAATGAACTGTCTCCAATTATTTCTTTAGATGCATTTTCTCTGTAATTTTGTTTTTTTGTTGTTGATCTTGTCATGTTTGTTAGCACAGAACACAACACTAGGTCTTTAGGTTCAACAGAACATATGCGGTGTTCAGGCATGTGTTTCTTTGTGAACCAAGTACTTAAAATTTTCACTTGTCTTGTATTTTACAGTGCAGAGACTTCTTCAAAGCTGGCAGAGGCGTATATAATGACCTCCGCCGCAGACTGCCCTTATACCCCTCAGACTTCACAGATGGTATCAGCAGATTGTAGAAAAATCTGTTTTTCCATAGTTACTGTTGTGGGCTTTTACATGTTTGATGGTCCCTTGTAAATCTTTGAAGGCATAACTGGGAAGGACCGTTGTCTAGTGAAGTACATCACCACGGCAATTTTCCTCTACATTGCCATTCTGCTGCCTGCTATTGCCTTTGGCTCACTGAACGATGAAAGCACCAGAGGAGAAATAGGTACAGACTTAGTTATTGTTACATCATGTTGCATAACCTCCATCAGGAATAACTATTTAAACTTGCAAAAGGTCAAAGTGTGTTTGATGAACATTGTCATGTGAGCTATATTTTGTTCTCCTACAGATGTTCAGAAAACTATTGTTGGCCAAAGCATTGGAGGAGTAATCTATTCCCTGTTTGCTGGTTCACCACTCGTCATCCCTCTGACCACTGCACCACTGGCTATCTTCATAAGCGGTGATTTGTTTTTTTCACTTCTATTTATCCACCTTTTATCTCCTTGTTTCCAAGTCTTTATCTGTCACCATTTTATTTTGTATTTGTTTCCACAAATTACAGTAGACAATCACAGGTGTGGATAGGAAGATAGATTGACTGGTAAACCAAGATGCTTTCCTTCTGATTTCATAATCTCTTTACAAAAACTGACCTTCACTCAGTCGGAATCACTGCAGATTTCATCAGTCTATTTCATGTAAATATTTGCTTCCTGCTCTTCCACCTTATCAAAGTGGAGAGGTTTGAGTGCCCAAATATTCACACAGGCCGTTTCGCATGGATTCCTTCTATGAAAATTGGTACTGGATGATGGGTCAGTCTAAGGGCAACTCAATGCATTTATGTTTAAAAAATTAATAAAGGCAAGGATTTAACCCAGGCGAAGGTCACTGGCACCCCACCTTGTATCTACGTCTGAGGAAACGGGACATCTGGGATAAGCTGGTGGCCACGCCCAGATCACCATCGGCAGGATTCTGGTGCTGTGTGGATCAGGCAGCAGTCAAGGGGCTTACAATTTACAGCAATGAGTTAGAACAGTTGGCAAAGCAATCCTTTGATCATTGACCATAAATTGAAAGAGGGCATACTTACTTTTTCATTGGATTGCTGTTATTGTATGGCCTAAACCCCTGCAGACAATTGGCAGTAAAAAAACAGCAATGATGTGCTGTGTAGGGTTTCCACCTTGACCAGTTGAACAAACTTTTTTATGAAAATGACTCGCGTTTGTAAGATCTTGTCTGCACCTTTATTGTGTTTATTCCGCAGTTATCAGAGGGATCTGCGATGACTACAATCTTGACTTTGAGGCTTTTTATGCCTGCATTGGTTTATGGAACTGTTTCTTTCTTGTCCTTGGAGGTTTATTTAATGTCAGCCTGTTGATGAAACTCTTCAAACGGTAAATACACCATAACACATGACTTATCTGCTACTTTATTTACAATAAAAAAATAACATTCTGGCTGGAACTAAAGTCAAATTAGTAGTGTGGTTTGGTTGTTTTCATGGATTTTGCTTACACGGATAAAATCTGTGGTGGTGTTGCCTTGAATGGGTTATTATGTCTGTGTGCAAAAAAAACCCACCTTGGATGAAATGTAAGCACTCCCAGCCATATTCTGTTTTCATTCCCCTCTCATCCCCCAGCTCCACAGAAGAAGTCATTGCCTTGTTCATCTCCATAGCGTTTGTTGGAGATGCAATTAAAGGCACCATCAAAAGTGAGTCCAGAGAAGACCTGATTACATTCCACATCTGATTTTTTAAAGTCAATAATGGAGCTGAAGCTACACTGAGAGTGATGTTCTTCAAAACTCATTCTTCTTGTTATCTTTTATATTGAAGTTGATGCTTTAATGCCTCTGCCTGTCCTATGTCGTCCTTAGTTTTTGAGCACCACTTCCATGGGCCCATGCTGGCAACCACAAACAGCTCTGCAGTCCTGCAGCAGATTAATGAGATTCTGGAGAAGGCTAATAACCAGACGCCACATCTCATGGAGCATCATAAAGGGGACATGTCACAATTCGAACAAGCCGAAACTCAAGTGTTGGTCTTTCTGCCAGAAACGTTGGTCATCTGCACTAGAGAAAGGCCAATTCTCTGTCTGCTGCTCATGCTGGGGACTCTGTGGCTGGGTTATGCCCTCTACCTAATGAAGAGGAGGTACAGTTTGCTCACTCTTTCTGTAATGGAAACCTTTTTCAGTCAAATCCTGTCACAACTTACTTACTTTACTTTTAAATAACCTTAAAATATTGGTGAATAAATCAGGAAAACTGTTTTTTAATAAAAAAAAAGCTAAATTAGTCTGCAGACTGCATTAAGGGAAGTTCCGTTTTATGCATGCTCTGCAAGATGTGCATTTCTTCTTCTGTTATTCTATACCTCAGAGGACTAACCTAGGAAAACAGGAGAGTACTTCTTATATAAATGCATATTTTCTGTCACTGAATCTGATTTACCTGGCAGTAGAAGATCTGTAGAGGTTCTTTACACCACTGGATCCCATTGATACAAACCAGGGTTACTTCAAACAATTTTTTTTTTATTATTTATTGTAAAAATTAGTAGTATAATAAGTTGTTTACCCCTTTAACAATACAGCTTTAGCTCCAGAGTTTATATTTTTTGTCTGCCCCCGCGCTTTAATAGTTTAACTGAATTAATGTAATTGCAGGAGATTGTAAAGCAGTATGCAGTATGCAGTTTTTTTTTTTTCAAAAGCAGTTTTTGGCTGATATGCAACACTTTCCATTAGTGAAGTGCTTACTTAATCAATGTAAATCAGCGTGTTGTTTAGCTTAGATGTCGCCAGATAGATCTCTGGTGTTAAAGGGTTAATAGAGTGAACTTCTCTTTGCTAGTACCTGAAGCTGCAAGCTTTACTGAAGACAGCTGTCTGTGGGAGGGGCTGAGTCACTGGCTGCATTGTTTGAAAGGATTAAAATCTACATGTCTCACTTTTTAGTCCTCCAAATAATAACATAAAATAATCTTTGCTTGTAAGATTAAGTACTTTCTTGTGAAACAAGAGCTAGATAGCCCAGATAGGTAACTAACAATATAAATTAAAAATTGCTTCAGTTAAAACACTTCAATAATGCACTTGGTAACAATGTGTAATGGATATACTGTGCAAATAAAACTCATCAAAAATATATGTTGCTTGAACCTACACTGGGGTTAAAAAATTGGGAGGTGGTTCAACTTAAAAAAGAAGTTGAGTATGCATTAACATTTTAGCCCATGTTTTCCATTAAAATAAGTTAGGTGAGAAGACATTTTGATATTCATCACATGTGCATGTTTGCCTGTACATACATGAATGTATGTAAGCTCTTAGGTCAAATTAATGTTTATAAGCCAAGTTGTTGCTTCTCTTTTCTTCTTAGCCCATACTTGAATGACAAAATCAGAGAGGTGGTGTCTGACTGTGCTTTACCCATCTCTGTGATGATATTCTCCTTCATTGGCTCTTACCTGTTCATTGACATACAGCGTGAGTACAAATCCCACCTATAAAGATGTTAGTAAAAGACATAAACTGATGATGTCTTTAATGGGTTTCAAATGTTGTTTTTTAGCAGAAAGAAGAAAAATCCTTTTTCTGTTATCTGTTTTTTTATTTTATTGCCTGTTATATTCTACATGAAAGATTTTGAGCCGATCTGACCTGGTCTTCAAACACATCTTCATGCCAAATCTTTTCCTTTTGTCAGTCCCTGTATTTAACGTCCATGATGGTCCGGTCTTCAAGTACCCTGAGTTTGAAAAGCTGTCTGGAATGGCTGTGTTGAGTGCGGTCGGGCTTGGATTTCTCCTTGCACTGCTGATCTTTATCGACCAGAACATTGTCATTTCACTCACTCATGTCTCAGAACACAAGTAAGACTGCTTTTTTGTGAAAATATGTACTTCACTATAAAATGTTGTCCAGTTGTAGTTCCTGAGTGAAAATTAAAGGTTTTTAAATATGAAGCTCAACTGACACACCACTTAAAACATATCTGTGTGTACACAGGTTGCTAAAAGGCACAACGTTCCACTGGGACTTAGTGCTGACTGGCTTCATCAACATCCTCATGTCCTGTCTGGGGTTGCCATGGATGCACGCTGCCTTCCCACATTCCTCCCTGCACGCCCGTCAGCTCGCCAAAGTGGAACACCACTTAGAGAATGGACATCTCCACTCAACGTGAGTGAGGATAAAACAAAAGTGAAAACTAAGCCAGTCATGTCCTCCCCACCTCACAGCAGTGGGGTCACTTCTGTCTGTCTCTGAAATAGGACAAGGGTGCACATGCTTTTACTCCCCATACTTTAACTGGTTATTCAAAAAAATAGCAAATACTTTCATGCTTTTTTTAAAGCAGATAACTGAACAATTTTTCACATCCTTGTCCTTATTATTGAAAAATGTGGCAATATTTTTTAGTATTGTAGTAAATTTATTATCTACGGAAGCCTCAATTGGTCTACCTTTTTTTGCCTGTTTTCTCATGATAACATCTACTATGACGTTATCACGTGATATTAAGATAGTAGATCTCATTACCACAAAATAACAAATTTCGTTACGTCGTGATAGCGAGATAGAGAATATGCTTTTGTCATTTTTCTATCAAACACCAGAAGAACCGATCAATTTATAAATGAGTTAGTTCTGAATTTATTGGTCGTAAACAAAATTCAATTCAGTCATTGCCATTTACAGAGAAGGTTGGCCCAGCTACAGCTGCACAGTTCAGTGCAGTTCTGTGATCCTGCGGTTGTTGTCAATTTCATCAGTAACTAGATAATGGGGACCAGGCCGTCTCTGTGGTTACAGAATGATGTATGATTGTTTTTCCTGTGTCTACAAGCAGATATGGTCATCAATGAAAATCCAATTTTCAGTGTCTTCTTTCTGATGAGAAAACATATCTCTTGGTCCTGTTGACTTAAAAAAAAGACTTGTTTTCTGGTGAAAACGAGACAGTAGATTTTATCACAAAAAAGTGAGGTAGAAAAAGGGCATTTAGGGCTTCCAAAAATTATCTCTTAATGTACATTAGTTCTGTATTTTCTTGCGTTCCTTTGTTGACAATTTTAACATAATTTTGCAGAGTAATTCTAAAACAAAGCCATCACAGCAAATAAATATGTTATGTCCAAAAACATGCAGGTCTAGGGCTGGATGGTGCAGTAACATGAAACACACAATGGTTGACTTTTAAGGTTTTTAATTGGATATAAGGGAGAAGGGAAGGTAAGGAACCAAGGTTGGGCCAAAGGAAGGAAATACAAAGAACAAAACACGGCCTAGCTATCATCATCCTAAAACAAAGGCAAGAAAACAAAAGTCTCACCGACTTATCTACAAAAAGGGAATAAAAACAGAAGAGGTGGCACCAACCAACTTACCTCGTGTGCATAGCAGAAGATAATTTACATGACATCTTACCTGTCCACAAATCCTCCCACTCTCTCCAGCAGGGAGAATGCAAGGAGTGCAGGATCATGTGAACACCACTAACAGGCTTTTGGGGGCGTGAAAACATGAAAAATGTATAGGACATGCCTGTGTTTCACCTACTTCACCCTTACTTACCCTTGCATGTGTAAAAGTGTTTGCTACGATCCGTCGCCGAAGAAATGTGCATAAACATTGTCGGACTTCAGCAGTCTACGACTTTGATATTTCATGAAGTCGCATACATTTGGGCCTCTGCATGCCCCATACAGGGTTGCCCATTTATTGCCCCCTTCATCTATTTCTCAGTTGCAATTGTACAGACTTTATTATGATGTAAACAAATTTTAAGTCTTGAATCCATCACATATAATTGAAATAATTGAGAGTTTAGTACTCTTAAACTTTAAACAAATCATGTAGGAAACAACATGACCTTTCTTTTTCTGCGATCAATACATTTTCATGCAGAGGTAGCCAAAGTTTTCATGTTGGAAAATTGTGTTTTCGTTGTGTCATCATGTTTGTCCCAAACTAAAAGGTCTCCCCCCCCAACAGCATTGTCAGCGTAAAGGAGACTCGCGTAACCTCTCTGGTGGCAAATATCTTGATCGGCCTGTCTGCGTTCATGCTGCCCATTCCACTGCAGTGGATCCCAAAGCCTGTCTTGTACGGCCTCTTCCTGTATGTGGCGGCCACTTCGCTTGATGGAAACCAGATGGTTGACCGCATGACCCTGTTGCTGAAGGAACAGGTGATTGGCGGACTTGCTTGTTAATTGCCCTTTTATGTCCTCATTTCCATGTGGCTGCAGGAGTTACAGTATTTGCACAAAGTGTGGTAATCTCCTGCTGTTAAGGTAGCAAACAATGAGGATGAAATAAGTACCTGCCTTCACCGAATGAAAATATAAGCATTTTTAATCGATGTTTCAGTGGATGACAAAAACAAAATATATGTTTAAAGCAGTGTGTATTTAAAAGCTTATCATTATCAGTCCCAAGGTTTCATAATAAATATGCTCACTTAAAACTGGAATGAAATTCTGCTCTCATGTATCTAGACTTCATATCCGCCCACCCATTACATCCGCCGTGTGCCGCAGAGGAAAGTGCACTACTTCACTGCGCTGCAGATGCTCCAGCTCATCATTCTGTGTGCTTTTGGCATGTACCCCCTGCCCTACATGAAGATGGTCTTTCCCCTTCTGATGATCCTGCTGGTCCCTGTCAGGTGAGATGACCTGGGTCAACAGGGGGCAGAGCTGCACTGTGGGAAGCTGGTTGAAATCCAGCCTTTTTTTAAGATGAAAAATAAGGAAGAAGCCTTGGAGACGGCGTTGTATTTGCACTCTGATGGCAGTATTATATTATTATTGAAAAAAAAAATCAAACAGAACACATTTTTCAGCTGATTGGACAACACATCAGTTAACAGACAAAAGGGTACTCTGTATTTTCCGCACTTTACTGCTCAAAAGCCTTAAATCTTTGCAAAAAATGACAGTGTTTTGCCAATGCATATATAGGGTGAACGAAACTGTGTAGCAAATGAAACATCCGTATCACTTGTTGGAACGATTGTCGATTGAGGGTTTTCTGAGCTGATGGAACAACTGTTAAATTAGAAAGTTAGCCCAACAATTGATCACAATTTGATCTCAACGTAAAATAAAACTGTGACATTTAAAGAAGTTTAGCCTTTTATACCCTCCAGTTACAGATATAAATTAAACCATTAAGGCAGTGTAGGCATAGTTATAACTTTTAACAGTTTAATTTAAAAAAAGAATATTGACTTACTTATTTGGGACCCAAGCCACCTAGAGGTAAACTGATGAACTGATCTGGCTCCAGATTTGTCTTTAACCCTTTAACACCACTGGTGTTGCTAGTGACACCTAAATAAGACCGGTTCTCTGACCTATCGTAACTCTTTGATTGATTATGCAAACATCATAAATAAGTTATTTGTGACACAGAGAAGGCTTTAAGTCAACACTTTATGTTATTGAAGTGTTGCATAATAGTATAAAGCCACTTTTCTCTGTGACAGAATCAACTGATTTACGTTGATTGTTTAAGTACTTCCCTGTTGTAGAGTGGGAGGCAGCTTCAGTGGAATCTGAAGATGCTTTTGTCCGCTTCGGAATCCACTGGAATTTAGGTTAATTGCATAAACAGTTGATTCAAAGAGCTAAATCTCTTTTGTTAAAGGGGTCAACTAAGATTAGAACCTTTTTTGACCAGTTTCATACACAAGACAGTTTTTTCTCTAAAAGCAGTATCCAACCGTTGCCTGTTTTTTGTGTTTTCTTTCAGAACTGGTCTGCTCCCTAGACTGATCGATGCCAAATACCTGGACATCATGGACTCCCAGTACATATAAAAGGAGTAAAGATGTTCAAGGGAAGGGAGTAGAAACACATTAATAATGCCATGTTCTTGGACTGCAAGATTTTACTAAAAGCACATTCTGATGACTGCAAAAATATGCTTCTTCATTTATCATTATGGATTCATACCTGTAACTGATTTTTTTTTAATTACTACAGTCCTGCATCTTTTTTATTAACACTGGTAGTTTGAGATCACATAAACATGCAGATGAGTCTGACTCAGGCTGTCCAACAGGCAGACAGCTATCTGTGTCACTAAAAGTTTAGTGTACAGGCATAAAACAAACAACATAAAACAACATGGTTGAAATAAAGATGGTCCACCAAAGCATTTTGTGACATTTTGTGCACCGACACAGTACATCATCAGAACCCCCTTTATGTTGCAATTAATAGTAAAGGTTCAGTTTTGGCTCCATATTTTACAAGTAAAATACCTTTTTAATGCACGCCGTGGAAACCGTCCTCCACGGTTGCTTCCGCGAAGTGCGTTAAAAAGTGATAATGCATACTTCGAAGGCCATTAACCCGCTTATACCATGGTCACTTACAGAAGCAATAAATATTAACAAGCTTTTATTCCTTATTTCCTATTGTTTTGGGTCGCTTTTCTCACAAAAAGCGGACTATTTGTTACGTGGCGCAGCGCACCTCCCCTGCAGTCAAGATTCGGCAATATAAAGCGATATATTTATCCTGATCTTTCCGATGGGTTGAGTAACCCTTGTGCTATCTTAGATGATAAAGGTGGAAAGATTTCATTTAATCCATAGACACCAGTGAAGATCACAAATCATTGAAGAAAAAAGGTTCAGAGCACTGTCTAGTGGGTCTAGATGACCCAATTCCCAACGTTAAAGTGCCTAGGATAGCACAAGGGTTACAGCATCAGTTCAGAGAGAAAGGAACAGATTATCCTGCAATGTAAGCATACATATCCTCTTGTAGGTTATCTATAATTATTTTTATGGCAAACAAATAATTCACTTTTCTTACAAAAAGCGATCCAAATTGGAAAAAAACGAGAATTAAGGACTAAAAACTGGTTACTATTTATTTCTTTTGTAAGTGGCCATGGTATAAGTGGGTTTATGGACTTCGAAGCATTATCACTTCTTAATGCACTTCGCGGAAGAAACCATTCAGGTTTCCACGGCATGCGTTAAAAAGTGATAATGCACACTTAGTCTGCTATTAACCCTTACGTATTTCCTAGATTTTGAAAGAAGAAAGAACATTTTAGAGACGTATTAATTACTTTGTTAAAAAATGTTCACACACATAAAAAGTTCTGATGGGCATATTCGAATACCCAGAAGAAAATATTGAGGTGTTAAAACTTCTGAGAGATTACCTGCCAACTTTGAGTTAACGAAATGCAAACCTGTGTATTTTAAAAGTCCACACTCAGACACAGTTCTTCCTTTCAGGACATTAAGGGAAAATACAAAAAAGAAAAATGTGGATTTTTGGATGCACCCTTCATTTGTTCAGTTATCTGTGAGATTTAACATCATGGGGTTGTCCAGCTGTCAGGATAGAGTTAGGCTGAATCCGAATTGTTTCATCTATTATCTACTTGCTCACTATTAATTCAATTATAGAGGCATTGGAAGCTGGAGAGGTGTCTTAAAGTATTTTTTTAAGGACGAGCAGTATTTACCTAGGGCTGATTTAGCCCTAGAGTGACGGAGAAAAGCATTTCTTTAAGTGGGTGTGCTCTGAAGCACAGACGTTTACATATAAATATTATGTTTTTGTTTTTGCATAGCTTATTGAAGTTATAAAACCGATGTTATGTATTTTCCGAGCACTGGCAGCTACGTAGATGATTGGCGACTTTTAATGACATCATCAAGCGCTGTCTGAATTTAAAGATTTGTTTTTCCATATCTCTCCGCTTGGAGGGAAGCAATTCGGATTCAGCCTTAATGTTTGTTTCCCATAAATGGTCCAAAATGTTCAAATCAACTCCAGATCAAACCCCTATAAAGTCCTTTCTTCAGATGATCTCCAACCCAAAAAGCAACACAAAATGGTGGATTACAGTTACAAATGCACACAGGAAGAAGGATATGTTCTGAGACATGTTCTATGGATAAAACTAGAGTGGAACTATTTGGCATAATGACGACAATACATTCGAGCAGGCTTGAAAGAGATGCAAAGAGACCTAAAGACTTGGGTGAGCTGCACCAGAGCAGCCAAGAGAAAAGAACCAACATTTCAGAAGTTCTGCTAAAGGTTTGTGGAAGCACTTGATTAAGGTTGGATCAAAAAGCAATGCTTCAAACAATGCTACCAAATGGTAAGGAAATAGTTATTATGCTGTTTTTGAAGAAAGTTAGTACATTTCCCTTCAATTATCCTTTTTTGTTGTTGCAGCTTTTAACAAAGTCATTTTAGCCATCCTGACTGACATCACAGGAAGGCTTATCCAATGTTTTGTTACACAGGAAGCAAAAAGAGGCTTTTAACCCTTGTGCTATCCTAGGCACTTTAACATTGGGAGTGGGGTCATCTGGACCCCCCTAGACAGTGCGCTGAACCTTTTTTCTGCAATTGTTTTTGATCTTTACTGGTGTCCATGGATTACATGAAATCCTCTCCACCTTTATTCAGCTTTGTCATGGTAGGGAGAACACGTCAATGTAAGGATCGGGTCATCTGGACCCCATAGGATAGCACAAGGGTTGAAGTTTTTTTTCAACAATGTGTGCAAACTTCTGGTTTGAACTGTCCAGCAGTCACACTGATCTCATTAATGCTTCTGTGTAAAAAACCAACACAAAAAAATGAAAAAATTAATAAAAAAAGAGATCATTGTCAAAATTAATAATTATCCTAAAAACCAAAGATATTTGGGTGAGCAGTTTGGTACCAGGAGAATATCACTTTACTACATTAGAACGTATACAGTTAGTATTCACACTGTGAGTTTGCCTATTATGTAAAGAGCTCTGGGGAAAAAAAGAAGAAAAAGCCTTATACAAAATATAATTTTACAGAGGTTTTTAAAACAAAATCTCTTAAACATATATTTAGTTTAGTATATAGTTTGAGCACAAAAATCTTTGCCCAAAAAAATCATGAATTCTTTAATTAGAACATGTTCCTTGTCTGTGAGACAATCCAGTTCAATTGGGCTTCATTACTAAACGTAAGATTTTATGGATTTTTTTTTATCTTGAAAAAAAGATAAAATGAAATCCACTTCTTTTATGTTCACATCTAAACTGTTTTTCTGGGGTCTAAAAGTGTGACACCATTCTCCTTATGCAGAAGGAAACTAACTTCAGTTTGTGAAAATAATAATAGATAAAAAAAAAAGTTCAAAACTGTACTGATTTCAATGATGAAGACATCCGTCTACATTTAAAATAAAGAGGAAAACAATTAGCAAAAAGTGTGTAAAAATGATTTCCTCCATTGTGAGGATGTGTCATATCTCATCATCATCCTTCGCTCAACAATTCCAACATTAACTCACTGTATATTTTTCATTTTACTGGGTTTTTTGTCATGTTGTTGTTAAATTGAGTTAAATAAAACGCTATTCTCCATCAGAAGGAAGGTTTTTTCATTTTACCTTTAGGCTGTAACACTGATTCCTGACTCCAAACATGCACACCCTTCAATTTCTAGCACTAATAAATCTGAAATCTACCAGTAGATGGCAGTAGAGACTAACATTCTGTTTTTTTCTGTGATTACATGAGATGACAATTGGTGGACAGACCAATATAAGGGGAATACATTCATATCCTCTGTTGTCCTTTAAAAGCAACAGTAATAATGAAGTTGATGGAAGAGATATGAAGCATGAGTAGCTTTCAGAAGGTCAGCACGTGTATGTGATCAGTCATGATGTTCTCTCTCATTTGCTTCCTGCAGAACTACTTTTGACAGCCAACAAACATCTTTTCGGATTCTGCTGCTGCGTGCTTCCCACTGAAATACTGCTGACTGTTTCTGTGAAACCGCCTGCTCTCAAACAAGTTGTTTCTTTGGGCCAACAGACAATAGAAAAAAAGTTAATTATTATTTTTGTCTTCTAAGAACAATGTGGATTCGTATAAAATCTGACCCAAGACATTCAAACAAAACATTTCAATTAAAATGTGGTGATTTTAAAAGACAACTCCTGGCTTTGTAAAGCAGAACAAACTTACTTTGGTCCAGATCGAGTCCTGAACCTTGCGTTTGTTCTGTTTTTAGACTGCCGTGACTAAAGATCTCTTCACTCATTGGTCAGGAATTACGAGGGCGGGTCAAAACAATGAGAGGCAGAAATTATGGAAGTCATCCGCTTTGCAATCCTTGTGGTAGTTTCAGTGTCAGGCTCAACACTTTTTACTTGCTACTTTGGTCAGGTGGAAGCATGTTGCAAGGTGGCAAGAAAACAGCTAAGAAGGTGCACTGATAAGTGTTTAGGACATATAGATTGTCGGGAAAACAGTAAGAAGTAATGTGTGTCACATAAAAAAATGTTTTAATGGCTCTGAATTCATCCAATCACATTTCAATGAGTTCTTGCGTCTCATCATTTTGGTGATATGGCATTACCGGTATTTTTAGAGAATTCTGCTAAAGAACTAAGGTAGGATGATGTCACAGCAGAACCTATTGGGAACAAGACACAGAAAAGCATTTAAGAAGCATTTTCAGTTGTGTTAACATAAACTTTCTTTTCTGTTTGATAACACAACAGTTGTTGCTTTATTTGTCCGTGGTTCATTTGTTGCTTCATTTCTACTCTGTTTACTTTGGCTACGGTGGCCGTTTTGGTTTCATTTCTCTTCTCCGGGAACGGGATTGTATTCAGAGTGAGGAATCTCAGAGCGAACCGGAGCTCAGTCCAATTGGAACCAACTGAGACCACATCGAAAGATGGGTCCCGGAGCGGTTCCTGGTCCCGGACCAGGTTCTGCTTGAAACAGATGCAACAAAAATGGCAACCAATATTGGAGTTTTGAGCCAGATACCAGCTTGGACGAGGAAAGCGGAGACGCACATGGATCTAGTTGTTAACTGGTGGATGCATTAGAATGTAGCGGAGCAGGGAGTTTGTGGCCCACTGCAACACAAACACAAGCTTTTTCAAACAGTAATTTTAATTTTGGCCTGATTCACGATTCATTTTACTCTCTTCTCAATTTTTAGGAATTATTCATCTCTTTCTCTGGAGCTCTTGTTCCTTCCTTATAATAATAATAACAACAACTTAGATTTATCTGCGCTTTTCCAGATGCTCAAAGCGCTTACAATGTGTCCATTATTCATTCACACTTGGTGATGGTAACTACTGTTGTAGCCACAGCTGCCCTGGGGCAGACTGACAGAAGCTGCCAGTTCGTGCCTACGGCCCCTCTGACCATCACCGGGAGATAGTCATTCACACACCAGTGGAGCCACACTGGACACAACGACGGTTGGCTGGGGAGAGCGGGAATCGAACCACAGACCCTTTGATCATAGGACGACCTGTTCAACCGCCTGAGCCACTGAGCCTTCCTTCCTTCCTTCCATCCATCCGTCTTCTATAATGATTTTTTGTCAAAGCCACAACTTCCAAAAAATGTATCCCTTTATTGAATATAGTAGCTGAACTTTATTTTTTAGCACATTTGCCAGACATGTCTACAAAAGATTTTACAAACTCCTGCATTTCCATTTAAATTATACCATTTTATAAATACATATCATTACAAAGTTACCATAAAAAATCTTCCAGATTTATTTTCTCATTTTTATGCGTACTTATTTATTGTTTTGATCTTTGTTTCTTTATTTTTAAACGTAAACACGTGGTTTTCTGAAACGCTTAACTAGGTATTTCAGATCAATCCTGTGGTTTATCCTTACATCTGTAAATAAAACATTACATTCATTTTAGTTGCATGTCTCAAAGCCTGCAGTATTTTTACACTTTTTTCATGAATGGAAAGAAATCAAATAATCCAACCATGGCAGGATCCAGACTGGTTTTACTGAAGGGAATTGGATCCTATGAGTCATAAAGATGAAGTGAATGTCACCACAGGTATATATTAACCTCTCGGTCACCAGAGAGGTGCTGACAATTAATTTGCCATCACAAAAATCTGAATTTTCATCTGCTTGGCAGCTGTACAGAACACCTCTTCCTATTCTTAGATCTGGGATGAATAAATTCTGCTCATGTCTGTTCAGGCAGAGCCCTGCGTCTTCATTAGTCTTTTCCTCCATATGTCTAATGCTCTTTAGGCATCTGAATGCCCCTTCCCCTGCCACCGTCTCCCCCCACACTCCAGAGGTGTCACCAGCGGCATTTTTGTGCTCCTGACAAGCTGAGAAGACACGTAAACTCCAGAATTTCTCTAGATTGGCCCCGACACCAATCAGCTCCTGTCCTACGGAGCAGGGCGGCTCAGAAAAATAAGCCTCCACCTCGTGGCCTCATGCAATAACCGGCTGCGGCTCATTCTTATTTACTGCATGTTTAAACAGCCATGTGAAGGCATCAGTGCTGTGAAGCTTTGTTCACAAAACCGAACCAGAAAAACAATTTGTGCCTTTTTCTGCATAACTGTAAGAAGAAAACTGTCTTTTCTACTCTTTCTTTGAGTAACATATCCAAAAAAAACTAAGCATGTGATCAACAGCACACCAATTTCATATTAAACAGTGGACACAGAAAAATTTGAACTGATTTACAGCCTGCCCTGGCTAATGCTAGACCCATGAGTCCTATGAGTCTGCTAGCCCTCACACATAAACCATCTTTGAGCAGAGAGGAGCAGAGCAGCCAAAGGGGTCTGCTTCACAAACAACAACCTCCAGTTTTTCATTGAAGCGCAAACAGACTCCCTTGAGTGGGCTTTTTATTGTCTAAGCTGCCAGTCTACATATATTACATGGAGGCAGGATGATGGAGAGCCTCAATAAGTTTGTATATGTGTGAAAATGTCACCTCTTGGGAGAGGCAAAACAAAGCAGAGCTATTTCAGAACTTATTTCACAAATTATAAGCTATTGATGGAGTTATTATTGAGTTGTGACCAACATAATAGCCCATTTCAAGGATTTTTTTATTTTTTTTATTTTTATAAATTATTTAAATTGCTTTCTGGCATTGCTGGGGAGGGGACCGTCGCTGCTGACACGGTCGTTGTCTCTATAGGACCTCACCAAGTTCAGCTTTGAAGACTACAGACACGGCCATCCGTGAGCCATTTAAAATGAATCTCTCCCACTTTGTGCCTCTTCATGTTCATTACACTCCTCATTTAATTTTACACCTTCAGGCTGAGGAGGCATTTTACTCCAGGTGTGAGAGAGGACACTTCAGCTACTAGGATGACAACCAACCAGACTCCAAGAAGTCTGGTTAGATGACCCATTACACACAAAAATAAATACTAAGATAAAACCAAAACATAAAGGCAAATCCATGTTCCATGATAAGTTTAATGTTTTACACACAAACAAAGGAGGATCAGAAGTTGGGAAAGAAGCAAACTAAAACAGATATGGACCCTTTTATTTTACTTACATAATTTATAATAAAATATAAATAAAAATATTAACAAAATAAAAACAAACATTAATCAATTATGTTGGAAAATACAATTGGTTGACTTTTAATGATACTACTTCACTTGCTCCAAAAAAAAATGATAAGTTGATCCATGATTTTTCCTACCTAACATACTTGCATTATTATTTTTAACTTTTGGATACTTCTGGATCACCTTATATGAATATGTCTGAAACAGTGTAATGTCTATTTTACTGATATAGTATTTTTTCTAAGAATATCAATGTGTCATGTGGGGAGGGCTGGTGAGCATGTAGGACCCAAATTACAGAGACGGAGGCACACGGTTCCAGGGCAAGGGGTTTATCAAACTACTAAAAAGTTAGCTGCAGAGCAGGGGAAACAAAACTAACTTACTGAGAGCAAACATTAATACATGGCAGGAAGGGTAGTCAGGAGAGACGCATTTGAATCAGCACAAGAGGAAGGCAGAGACAAAGACTTTTAAATAAAAAACAGGAAATTTGACAAGATTACTGGTGATGAACATGATCAGGAGAGATTGGGTACTACAAGTAAACTCAAAAGATGACATAACAGGTAAACCTTCCAAAATAAAAACAGAACTCTCAAACATGACACAGAACAAGATGGAAAGAAAAAACAAAAAACAAAGAAACCCAAAACAATGACACAATGACTTTATAAGTAACATAATCTGTATATATTGATACTTCATTGCCATGTTGATTTTCTAAAAAGTTATTGGTTTACATACTGAAGTAATTCATCTTTTGTCATGGTGTTTTATTGATAGTTCCAAGACTTAATCCTGTTCGATAAAAACTAGAACTGGATCTGATAAACTGGCGTAATAAAATGGTTACAGAACAGGGTGGGCTTATATAATCCTAGTTTTTCCAATTCCTTCATTAAGATGGCTAATATGTCTAATTATCCCAAGCTTCGATTATTACTGCATGAATGTATAACTGATGATTGTATTACGGTAGGATTCCTACCCGATTACTTGAAATGCAGAACCATTTAAAACAAAATCAAATAAAAATAAAAAAGCTACATTTATTACATTTGGGGCAGATGTGGTAAAGACGTAGAGCGGTCGACCTCTGATCAGAAGGTTGCAGGTTTGGTCCCTGCTTCGCCCATGTTGCAAAGTGTCCTCAGGCAAGACACTGAACTTCACATTGTTCCTGGTGGCTACTGGTTGAGTGCTGCCATGGTATGAGCCACCATCAGTTTGAACAGCTAAGAAGCAGAAAGACAAGAGAAAAACCAAACAAAAGGTTTACACTGAGTATAATCTTTTGTAAATAAAGTAAAGTATCAACATGATTTAAAAAAGGTAGTAGGAAAAAAAGGATAAATAGATAAATGATTTATCTGGTTTACACTTCAGAATTTATTAACAAAAAATTACCAGGTAGGGCATCATAAAGATGACAATTGACCTTTCATCGTAGTGTGCATGCCAAAGACAAACATTTTTCATTTTTTGGTAACAAATGTAAAGCGATTATGATCTAACATTTAATGTTAGGCATTCATCAGAGGAATTGATCAGTCAGTTTATGAGAAGTTGAATGAATGTAAAAGTGCGTTATATTGAATATTTATTTTTATTTTCTGTGCTGCAGGTTGTTTTTACTGCCTAATAACAGCATGTCATCTTAGTGGTTGTGTAACTTTTTGTTTTAACTTTCTGGCAGAGCCTGTGTTTTTTCTGGCCCCTGTAATGTAGTTTTTTTTTCTGGCAGTGTTTTTCAGAACAATAGCGACAAGTTGTCCCAATAACAACGCAGTTTTCTAAAGTTCGTGCTTTGTGCAGTTTGTCACTGTGTTTTTTGTTGCAGCAACACCCGCACCTCCCTGCTGTGCAACTAATAAGGGATTAGTATTCATTCATTAAAAATAAAAGCTTGACTCAAATGAAGGCCTGTTACTGTAAGCAGCGAGAACACAGTCTTTATAAGAAAATGTTGAGCCATTAGCAACACAGGTTATTTAGGAAGACAAATGACTAGTATTAACAAATCATGCACATGTTAAGTAAGAAGCAAAGATTAAAAACAGAGTATTGGTACTACGAGAACCAGGAGACACTTGATGCATGTCGCTTGGAGAAATCAGGCGGGCGGGTATTCTGGTAGATGCTGGCAATATATCCATCAACTTTATGAACGCGGTAATAAAAATTTGAAATGAAAACCGAGAATGGTAACTGGGAGGGCGCATTGAGCTGGATGGTTTGAGGGATCTACTGAGTGCCTTAAAAGTTGTGCAAATAACAAGAAAATCTAATCAGAAGGAAAGTTAGAAGCCGTATATTTGTTCACATTAAAGGAAAAAGAAGGTCCCACCTGACAGCCATGGTGAACCCTCTGTAACAGGGAGCTTCCAGGCCGGCATCGTTTATCATTCAATATACTCATGTCTTTACAGATCAGTTAGCCCATTGAAAAGTGTAATTTTAGCTGCTAAAAATGCCTTGCTGTCACACACAGATTCTCAGATGATGCCATATTTCACTCCAGACATCCCCCTTTGTTGGCGCCGCCTTTGTCATCCTACCTCTGATGTACCACACCTTGGTAGAGCATAATTACCATGGTACGCAACATCAGAGCCAACAGATATGTCTTAGGTGTATAGGTTCCTTTCATGTATAGTTTTTTTCCCAACCTCAGTCCAAATTATGCTATAAAAAAGGAATGAACAAGTTGTGGTCATTATTTCTGTATGCACACATGGGCTGACCTGGAGAAATTATAGAGCACACAGCCGGGTGCAAGCTGCTGTCCCAAACAAATCAATGTCCCATACTGCACCTTATGGGGGTATTAGGGAATAAAAGCGGACACCACAAAGTTGGTTGCAACACACAACCAATACTGAAACAAGGACAACACAACCTGGGGCACCAGAACAATCGAAAAAGAACCAAAGTGAAACCAAGAATCACTGAAGCAGGAAAAGAAAATTATAATAACCAAAGACTCTCTACAGTATAGTAGTATATGTGGTGCCAAGTTTTACAATTTATAGACACTGTCCAGGGCTCCATTAGCCTTTTGAACAAAATGCTGCATCATTTCCAGGCTTGAAGACCCTGCTGCTCTTTCAGGGCTTGTCTGCAACTCCCAAAATGGGTCTATAGGCCGAACTTCAGACATACAGCAGGCCCATATGTCAGCCATGCAGGATTGCATACTTGTAGGATATGTGTGTATGTGCATGTGATGCCACGGCTTAAAATTGATGAAGCAGGATGCACTGGATCTTCTGGTTCCAAGGCAGATGCAGGAAGCTAGCGATCCCTGAGGAAAACATAGTCAAGC
Source organism: Oryzias sinensis (assembly GCA_037389245.1). Lineage (NCBI taxonomy): Eukaryota > Metazoa > Chordata > Actinopteri > Beloniformes > Adrianichthyidae > Oryzias > Oryzias sinensis. Next base: position 9,143,394 of record CM074496.1, read on the forward strand.
GTTGCAGCACTGAATTGTCAGAAGGAAAACCTCAGGTCTTATTGGCTTCTGTCACTTCAAACATGTCAGGAAATCATATCAGAAAATGTAATTAAACAATCCAGTTTGCTTGTTCTGCCACAGGAGATACATGGAGATTTCTAAAACGCATGGGCTTTTCAGACTAAACTTGTTGGAGCATTTGCCAGGTCCTTGACCGCAGGGTTAAAGACTATTTTCTTGACAGGAAGATGCCAGCAGCCATCAAAGCATTCCGAACTCTCCAGACGCTCAAACATTTCTCCTGGTCTGCTCCACTCTGATTACTGCTGAAAGAGGAAACCCTTTCATCGCTGGCAGGTCATACAGCACCTTCATGTTAGACAGAGGCAGGAAAACTCCACAGGCTTCCAGCTGAGACATCTGTGGTGAGTCTACATCGATGTGTCCTGTGTGTGCTGGGTGAGCTCCACACCCCTGAAAGCCAAACAGTAGCCTCCTGGCATTTTAGTTTGATGGTGGATTCTGAGATGGCGCAGAGTGCAAACAATGCTGTGGGGAATTTCTGGACAGTTAGTACTAGGGGGGGGGGGGGGGGGGGCACAGGAAATTGAAGGAAATCTGCTCAGGTCTAACCACACATGTGATTAAAGAAAGCTGGAAGAATCTATTACATGTGTCGGGCCAGGCAGACACCCTGGAAATTTGAACTGAGCAGTGCTGAAAAAGGCATTTTCTCTTCTGTCATCAGTTTGTGTATACATAGAAATACGCTAGACTGGAATGACTTTGAGCATTCTGGGGCACCTGTAGTATATACAGCCTAATATGGTCCTAAGAAGCACATTTTTTAGGACACACAAAACACACACACATCACACTTAGCTATGGGGCGAGAACTAATGAATATCCATCCATCCATTTTCCAAACCCCTAATTCCATTTAGTCGAGCAAGGTTGCTGGATTCAGATCCCCAGCCACTGTTGAGCAAGGGGTACACACTTGCTGGTGTTTGCCAGTCCTCGGCCACATAGGGCCATTGCACGTTTAACTGGAGAACACTAAATTCACAATGCAGTTAACTGATTCTTTAAGAGCACCATTAGTTTTACAACAAATGTTTACTACAATTGTTGATGTTCTAACAAAGTGTAAGTAAAAGTTTTGATTAGACTTAATTTGTCAGGATTCATTAAAGTAATTATAGACATGTCTAGTGGAGGCAAGTCAAACCCTCATAATAGAGAAAAAGATATGCCATCTTATTTTGAGTAAAAAAGAACATAGACGCCATAAAGATGACAGGAGGATTCCTATAGCATATGATTGCCTATTTTATGGTTTATTTATGTCATCTTAATTTGAGAATATCATGGAAGTTCGTGCAAGAAACCACACGCTTATTTTCAAGATATTATCACACCAATAATAGGTAAAATTTTTTTTTTAAAACGTCAATGGCTTGTTATTTAACCACGGATCACTTGTGCAGCTTTTTTACACAATAATATAGAAAACAGGCCCAGTACTAAAATCTACTGATAGCTTTTTTCTCAGGAGAAGCTAGTTTTGAGTTTTTTTTGCCGATGAACAAGATGACTAAACCATTTATGTAACAGGAAATAAAAGTCTGACTCCTCGATTATACGATAATAGGGTTAGGTGAGGTAGAGACGTTCAATTCAACTATGTTGCAAAATACCTCACTAAACACTAAAAGAGCTAAGAGGTTGTAGTACATAAGTTGTGGACAGGTATTTTATTAATAATAATTATTATTTGAACTGTTTATTAATTTAAAAAATCTTACAAAAGATACAAATAACAAACTCAATATAAGAAAATAAATATTAATTTTAACTATTTTATCTACTATTTATTTTGGGCATTGGGGGGTGGGGCATGAAAACAGGTGTTATTCCAGACCTATTTGGTATTATTAAAACTATTTAAGAATTATTTTCTTATTTTTTTTAGCAGACGGTGGGTCAGAATAGTTATATTGAGTCGAAACTGAATGCTTAGACAGGTATATGTATATACTAGCATCCTCTCCAACCTGAATGATCTGGCAGTATTATTATATTATGTAATTGCAGCTTTCCTCTGATTAGTTTTCTTAATAAAATTCATTTTGAATATAACCGCAGCCCAGCATTTATTGTACTTGTCTGGTTTTATTTATGCATTTTGGTCTGCATATCAAGCTGGAATGGAAAACAAATCAAACAAATGAGGCAGTACGCACTTCATCATAAAACCTCTTTAACTCTTTTAAGCATGACTAAAGACACAAAACACCTTTCTGAGCCCCAAACACATCAGTTTTGCTGCAAAAATGCTTTAAAGTATCTTTACATTCACATTTTTCCTCAACTCATTGTATCTTTATATCTATTTTACAAATATTTTTTTTTTTTGCATTTAATTTTTCTGTGTCGTAGGTACTAAAATCCTGAATGGGGTTATAAGGAGCTCAAACAATGTTCAAACATTCAAGAAAAGGTATGTTAAACTCTGATTTCAATAATATGAAGATAAGAAGAGTTAAGGATCAACAGGTGCTTGAATAATCAAATACATGTGTGAACTTGATTGTGGTGAAATAATCAAATCTCTTTTACCAGTTCCCATGTTAAGCTGGACTTACATTTTTAAGTTCAGCTGACATCATAACATAATTTATGTTGACTTAGAGATTGGAGACACAATTGACGCTTTTAAAAAAGTGGAAAGTTACTACCCCTTGGAAAGGGGAGATTCTGAGTTGTTTGGTTCAAAATGTTATATAAAGTAGGGCACTATCACTAAAGGGCAATACATGTGTCTTTTTTTTCACAATGTGGTTGTGATGTGTTGAAGAGTTGTTATTTTTGTGCTCTGCCAGTATGCATATCATTTTTCATATTCTTGTACTTTGTGGTTCTTTGTGGTTCTGCATGGACTCAAACTGTCAATGAAGGTTCTCGTTCATCCAGGTGGTGTAGTCTTGAGGTTTATTCATATCAGCTGGACTTAAAAAATGTAAATCCAGGTTAACATGGAAAGTGTTAAAATATGTACATCCCATACAAGCTTATTTATATAAATGGCTTTGAATATAAACCTTTCATTTCAGTAGCCAACCTTTCTGAGCCACGGCACACTTTTTAACCTTAAAAATCTCACGTACAATTAGGAATCAAAATTAAAAAAACAACAAAAAACCCGAGAAACCTCATAGTCTGTGGCTGATCTACAGTCTTCCAATAACTTCTCACATATTTTTTAGATAATTGTTGCAGAAAAAGCTGAAACTGTGCTTTTTTCAAAAAGATGAATAAAAGGGTTAGGATGTAAAACAGTTTGATTTAGATTATTTCAAGACTTTTTAACAACAGATCTTCTTGAGCGCTGTCACTCTCACGAACCCAATGCATCATGGTGGAAAGATGTAGTGTATTAAACGTCGGGCGGAGTGATCGCGCTCTCTGGAGCCTTCCTGCCATTGTTTTGGTGCCCACTTGTTCCACTTGCCCGACACCGGATTCTGTGGAAAAGGCACTGATAAAAGACTAAAGCCGCTGGTATTTTTGTTAGAACTGAGCGCCTTTACGAGCTAAATCTGGACAAGGAAGTGAAGACTTTTACCACTTTTGATTGGTCAGACTGATGATGAGCAGATTGGCTCCCCTAAGAATGATTGGTGGAGACAGTTAAAGGGCGTGGACTTTTTCCAAAATACAGTCGAGTTGTAGCTGAATCGCTGCATTATTCTATCAAAATGTCTTTAATAAAACAGTGTACGAAACGCAGTTGAAAAAGTATTTTACTTATCTTTTATGGCCTTAACCTCAGTGTTTCTTATCAGGCCTGGCTTGGATGAACAGAGAGCTGAAACTTGGAGATGGGGAAATGTTTTAGAGATCAGTTAATGAGGGCAATTTCTCACGGCAATACCTGGACCATCTCCTTACGAGTAATAATTAGTAAAAGCCGGGCGGCACACTGGTTGAAAAACACTGCTCTATTTGGGCAAGCTTTATATTGGGGGTCTGCAAAACACTAAATAAACTGTTAACAAGAACAATTTTACATGTATTGGTTATCTTTATATGTATTGTATAAAATTGCAAATGTGTTCTGCGAAGACTCTCCATCCAGGCTAGATTCCATCATGATAGTAGGTTTAGGGGTTGTCATCTGACTTAGTCGCTACTACTTGATATTTTGGTATCAAAACTGGTTCATCCTAGCGACAACCTTTCCTAGCTGCTGTAAACAGAGTAATTGCTAGGTATCTATCAACTGCAAGAGAACTGCAATGAACAGAGAAGAAAACCAAACAAGTTTCCTACACAAGCGGGCCACTCAACATTGCAGAGCTGAATCCAGGAACTGAGCCTGCAGTGCATTCTCCACCCGAAGGCCACAAACCACCTGCTCGGGAGATACAGAAACCTGAATTCTAGCCAGAGAAAGTGATGGTTTGAGCGAGGAGTGAAAGAAGCTTATCTTTGTCAAGAATGAGCAAACCTTCTCTTGGTCAGGAATGGTGGCCTCAGGTTTATTTCCTACTCATCCATCTACGGTAGCAGTTCTGGAAGCCCAAAACAAACTGGAACCAGTCTCCACCCAAGTTGTTAACAGTTGAAAGAGATGACCAGTTTGGGAGGGGAGTCACTGCTCCTCAACCCCAGCTGAGTATAAAAAGGACCCCTTAACGACCAAACCATGCGTAGGCTAGTGGACAATTGGTATTCAGCTTGAGGTCTGACCTCCCATGAGCTACATAAAACAGCTCTTTACCAGCTAATTCAGAATTGACAGGAAGCCTTGGACAAGGAGGACGCTTTAACTTTAAAAACTAAATCCATGACAATCTCCAAACCTACTTACTAAATATTATGACTAACAAATACACAGTTTATAATCAGTTTATCAAAATATTAGTCATGCTTGTTTATGTCTTATAAGCAGTTTGTTATGAATATTTTCTTGGAATTTTACTTCTATAAACAGCTTATTCAAACTTGTAAGTCAGCTGTAAGACATTTACAAATGCTAATTAATGTAGTTATAAGCAGATTGATAAAACAATAGTAGTGCTTGTTGATTTTATAAAGGCTTATTATGACCTCTTTCATAAAAGCGTTACCACTGGTTTTCTTTGACTACACTACAATACTTGAGAAAAATCAATACATCAAATCCAGTGTATTTTATAATGCACTAGTGTAGTGTAACTACTTTATTTGCTCTTAATTTTGTATTTGACACATTTACATACATTTTCCCCTTTTTTTCTGTCATGATTAAAGTTTTTGCATTGTACTTCTCCATGTTCTATCCCACTGTTGCATACTTCAAATGTATTATTCGTGTTAAACAATAAAACTCATGTTGTTTTGATCCTTCTTTTTGTACCTGAACCAAATTATAATCAAAAAGTAACTCTGAATATTAAATAATATGATTTCAATGGACTTCATTTCTCACTGAAAACATAGACACTCTTAAAAAAAGATCTTTGCAGCTCAACGGGACAAAAAGAGCTTTTATCTTCCCTTTTTCATTTGCACCTTTAGCCCAGTAAAATAGTTCAGGAGATTATGAAAACCTATTGACTATATTCACTATGAAGAGGGAGAGAAGAGGCAAAGAGATTCACCCCTTTGTACTGATAAAACATTTTCCCTTAGGAGCTGAGCTCCATCTTTTTCTCTGCGGTGCTTGTTTGACTTTGGCATCAAATAAGATGTAAAGGGGAGCAGCTCTGACATTTTTAACTCCGCACCCCAACGTGTCTGCCATCAGCATGTGTGGGCATGAGACGTTATGAAGGTGTGTTTGACACAGGGACGACAGCAAACACTCATGGATGTGCCTTAAAACAACAAAAAAGGTCAAATGAAAAGAATTTGTGTTATTGTTCACCACAGGAAAGTAAGTCACTTTATTTTCATTATTATGATTTTGGCTATTATGCAATGTAATGAAGTTAATTTTGGATTCCTTTCTCAAATGATCATCTTTTGCCTAATAACAGTAGTTATTACATCAAGATGGTTGCTTTTACAAAAATGGAAAAATCCATTCTCCAAAATCAAATTTCACCAAATTAAATTCTAGTAAATAGTTATTTCGACAAGGATTACAATAAATAATCACTATTACTATGGTTACTGTAAAATACACTGGTATTTTAGGTATTCATACAAAACTGGGATTAATATTTCAGCCTATGTCACATGTCTTAAATCAGGTGTTCTATTTCAAACTTGTACTGTGTTTTGGGTAAATAAACGTGAAGCCTTTATTTCATGTGCTAATGAGGGGATAAAACAAAGTTTATTGGCTTTTAGCCAGCACTGTTCCAAATGTTTTACTCCTCAAAGACTATTAAAAACACAGAAAAAATTCTTTAGGATTTTAAGGGATTTTGTGTTTTTGGTAGCAGCTACTATTCTGTCATGTTTACCAACATTAATTATTAATATTAATTATTAACATTAATTATGTACAGCAGACTGTTCCAAAAAAGGCTTTGGGAATTTTCTGGTTTTTCCCCTTTTGCTAAGTTTCAATAATCATTTGAGACTTAATGTATAGTTTGAGGGGAAGCTATGCTGCTAACCCAGAGACTCCAGCGGCTACTTTGTGTTTTATTTCACCAATGAAAAGGTTGATCATAAAACTGACAAGTCAAAGAAACTGAACAGAAAGCTTCAAGTTAAAAAAGCATTTTATTAGATATCTTATCTAAATCTAACTGCACCTGAATATTGGTGTATAAAAGACACTGTACTACAATTAAATCATTCTGTACTGTCACCTAATTGAAAAACGGGTCACCTAATTAAAAAGCCTATCATTTTTTAAAATGGTGTAACTGTATTATAAAGAGTTAACATTGAACCACTTTGAATTATTTCAAAAAAGCAAGTCTTAATTTTTCTGATTTGAAATGAGCAGGAAAAGCCCTTCTACTGTCCAGAGTGGAATGGTAGTTGAACTATGAGGATAGAAAGATGAACTGATGCTTCATACAATACATTTAAGGAGTTTGAATCATGCAAAATTAGATAGAGTTTCAGAAAATGCCTAGATCAAATATATGAGAATGTATTAAATAAGCTTAAAGAAGAAGAAGAAGAAACCTTTCAAGTAGTGAAGATTGCAGTTGAAATAGTCCTAATAAAATACCTACTTTTGTGCCATTATTCATCTAAAGGCCACCAGTGATCACAAAACAAGCTCAAACATGACTTATATTAAATGTTGTCAGCGGAACACTTACTGTCAGCTGACGAAGGGATGACTAACGGTGATAATGGGCACAAAATTATGCAGTTAAGTGGCTTTGAGTGTTGCTTAATTAATTAAAATGTGAGCTCTAATTTGAAGCTTGTTCATATGTACCCATGACTGTAATGGTTTCAAAGCAGGATAAGTATCCGACAAGCGATATATCAGCCCTGCAGGTGTGTAAACTCATAGGCCAACAATACATGTTTTTAACTGTCAATCAAGTCATTTATGTCAAGGTTTCAAAGTTTCATTGTTTTTATCAAAAGATGAATATTTTCTAACCCCAGGAATTCTGGCATAAAAAGACAAGCACTCTCTCCATGTAAATAGAATGAGAATTCATTATAAATAAAGCAAAATGTCGCAGAACACATACCTCTAGTATCCCAAAAAGAATTATCGGGACAGACAGACAGACTAAAACTGTTAACAGGTGCAAACATCAGTAATCAAATGGAGGATTTAAAAGTTGTTTTACAGTGGGGAGAAAGAACAGGAACAGCCTGTATAACACAAATGTCTTTTTTAAAATAAAGATGTAAAAGTTTTGGGCAAAAGCTTAAGAAAATAGTAGGCTGCATTATTAATGTCAGCTGAAATTTCAGCTGGGTTTGTCAGGCTCAACGCCCAGAAGTGGCAAAAACATTGGGGTAAATTAAATATGCTACAACCTTCGCCTCTGCTTAATCCTTGTCCTTGGCATTCCAAAAACGCACCTACAAGGTGCACAATCCAGTGCTTTTGTGTGCTGGTGCAAAGTTCAGGTAACTACGATGACTACTACTGTTCTGTTCACCTATGGAGTGCTGGTGGAAACTGGACTACTATTTAGAGCAGGTTCAAACTGTTTTGTTGTAGGATGGAAAGAGGGAATGGGAAGAGAAGTGATCCTGTAGTTAAAAAAGAACAAAGATGGAGATGTTGGAGGTTCTTTTGAAGGCAAAATGATGTGTTGTGTGGAGACCCTCAGGGGGAAAGCAGTCAAAGGACAAAGAAGAAGAAAAAGGGTCACACGATTGCACCTCAGATGTCTTAGACAGCATGAGCGCAGCACAAACTTTGAGGTTACCTATAATCACAAGAGAATGCTCTGTTTGAAAGGTTTACACCTACAGTATTCTCTGCGATATTATTCATAACCCAGAAGGGACACTAAGGCCAAATCCGAATTGCTTTCCTACCCCTCTGGCTCCTTCCTGTTGATCCAATAGTAAGGGAATTTGAAGCTGTAATGGTGTCTAAACTTGTTTTTTGGCTTTTGTTTCTGTTGACTTTTACAAAGCAGGACCAAATGCTGTTATGTATTTCTGATCGCTGAGAAGTTATAGTACATTAAAAGTTTCAGTCACCCTCTTTCCATTCATTTGAATGAGAAGATGTGTCTAAACCCTTGGTCTGTAATTGCATGCATCACTAACGTAGTTGTCCAGTGACTGTTGATGACGTCATCACCTCTCTATAGAGAGGGAGAAACTGTTGGGGTAGGAAAGCATTTCAGATTTGGCCTAACATATTCCTGTGGTACATAGTTTGTCAAACTGTAATTAAATCAATGTTGAAAAAGTCCTGCGTCTGTTTTGCCAACCCATATATATTTTAGATTTGCCAATGAACGTAATGGATTAGCAGATCACGCAACTTCTCTTACATTCAAGTGTTCAATCACTAGTTTTACTAAATGTACTAACCTTGTGCCATGCATTGCAGCTCAAAGCGCTTTACAAATAAAAACAGGCAGACAACAAAATACAAAAAAAAGAAAAACTTTAAACCAACCCACCCAAGTATTATAGGGTACTAACCACTACATCACCCTATGTATGCATGCAAACTGTCTGACAGGAAATATCTAAAAGTTAATAGTAATATTTGCTGTATGTATTGTTTGAAAGGTTCTAGAGACTTGCTCTTTTAGGACAAATCCTTCTTGTTTTAAGTACAAATTCCCTGTATTTATATTTTTAATTTGTTTTATTGAGCATTTGCCAGTTATTAGTGTTTGCAAGCACTGGCATGAGTCAGCTTTCACTATAAATAAATAAAATAAACACAATACAAATCATTGATATTTTTTTCAAATTCCTCTGAATTTGATTTTATTGGTTTTCCACATACTGGGCACGATTTTTCATTATTTTTTGAAAATCTATGACTTTACTTTTAGTTGAAATTTCAAGTTTTTCATTGAGTAAATGGTCCATATGATCTTCACCCAATCATCTTCCAGGGAGTCCATCTCATGCCATTTCTTATCACTTCTTCGTTTCTTGTTTTCCTAATATAAATATTAGTAGATAAAGATCTCTGATTCAGACAAACTGCATTTCGCTTCTGACCTGTCCTCTAAAAAAACTGTTAAATGTGTCTTCAGTGTGTTTGTATTGTCAGCTGGCAGCCAAAAGTAAGAAACTGTAGATTCAAATATTTCTGGAGCCTACTATCTAAATCCAGAAGTGAATACAAATGAATTAAAGCATGACTTGATGGTGTTGTGAGCACTGACAGGCACAAAGAGCTAAAAGAAACAGGTTATTGGAGCACCTGGGGAGCTGAGTAATTGCACCTGTCTTAGCTTGTCTGACTGTGGAGAAATACTTGGAGAAGCACTGCTAAACTTCAGAGAAGCCGTTGTTAGCCTTGAAAGAAGCTAAATAATGGGTCTCCCTGTTGTTCGTGAATAGAAAGCTGCAGTAAAGAGACGCAGAGGATGCTACAGTGGAGAAACAGGTGTTGGTTTCCTATACAACTTAGGATATCGCTTGTCATCACCAAATAAATAGTCTTATTATTGTATCTAGGACTTCTGATATAGACCCTTTGTCATATTGCTTTTGAGCCGCAAATTGATGTTAGAATTGATGTTAGGCTCCACCATATACAAAAACATATGTTTGGATTTGTCTTTTGAATATCACCCCAATAATTGCATACGGTTTAATCTAGCCAATATTAAAATAAATAAAATAAATATAACTGAGGTAAGATATTGAACACAATCAACCTGCTAGCCGCTATTAAAATAGTTAAGATTTTTGTAGAACTACAGAACGCCCTGTACATCTAATTACAAATCCTGATCTGCATGTATAAAATTAATGCACTTAACTATATTGTAGTTTCTTGGGATACCTCTAGTAAAGACTGATTCGCAGTGCATGAACAACCAGTTGTTGAGACTGTAAGCAAAATAAACATTTAATATTTTAAATAATTCAATGTATAGCCGCTTATCTTTTAAAACGGTTGCTATTTTGATGCTTGCTGTTTGTAGTATTTTTTAATATCTGTCCTTTTTCAATAAATTAATTAAATAAAAAAAATTAGGTCAAGTAGCCACACGCTGTTTGCCACAGGTTTACAACGCCTTATGGCATTATCACTGCCAAGAAATCATAGTTCTCAGGAAGTGCTGGGGTGCACATATTATTGATTTATGTCAGATCCCTGCAGCACTTGAACTTGGGGTCAAGACGCAATTCAATGGCTGACTCTCTGGACGTGCCTGGTATGCTGTTGTAAAAATCATTGCAGAGTTTTTACTGATAACTTATTTAAACAGGAAAAACTAGACTTGAGTCCAGATTTTTAAGAGATGGGAGGCCCTTATATTGCGTACGTGCATATTCACACTTTTTGTTACAACTTTGTTACTCAAGTTGGCTACCTTTCACTTTCATGGATCAGAGTTCTAAAGTAAACAAGAGGAGTGAGTAAGTATAGGTATCAGACCAGTTTTCACAGGAGCAATCGAAAACTGCTTCCCTACCGTGGCAGTCAAGTCAAAGTGAACAAGAAGCTGGTTTGAATGAATTTGTGTTTCTTAGACTGTACCTTGATCACATTGAAGGCTCCAACAAAGGAGGCCCGCACCTACACCTCAGAGAGCCAGTGGGCAGACAGCAGACCAGAGCAAATCTGAAAGGGAGGACGGACTACAGCCTCTCGGCCCAGGAAGGGCAGGTGTGTTAGGAAGAGCGGCAAGCTGTATGACTAGAAGAAGGAGATTGAGCTGGAGGTATCAATAGGTTGAAATTTCTTGCTGAAAGACCTGCACTGGATGCATTTCAATGATGTAAGTTAGAATAGATTTATGTGAGTGCAGGTGAAATTAGCAATGGAGACTGAAGCATATAAAAGTTAAACAGTAGTGTAAAAACAATATAGTTTGACACAAGAGTGACAGAAGAGTAAAGACCAAGCTGTTTCAGATGCCAGTCCTTGTTTGTACACATTCTGAAACACCTAGGTCATATGTTGTGGCCTAGTGTGTCCTTTTAAACACAACTGAGCAGGAGCTAATCAAATGTAGACCTGGATGATGTAGTTCATACGTACCCCACCAGGTAAGATCTGTAAGCATGAACCTTTAAAGGAAGAGACAGTGATTTTTAATGACACCTGTTTATTGCAGTTTTGTTGGTAAAATCATGTCTCTGGTGTCTCTCAACAGCGCTTTAGCTCAGCCATGGCTGAGAGGTTGCAGTCTGACCATTATCTGCCAGCGTACTAAAAAAGAATAAACTTCTAGACAGGAACAGGGTCACATGCTGCCAAATTCAACATACTTGTTGGCGCGACAAGAAGGTACTGTAGAGGCTAGCCCATCAGTGACGAAGACTGCCCTCGATCCAGGACTCTCCAGAGCGCAGAGGATCCAAAAAGTCTACCATGACCCAGTCCACAACCTGTTTACCCTACTGGCCACTGGTTGTTAAGACTACTGATACTGATTTTTTTGTATACTTTAATTGTATGTGTTGATTTGAAAATGTAAACCAGCGCTCAAGTCTTTCCAGTTTACTTTACATTTCTTTTGCACAATGAAAAATGTACTTTTTCCAATATACAGTATCTCAGTAATTACAAAGATAATCAACAAAAGTAAAATTTATCGTCAACTTTATAAAAGTTTGGAGTTTTTTATTAACTACCTTCATTCGGTCATAACATTTTTCCTTTGCTTTAAAAATCCTAAAACAGAAAGTCCGAAGTTTTGGGGTGTCTGAATGAAACCTTTTTTTTTTCTTGTACGTAAGGAAATTTTTGTTTCAAACTTTTTCTTAAAACTTATCTACTCAAGATCTCACGTTGAAAGTGCTGCTCGCTTAAAAAAAAAAGCTTTAATCAATTTTTGTTTTGTCCCAAAAAAATGAAAAGCTCTTGAGCATTGAGTTACTAACCGTATAATCAAATAAATAAATGTCAACATACTCTGCTTATTTGGCCAAACATGGAGACAAAAATAGATGTGTGCACCAATTTCATAAAGCTGACAAAGGTCAGCTGTTAATTTGTTTGCTTGGCATCATCAGTGTAGCATTTGGGTATTAAATCAGGGATGCACTTCATTCATTCAAACATCTGACTTAAAAACTAAAGGCAAAAATGAAAACTAGTCCTGTAACTATCACTGTTTAGTTACAGGTGTGACATGTTTTTAATGAGGAAAAAAATAAATCAATGATGACGAAGCTTAGAAGTAATCAAGTTTTCCAAAACCAAAGGGGGAAAACAAATTAGAAAAATTAGACGGTCTGGTGATAGCCATACAAACTGAAGTCAGACGGTAATTGAGATGTAAAGTTACAGGAAAAGACATCATGTGTAGTTTGATTAAATAAAGTGGCAACAGTTATGATCGATTTAACGCCTTCTTTCTTCCTCTCTGGCTAATTAGGTCACAGTTGTGTTCACGTTTTTGTCAACTGTGACATTTCGTGAATGTTTGCATTCAAGTGCAGATTCTGGTAGGGTGGTCTTTCATTTCTAAATCAGTTGTGTTCTGGGTGATTTATTCATTGACCCAGGCATTCTGTGAAAACTGGCCTGTAATGATATGTCATGTCAGTGAAGCAATAAAGGAGGAAGAGGAGGGGAGAAAAAAAGGAAGAAATGAGCAAAGAAAAGAAAGGACAGGCATTAAGCAAGGCTTAGATTTCTACTGTGATTGACTAGGATTAGCACCTTTCTGCCCTTTGCTGTCATCTTCCTTTAACGCCTGGGGTTGGAGTCAATTAGAAAAATGAGAGAAAACGCTCACGAGAAAACAAGTCACCCAAGTAATGCTGCTCAGAGACACCAATAACTTTGTTCTCCGTTTTCGCCGGCCTTTTCTGCAATAACTCTGACAATACATAAACACAAAATGGTTTTGGCAGCGAGGAACAAGGACTAACTTCAGTAAGATTATTGTTTGGAAGCAGTCATGTAAGGGACATGAAAATAACTGCAGGGTTTAAATATTTAGCAGGGTTTTGATAAATGCAACTCACAAAATGTGAATGTGGTTTTCAGCCATTAGTTTTTATATACTTTTTCTAATTTTCGGTATATTTTCTTTCATTTTACATTTTATTTTACTGACATTCACCCAAAGTTTCATTTGCACCAAATAATATAGGGTAAAAAAACTTATAATCTATCATTTTGTCACTATCGCTTGCAAACTTTTTTATACATTGGTTTGTTCAAAAAATGGCTACCCCAGTGCGTCCAGATCAAAAAAAAATAATAGTAGATTGGTATACTTTTCAGTTTTTTTAAAAAAAAAAATTCTTGAAGATGCTTATAGGTGTTTACAAGTCCAAATCAAATCAAACTGATCAGCTAACCATAATAGGAATTTACCCACATCTCTACTAAAGTCCTCAAGTCCACTAAACTATTTTATGTTTATTATTATACATAACAAGTCGCTGATTCATTTAAAGTAAAAATTCGAAATCAAACAAAACCTTGCATTAGTTTCTGCAAAACCTTGCTACAATATATCTAACACTATAATGAAAAACAATTTAATAGGTTTTCTTACCAAGTAAATACCAGGTTTACCAATTAACATTGTTGTCCAAGATTCGTGTTTACTTATTTGTATTTTCCGTGTCACAAAAAGCGAGAACTACAACTCAATATCAAGAACAATAAAACAATGAATTTAAACACATTTGTATTTTCATTTTCGAGGAAGTTAAGACTAATGAATATAGTTTTTCATAATTTGCTCATCAACTATCAGCTATTTGGATTGACCTTCTAGTAAAATCATCACAACAAATCACACATTTTATTTATTTAAACGAGGACACACAACTTTGCATTTTTCGCAATTATATTTGTATAAGAATGATAAATAACGAAATGTTTCTTTCTTCTTTTTTGTGAAGCAGCCACTGTGCACAGTGATGACAGTCTCAAAGAATTTAAGATTTAATTCGATGGATGATTTATAGGTGAGCGAGGTCATGGTGGTAGTCCTCAGGTAAATGAGAAAATACAATGTCAGTCCTATGATATGAGACTCTGGATGTGCGCTCAAAAATGATAAGTAGGGGTTTGTTATGCGGGCATCTAAAGATTGTTCTAAATCAGTGTAGTCAAACTATTTTCACCGAAAATACACTGTATAGTGGCTGTCATCGTATACAAAGATATGGACTTATACATGTAACTGAATGTTATAAAAATAAACCAATTACCCCTTGCACGTAAATTATTTATTTATTATTATATCTTTTAAAATGACAATTACAGTTGCATGTAGAAACACATGTTTATGGTTACTTTAGCATAAAATCTTAAATTCTGATTCGGGACAGGTTAGTTATATATTGGTGTTTAAGTCCTGTTATATAGTTGCCTACCTGGTATTTCAAGTCCAATTCCTTGTGATATAAATAATACACACTAATTTATTTTTTGATGGAAAATTTTTGATTTGCAAACTTTAAGTTTCTGGCTACATATAATGACAGGACGGGCTATTATTTTTTGGGCCCAAGGCCTAAGAGTTTGACACACACGTAAGTTCTAAGTATTTTAATTTTTAATAATGTTAAATCTTTGCTTTGTTTTAATCCAAAAAATTTCTGCCTTATACATTACTTTTATGTTGTCACAGATGTGCACAGCGTTTTAGCAAATGGCTTGCTATAAAAGCAGATGAAGCGAATTTCTTCAATAAACTCGTTAGAAGGGACACGCCGCACGCACTACGTAAGCAGTAAAGTAGAAAATGAAAAAGTGAAACATCCTACCAGGAGGTATTTTATTTTTATAGGGAATCACAGGCCCTTGTTGCAATTATTTTAAAATGACCCAAAGATGCTGTTTGAATCACACCTAGTCACAGCTTTTCATCAACTAAGCTTACTTATAAATTGCTATTTTCTTTATTTTTTTTTTCTAACCTGTCCTTGTCCAACAAAGCGAGCGAAACAGATGAGAGCTGAAGTCTCTTTGTGTTGACGTATTTTACTTTTGTAAATAGGATTATGAATCTTTCTAACAAGGTAAGAGTGTAAAAGGCCATTTTATTTTTTATTTTTTTTCAAAAATAAGCCCGACAGTAATCGTGAGTGGCTGCACTTATTCAGAAATCAAAGGTAAAGAAAAAAACTTTATCTCGGTCGTAATCATATTTGAACTTTTTGTTGACCCGACGGTCAGCTGGTTATTCAATAAACTGCAATTTATAATTTCATAAATATCAGTGAGACTGTGAGTGTCAAAAACATGACCAAAAACTGTGAAAGCCGTGCAGTCACAAATGCAGTGCAGAAGTGCTGTAGATCAGTTGTTTGCGATAACCTAATTGGCCCATAAATGAAGGCTGATGCAGAAAAGCAGTCATATTTATAGGCTATAGGTGGGCACAATAAAGGCAAGCAGTACAGAATGACCTTCCTTCAGATGTCATAGGAGAAAAAAACTTATTGTGAGAAGAGATTTGTCACTCAACCCGATTTTTCTTTTTTCAAAAAAATCTGAAAGATACAAACAGATGTCAAATTATGCTCATTATGTTTACACCTCATTGTGTGGCGCTTTCTTTCCCTTGCTACATTTGGCATGCCCCAGGTTGGTCGCAACCCTGATGGGAAAGTTATGTGTATTTGGCTTAATATGAGTAAGTAGAAAAGCATAGCAAAGATCTCGAGAACTCACATAATAAAAAATGGAAAAATATATATTCGTAGCTTTATGGAAGATGCAGTTAGTGATAGTTACAGGGCTAAAGGTGGAGAAGCTTTCTCTTTATCTTCTATTTTTAATCTGGTTGCTATTATTTCTGCAACACAAAGCCGCCAAATGTTATTTAGCACTTTAGATACCTTGGTTTTGTCTGTTCTCTGGGAAATACTAAGTTTAGCGCAAATTAAATAAGGAGAGGCAAAGCATTTTTCCCAACTAATCGCATCTCAATCCTCTAGCATAAAAAATCCTCTAGAGGTTTAGAAGACATTACAATATCTTTAAAACAGTGAAAACATACTTAATTACAGCTAGCTAAGAAGTAACCTGAAGGATCAGACAAAGTCAAACACACTCCAAAGATAAGATATATAAAGATGATTTTAAAATAAAAATGATCTTGCAGGGGGAGGAAGGACTTTGGTTGTCAGGTCAACAAAAAACAATACAACAAAAACCCAGACATAACTGCTACCAAGCTCCTGGAACAAAAAGATAAACTCTAACTGGTCCTGACCTTCTGCCTTCCTCCCAGCCTCCTCAGCTGCATCACCTTCACATACTGTTCTTCTAAAAGGCCTCGCGGTCACATCTGGCTACTATGTACAATTTTGCGCATTTTTTCCAACGTGTCTTCAATGCAGTTGCCCTGGGCAATTTTTTGGGTTGGCTAGAGTAATTGACGCAGTTTGTGTGTATTTTACGAGGCGCAATTATTGGTACACACTAGGAAAATATTACAATTGTGTGTAGTATTTTATGAGATGTTCACGCAGATTTGTGTAATGGTCTTCACCCCACCATTCCACAAATGTAGCCCATCTAAAGTTAGATAAGATACCTCACTTACATGGGCACATCGCCTTGTCCGCCCTGGGAGAGGATCCTCCTTCCATGACAACCCCGATAAGTTTCTTTTTTTCCTCGAATCGCTTTAAATCCGGAGGAGGTCTAAGAAAAGGATTTATTTTAGTTTAGTTCGTTTAGTTAGTTCAGCTTAGTATTTTCATTGGAATTCTGGCGAAGTCATGATCCTTATGGATTTTACTGCTTAATTTATTAAATAATGCACAGTTCATCGGTATTAACCATTGTTGTTGTGATTTTGGTCTATACAAATAAAACTGAATGGAATGAATATGTCCACGTATGTTTAACAAACTTTTTACGCATATACCATCAATGGCCTTCCATATCATATTTGGCGTTAACATGGACCCTAAGATCCTCTGGCACTGGTCTACTAACCATTCCATAGAACGGTCTGCCAGAGGACCCGATGACATTTTTAAGAAAATGCTCAAGACCCATCTTTTTGTGCTATTAATTTACTATTCTTATTATTATTATTCTGTATTTATTGATCTATTTTATCACATTTGACAATCTACACGATTATTAATATCTCATTTTAATATTCCTTATTTGTTTTATGGTTTATTTGTTTATTGCTTTACTGTATAAGTTTACTTTTTTTCATTCTCATTTTTATTCCATTTTTCTTTTCCGGTGTTTCCTCAGTTGATCCTCTCCCTTCTGGTCGGCTGTTGTTCAGTCAAGGTAGTTTAGATGGGACCTGCATCACCTTTTTGCTGTGGTGGAGCGGTTCCCACCTGTGATGTTGCATTTGACTGGTATGCAAGTTGTTATTCACTAGTTGTTAATTGATTAAAAATAATTCCAAAACTAAATTAATTGATGATATGAAATTATAAAAAGACGGATTGAGCATTAACGGAAGACGATTTTATTAGACTTAAAATGACTAAGTATCACAGCCAGAAACATACATGTGATGCAGCAAAAAATAATCAGTCCATCATTCCGAAACTAATATGTGGAAACATCTTGAATTCTAGTAAAAGACGTGCGACCATACACCTCGTGGTATCTTTCCATCTCATTCTGCTTATTTGTTTATTTCTATTGCATTACTTAACTTACTTTGGATTATCTTTTGCCCCTTGGCTGCTAGAAAGATAGGCAGATGAAGTTGATGCTGAAGGCAAGGCAAGGTAAGGCAAAGTTTATTGTGGCAGTACAATTCGTACACAAAGTGGACTAAAAGCTTCACAAAAACAGAAAAATGCATTAAAACTCACAATACATCATTGAAATAATCAACGAATACTACTTCTTTAAAAAGAAAAAGAAAATTTCTAAGGAAAATGATTTAAAATAAAGGAAGGAAAAGGAAAGAAAAGTGCAGATAGGACCTTTTCAGTCATATACACGTTAAACAGAAATAAGCCAGTCTAGATTTGAACATGAACACAGAAGAGGCCTGTCTTACACCTTTCAGGGGAGGCTGCTGTTCCAGATGAAGGGTAATGTTGAAACGCTGACTCTTGTTGCCTCCTGACTCTGGGAATCAACAGGAGGCCGGCCCCTGAGTCTCAGAGTACGAGAGCATGGTCTATATGTGGCACCAACATGTCGGGGAGATGGTGCAAGCGTGGGCTAAGGGGAGAGATTCTGCATGCCAAGCTCAGAAGCTGCTGTGAAGCCTGGCTCTTGAGGCAACAGGGAGCCAGTGGAGAGACCTGGAGCACAGGACTAATGACTGGTTACTTCCGGTTCTCTCTGGTTTTTAGCTGAAGAGGAAACCAAACTTCTGATGCTATATTATTAACACTTCAGGAGTGGGGGTAGGATGAAAACAAACAAAACAAAAAATGTGCTTAGTAGCAAAAATTGCAAATGATCATGTATATAAACATTTCATATTTTGCTGCATTTGCTCTCAAAAAGGAAGCGGACTGACAGACATGCTTCAATAAAATGAAATAGCTAAGATGTTTGACATTTGCCCTTAAAAGCTCTGCCAGGTTACTTTTTATAGCTTATAGCTCAATAAATAACAATTCTAAATATCTTTGTTATCCGCCAAGGTTGTTCATTCTCAGTTTAAGCATGGAGCAAATTAAACTCTGTTATGCCACATAAAAAAGGGCAAAAGAAAGTTAGCGCTTAATGGTTTCGGACAAATATTGACACATTTAAAAATATCCTTAGTTTTGAGGTCAGCGCTGCAAAAAAATGGGCTATTTATCAGCAACATCTTGCTGTGCTGGGAAAAAAGGGTAATATGTTTGAAGGCAAACCGTATCTGGTTGCTGTTTGGGGGAAAGGTAAGCCCCTGATCGGGCGAAAGTTGTGGCAGAGATAAATTGGTAAGGAAATCTGTCCAACTTTATTAATTTTATGCCATGCTTGGATGTTGAGGCTAATATTAGAGCAATTGTGAGGCAACTAATAAACCATAGTGTGACCATTCATCTGGAGAAGCATTATCTGGGGTTCTTTTTCATTTTTCTTATTTTACTTCATCTTTTTCAGTTGAATCATAAAAAAGTAAGAAAACAACTAACAAGCAAAAAACAAAAACAGGTTGTCAAAGAAGTGACATTTCTTACATATTTTGCCAAAAACATTAAAATGTCAGTAAAAAGTCGACTATCACTTCTGAATGTCATTAACTCCTATATATCTGTTTTCTATTGCACTTAAATCAACAACAGTTTATTGTTTTACAGGTTCATTTATTGGTCCACCCAGATTTTAGTAGCATGGAAAATCCACAATCACTGGCAAGTAACAGTAAAGAAAATAGAAAAAGCTCGTCATCGTTATTATGACAGAATCGTATGTTTTTTAAAAACGGCTCTGGCACACGGTTTATTTGGGCAAAGAAAGGGCAGTCGGGCAAAGCTACACTAAAAACTTTTTTCTTTTGTCTGATAAACCAATTGAGATTAGAAATTTCTGAGTGAAACGATTTCAAGGGTGGAGAAAAGTGGAAATAATTTCTATGTTTCTTCATTATAGACAGTTTTTCTGTTTTTCTTCCTTTTCCTTGAAATGACTTTTGAAGATTTGCACCAAGTCAAAGGAAATAAAACCCTGGTGACACAGGGATGTTCTAAACTTTTTTTATTTTACAAATTGGAGTAGGTGTCTATTTCATTTAGATCTTAGGTCACATAGGAAAAAGGGTTGAAAGTGGTTGCAATTTAATTATTATATGCAACTTGCAGTAGTTTTAAGTCCAGAACCTCTGTGGGATTTGTGCAGCAGTAATTCATTTTCTTTATATAAAACGCATAATTGGCGGTATTTCTTATGATGTGTCAGTTGTTTCAAATCAATCACAAAACATCTGACAGTTTACAAGTCTTCTCTCTTTTCTGTCGGCCTCTGTATTTATTTCTGTCTGCATATTTTGTAGTAGCATTTAATATCTTTGTTATGCTTTGATATTTTGCAATTGTGTTCTGAAAGTCTTGATTTGATCACAGCTAATATTGTTTTTATTTTACAATCAATGCTTTTTTTTCACATCATCATTTGTGCTAAATTCTTTTATATAACTCATTCAAAGCTGAGGAAAAAAAATATATCTAAACACTTGATGGTAAATAAATATTTGAGTGTGGTGACAAGAAACATAGGCACTAGGAGGAGACGAGGAAAAGCTAAGAGAAGGTAAAAAGAAAAATTATAAAGTGAGAAAGCAGAGAGAGTAAGTGGAGACAAGGCTATATAGATACACAGAGGAAGGACAAGGTGACAACACAGGTGAAACCAGGCAGATCATCCAAACAAAGGCACCCCAGCAAAGCACACACACACACACACACACACACACACACACACACACACACACAGAATCAAACCAGGAGTGTATACACACAACTAAAAACACAATAAATATCTGAAGCCCAGACAAGTGGATGCTGTTTTTAAGCATAACGGTATTCAATTATATGAAACTATAATGACTTTTAAAATCTGCTTTATTTCATATTTATTGAGGAGACTGAATTTAGGTTAAAAGAAGCATGGCTTGTTCCATTGACTGTAAGGAGAACTGATTGAGCGGAAAAAGTCAACATCCATAGAAAATGGCTTACTCCAACGAAATGAAGTCAATTCAGTCGCTACTTTTTCACGATACAGACCCACCGTTGGAGCCAGACAATGTCAGTAAGCGGTGATTGTGTCAGGCGATTTTGTAGGATGGACACAGAACGAGATGGAAACCGAAATGAGGACACAGATAGTTATGAAGGGCAAGAGTTTTTATTTTGACTTCCAAGAGAGATGGTTGTGGCTTGGTGTGAATCCCATGATGAGCAATGCTTGAGGCGTGGCTGGAGGTAGTAGGCGACTTGACAGAGCGTGGTGTTTCCACAGGAATGCAGGAGGGCTCGATCTGACTTCCACAGGTGACACTTGGAGGTGCAGGAATCCTGAGGCAGGAGAATAACTATTCAAGGAAAGATCTCTATGATACTAGCTGATGAGCAAGACTGAGACCAGGAGCTACTATAAGGGGGCAACTAATCCTCTGGCATTAGAACACTGAGCTGGGTCTCCTTGAGCTGCAGCAGGTGATGAGGTGGGATTGGTCACAAGCAGGAAGCCAGGAGAGCAGGAGGGGGGGGGAGGGGAGAACCGGCAGAGTGCACCACAACAGATTGGGTTGTTCAAGTCAGTCTGGAGTCACAGCCCCAGAGCTTGTTGGAAGTCCACACCCTAGCACTTCTGAAAAGTGGGGTTACGAAAATCTGGGTCAATCGTATTTTTGATTGGCTTCTGATGCCAGCAGCACTACATACATTCATTGAGGCATCTGATTGGTCAGATGAATAATTTGAAATAAATAAAAACAATCATGACAACATAGGATTATCAAGAAGAAGATCGTCCAAAAAAGAAAGGCAGTAGAGCAAGAATAGTATTCTGGTCAACAGAATGACGACATTAGCGTTTATAGAAGTTTATGGGATTTTGGCTTCGATCCAGTGGTACTCCCTGGTTTGGAATTAGAGAGGGAGGAGCCACTAGTCCAAAGTTCTTCTATACTTTACAGTCACTGCTGAAGTTCAGAATGAAAGTACAAAAAATTAGACAAAGAAAATAGAGTTTGAGTTATTCTGAATAAAATCAGTAATTTTGAAACTTTGGTAAAACCGCTAAGCCAAAAACCAAAATCTATCCATTAACAACTACATTTCCCAGAAAGCCTGCTCCCTTCACACGTGGGTATCAAGCCCTCAAATGTCATCTGTGGTGATACCAAAAAGGATTTATCCAGTAGTACGGTGGATGGGAGGATATTCTGTGTTTAGATAGCCCCAACAGGAGAAATTTTTAAATTTGTTGGTTTGGAGGATATAATTAAATTGCACATTGTATTTAATTTAATTACTTATCAGTATTTTTGTAGTGAAGAATATTACCAACATAAATTATGTACACAAGAAACATTATTTTCAACATCCTGACATAACAAAAGAGCTTTTTATATTGGTAAAGTAAGTCTGGAAATCATGAAAGTCAGTGGGGATCAAGTGAAATGGAAAAGATTGGATCTGACAAGTCTGAAGCCTGTGTGTCAGGGGATGAACGCTGTGAGGCAGAGATAAGCTGGAGCATATTGATTCAGTCTTATTAAAGAAGCCAACAGTTTGGACCAGTTTGGTGCTCCAGCATATCTCTGTTTGTCTCTAACATCCCTGCAAAGCAAATTACTAGGAGAATGTAAATACAGTCTGTATGAACAATTTGCAGACTGGCGCTGCTGTTTGTTTTTCACAGTAATTTGTGCATCTGCATTCCTCAGCCCTGACCCTGGTATTGCAAGCAAGATTTTTCTGAAGATTTTATATACTGTTTATTGTGTGTGGTAACAAACAAGCACGCACTGGCTGCTAAAAAACAGAGCAAAAAACCCATTTTTTATTGAAAATTATTGTTTATTTTTAAGTTTACAATATTTTAATTACACAGATATGACTCTGCAAGTTCCGGAAAATAGACTCAAATATCTGTAGCATAACCCTATTTCATTCAGTAATATAGTGTGTATATTGCACATTTTGGCAAGTTAATGCTAACCCCTGAAGGACTATGCTATTTTATGAGCTAAACTGTGTGCATCTGTGTGGTTTTGCATTCAAGCCTGGAGGTCTTTAGGAAAAACAAAACATCGTTGTTAATTTAATTTTTTCTATATTCTTTAGGGGTGTAACGTAAACTAAAATCTCAATTCGGTTCGGATTAATATTTCATAGGGCTCGGTTTGATACATTTTCGGTATTTTTTAAAAGGCAGAAAAAGATTCTTGCAAAATGCATTTATTGGTTTTATATAATAAACAAAATTATTGATCTAGTTATATAAAAAATAATACAACTATTAGCTGTCAGAACTCAAAATCTTGATTACCTATCACTGTATTCTGAAAAATAAAAAAAATGATTTAAATAAAACGAAAAGAACTGAAACGGCACAAAAGGATCTGAAACTAAATCGTCAGACAGAAATCCAAGTTCGTCCAATCTGATGCGCTATTACACCTTATATTCTTACATGATACAAAAAAATAATAACCATGTTTGCATTTTTGTCAAACAAATGATGTATAGTTGTAATATAAGAAAACATCAATTCATACTAGATGTTGCATTGTTGCACTTTATTTAATATTTTAAAATTAGTATATGTGCATGGGTGTTGATCTTCAAACAAGCTAATATGTGTATCAAGTGCTGACAGCCATCAAAACCTGCAAGAATGATAGATGTTGTAGCACAATAGAAGTTGTCGCCTGGCTCAGCATGACTCACATCAGCCCAGTTTGAGATTATGGTGGAGGGAGCCTCTGGGTGGTGAATTATTCAGTTTGTGTCCACTCTATTCTGCATCAGTGAGAAAAAATGGCTTCAGCAGAGATACAGACGTTCATTAATTACAGATCTATTAAAAAATTGCAAACCATGGCAATTTTAAGGTTTACGACAAAATTGTCAAATTTGTGCTCATATGTACAAGGAATTAGATTTAGTGACTGATGAGAAACTGTAGTGCACCTTCACATAACAAGTAGGGAACCTGTCAAACTCCTGAGTCCTCTGGTATATCAACCATCTCTGCAGATATCAAGATAAGAGAAAGATTGACTTAGAAAGGCCAAACATGGTGCTTCCGGGCTAAAATATCCATTTATTTTTTATCATTTATAATAAAAGCTTTAACTTTCTTCTTAGCTTTAACATTAAAGTTTACTTGTTTCTAATATTCTAAACAATCCATAGATTTCAGCTGATGAATTCAAAATTTAATGCATTCATCTTATTCAACAACACTCATTCCAGCTAGGAAAATGACAATCAAAACTAATAGAAAATTGATTTCCTCAACTTTCTTTATATTTTTATTTTTCAAATGTATGATCAAACCCATTTTTTAGGGTCTATAGCATAAAAAGACTAGAAAGTAATGTGTATTATAAGGAAATGTCACTTGTTTTAAACACATTTATACAATTTTTTAAACCTGTCCAGAAAAAAATCCAGATATGTGATGTTCCTGTTATGTGTTTTTTTTAAATGTCACCACTGCAGAATTCCTCATGGCATGCCTTTTCTTTTAATGGAGTTGAACCATTTATGGGTTTTTTTACAAAATTTTTCAATTTTATGAGGGCAAATTCTTTAATTTTATCACTTAAAATTCATAACATGCAAAAGAAATAGATAACTGGATAACGTACTTGGATACCCAAATGTCCCTAACTCACTTGGTTACAGATTGAATTTATTTATATCTACAAGTAAGATGCAGAGCTCTCGAAAAATATAATCCCAATGCGTTCTGGAGGAAAGGAATCGAAACGTCTGGTCAGAAAATTTAAGATGCTTTTTTCTAGTTGTTGAAGCCTGCAGCAAAATTCATAGTTTGCTTTAAAATAATTACCAGCAATATCTACAAAAAATGTTTTGAATTTTAGAAGCCATAATAAAAGAATCAACGAGCTCTTAACAATCTGCAGTGATTTACATGGATAGCTCCTTCACGAATCCAGTTTCAAACACGCTTCCCAACCCGCAAAGTCCTATTGTTATATTTTTCTTCCGCTTTTAAATAATTTTACAATCTTTTGCTGTCCCTTAAACCATACTTAATTTGTTAACATATGTTAATATTAGAATATTCAATTACATTTTCCACATGTTCAATCTAAATGTTTTGTTCCAGTATATAATTATCTGCCAAAGACAGAACAAGCATAGCTATTTAATATCATCTTCTGAATATGACTTTTTGGGAATGAGAATGGGAATATTGGTGTATATGCAAACACCAACATAATGTAGAAATATGTAAGGAGATATTCTAAAACAACACCAATAGTTATAAAGGTTATTACTTGCAGGGTTTTGTAAGCAGCTGCAGCTTATACCTGGGACTCTTAGTGAGCCTGCTAATTCTTGAAACTCTACATCTCTGCAAAAAGAGCATTTTCAACTATTTCTTAATTTGATTTCCTTCAGAGTCTCAATGTTAACTGAAAGACTAATATGCTACACTTAGCATTTTTTACCCCTTGTGCAAACTGCCTGCCATTGTCAGTAACAGCCTCTAGGGGATAGCCAAATCTAGAAAATATCTTTGTCAGTTCTGTAACTACAGTAGCTGAAGAAATGTCTGAGATAACAACATCTTCTGGAAATGAAGTGTAGTAGTCGATCACAGTCAGTATGTACTGGTTTTGGATAGGACCTACCAGATCCATACCAATCTTAGTCCATGGTCTTGGTGGCAGTTCCAGTGGTTGGAGGGGTTGGTCTTCATGTAGTGGCTGGTTGAGAACACAGGCGGAGCAGTTTCTGATCAGCCTTTTGACATCTAAGTCCATGTTGGGCCAGTAGCATTTACTCCTTAGATATTGTTTGGTACGAACCACCCCTTGGTGAGTCTCGTGTCCAATCTGCAGTGCTTATCTTACCATTTCTCTGGGTAGCACTATCCTGTGTCCTCTCAGTAGAAGTCCGTCATATGTACATAACTCTTTTGCACATCTGTTAAATGGCTGCAGTTCCACCGGAACTGGATTTGGCCATGTTCCTGTCTCAATGATTTCATTTAGTTGTTTCAGTGTTTCATCCTCAGCTGTTTTCTGCTTTATGTCCTGAAGGCTCATAGCTTGTACTCCATGCATGGTTAATGACAAGACTTTGTCTACATATGTTTCCCCATAGTCGTTATACTCAGTCTCAGGTAAAGGAAGTCGTGAGAGTAAGTCAGCAACATTGGACTTTCCAACTATGTGTTCGATCTTGTAGTCGTATGGTTGTAGTCGTAAGCCAAGTCTTTGTATTCGTGGAGGTGTCTAGGTTGAACATGTAAATTAGAGGTTTGTGGTCCATTTGCAAAGTGAACTTGCCTCCCCACAAGTAGGTTCTAAAATGTTCCACCGACCATACACAACCTAAAGCCTCACGTTCTATTTGGGAGTAGCGACGTTCAGTGGGGGTCAACGAATGACTTGCATATGCTACTGGCTTGTTCTGTCCATCTTGCTGAGTTTTTAGCGAAACTGTGCCTAGTCCTACTGGGCTTGCATCACTAATGACAACTGTAGGTGCACCTAGTTTAAAGTATGCCAAGCATGGCTCACTCACCAACGCTTCTTTCATTACTTGGAATGAGCTCTCTGCTTCATTCGTCCATTCCCACACTTGTCCCTTTCTAGTCAGCTTCCGTAGCGGTTCTGATAAGTTTGCAAAGTTCGGTATACATTTCATCAGAAATCCACAGGTGCCTAGGAACGAGCGGAGTAGCTGAACATTTTCAGGCCTGGGTGCTTTGGAAATGGCTTCAACCTTTCTTGGGTCTGGTTTGATTCCTTCCGCAGTGATTACGTGTCCAAGTATCTCAATCTGCTGTAGTCCAAAAATGCACTTGTCTATGTTGAGGGTTAGACCTCTGTCCTGAAATCTCTGAAAGACTTGCCTCAGTCTCTGTTCTAGCTGCTCTTCACTCTCTGCAAAGACCACTACATCAACCATGTAGCAAACTGTGCCAGGCATTCCACATAACATGATGTCCATAGCCTTCTGGTAGGCTTCTTGTGCACTCGATAATCCAAAGGGTAGCAACCTCGGTAGCAACCTCTGTGTGTAATGAACGTCGTCAGAGGTCTGGATTCTGGTGCTAAGTCACACTGCCAAAACCCTTTTCTTGCATCTAACTTAGCAAACACTTTAGCTCCTTGAACTGCCTGTAAGATGCTATCGACTGTTGGGACTGGATGTCTTTCCTTGATCACGGCTCTGTTCACTTTTCTGAGGTCTACATATAGCCTCACTTTTTTTGTGTCTTTCTTTGGTACAATCAGGATATTCGAAACCCATTCTGATCCTTCATTCACCTCTTCTATTATACCTTGTTCAAGCATCTTATCTAGTTCCTGGTTTACAGATTCTAACATAGGATAAGGGACTCTCCTCAAACTACAGGATGGACTTTTTCATCAACTGTGACCTTATGAGTGTAACCCTTAATCTGACCAAGTCCTTTAAAGACTAGTGGGTATTCTTTAACGAGCTCGCTGAATCGTTGCGTCTGCTCTACTGTGTTCACTTTTTCTCCTGTGTTAAATATTTTTTAACTCAAAAATTGCTTTTCTTCCCAGCAGTGCTTCTACATTACCTTCAATCACATATATCTTGTCCATGAGGATGTTGCTCTTCCATCTCATTTCTGCCTCTAAGTAACCCACACATTTAAGTGGAGTTGTCTGAGCATAAGCATAAAATTTCTTTTTGGTTGGTTTCAGTTCTCGGGCTGCACGGTGGCGCAGTGGTTAGCGCTCTTCCCTCACAGCAAGAAGGCCCGGTTCAAGTCCCGGGTGGGGGACGTGAAAAACAACATCAATGGGGGACCTTTCTGTCTGGAGTTTGCATGTTCTCCCCGTGCATGCGTGGGTTTTCTCCGGGATCTCCGGCTTCCTCCCACTGTCCAAAAACATGCTTCATAGGTTTATTGGAAACTCTAAATTGACTATAGGTATGACTGTGTGAGTGAATGGATGTGTGATTGAGGATATTTTACCCTGCGACAGACTGGCGACCAGTCCAGGGCATCCCTTGCCTACGCCCAAGTGGCCAGGATAGGCTCCGGCAACCCCGTGACCCCGAAAGGGAATAAACGGTTAAGAAGATGAATGGATTCAGTTCTGTTTTAGTAGACAATATTCTCTGATAAAGATCCTCTCCAATGAAATTTCTGCCACTTCCTGTGTCTATGACCATTTTCAGCCATTGTCCATTCACCTTAATTGTCTCAGTGCCTTCAGAATTCATAGCATGTACAAACTCATCTGAATCAGAGTCAGAAGCATTCTGTACTACTGCTCTCACGGGTTTACCGGATTTTATCTTTTCTTTATCTCTATTCCGGTCTTTAGTTGTGCCGTGCGTGTTCTTTTTCTTTTTAAAACACATTTGTGCGTAATGTCCTGTTTTCTGACAGAAAAGATACGTCGCTGTCTTTGCACCGCATTCATCTGCTGTGTGAGTGTTCATTCCGCATCTGTGACACTGGGGGTTGCTGTCGGCTCGCTCGTGGCTGCCTTTTGTGTCGTGCGCCGCTCCGGCTGCACATCCGCCATTTGCGCGTGCACTTTTCTTAGTGAAATTCACTTGATTTTCCCTCGTTCGGTGACCAGGACTCTCAGTGAAAAGTTTAGATTCTGCCTGTGCTGCTTCAAAAGCTCGTGCTATTGACAGTGCTTTGTCTAAACTCAGTCCATCTTCCTGTAATACTTGTCGCATAGCCGTTTCATCGCGCATTTCTCCACTATCTGATCCCGTAGCATGTCATTCTCCAGTGCGCCAAAGTCACATGACTTTGACAGCTCTCGTAATGCATTTACAAACGCATCAACGGTTTCATCCGGGTACTGAGCTTGGAGCCGAAACTTGTGTCGCTCCAGAACTATATTCCTCCGCGGAGTAAAATACGCGTCTAGCGCAGCAACAGTCTGAGCATGCGTACCTTTGTCTCCAGGAAGATTGTCGAAAATCCTCTGAGTTGGCGCTCCTATGTAATGCAACAGTGTGGCTCTTCTTACCGAATCTTGTGCATTAATCGTACCACTGGCAACTTCGAAAAATCTATAGGAGTCCATCCATAGGTTATATTCCGTGAATAAGTCTGATGCGCTAAGGTTCAGCGGCAAGCTGAGCATAGCTTGGTCCTGGTGCAGCTCGTGCAGATCCGTGGCGCTGCTCGTCAGACGACATTGCTAAATTTTCTTTTCTTTCTTCCTTGGCTGGGACGTGAATCCTAATCGTCCTTCTTCTTCATTGGGTCCTTTGAAAAATAATCCTCGTCGCCAAAAATGGTGTGTTGTCCAAATAAACAGTCCTTTAGTTTAGTTTTATCTTAATTTATTAGACACACCTTTCATTCAATCTTCCAGCTTCCTCGTCTCCTGTCCTTCTGTCCTTTCCCGCCCTCTTTATCTGTCTATCTCGCGATAATTCAGGAACTTAATTATACTACAGTTATGAAGATCGTTCAACAAAAAAATATAAAAGACATATTAAATTGATGATAGCATATATGTTATTATAGCGTGTTTTTCTATGTATTTTATGGGCTGGATGAAACCCCAAACTTACCCCCTTCATATCCTACCTGCACCCTGTTGTGGGGCTGACTAAACCCGGCCTAAAGAGAACATTGTAAACAGAGAAGAAAGACAATAGCATGAGTAAGCTTCCTACATGGATACAGAAGCTGATTCCGACTTTAAACACAAAGCCTGTCAGGAGCTGCATTGGCTGGCCATGAAACTTAACATGCTCTCGCCCCCTGCAAGCTTCAACTTTTGATGTGAAGGCTAACAAGCCCCCATTACACCAGGGAGTTGGCAACAATCTGCAGAGGCCTTGTGTCCTGCTGAACAACAAAACAATATTCGAGGGTTAAGTGTAAAGTCTGATTAATGTGTCAGCTCCCAACTGCGGACAGCTCCCGGTAGTGCTTCTGAATGCTCGTTAATGTCATAGATCTATTTTTGGAAAGTTATTAGCATTTTTGCAGTTCTGCAGGGGATGGAACAAAATGAACCCTGTTCTCTTTTGATACTGTACATGAATATTCACACATAATGTGCCCCCGTTGACATTCTCCAGGGAAAATGTTTCTGTTCTGTGACAAAGCTTGATTTGCAGTGATGTGCGTTTTCCGAGTGCGAGAGCGCCACATTATACGCTATCTTTGTGCGAGGGCATGACGTGATTAAGTGTGTGTGGTGTGTGTGTGTGTGTGTGTGTGCATAAGGTCTTGTTATGCTTCATCTAAGAGGTCTGAAAAGTGAGACCCCTATTAAGCGTAATGCTTCACAGCTGTTTGTGAGGAATACGGAAATGTTTTACATTCAGGGTTGAAACTGGGTTATCTGTGGTTGTCCGTTCAGTTGTGATATAAGGGTTAATGGCCGACGAAGTGTGCATTATCAATTTTTAACGCACGCCGTGGAAGCTTGAACCGTCAGACCCGAAGTGCGTTAAAAAATGATAATACACACTTCAAAGGCCATTAACCCGCTTATAACATGGTCACTTACAAAAGCAATCAATTTTGACCAGTTTCTAGTTCTTAATTCTTGTTTTTTTCCGATTTGGATCGCTTTTCTCACTAAAAGCAGACTATTTGTTACGTGCTGCACCACCACTGAAGTCAAGATTCGGCGATACAAAGCAATGTATATATGCTGATCTTTCCGATGCCTTAAATAAGGCATCAGTTCAGAGAGAAAGTTCACCTCTTACCGCTTGTTTTTGTCCAGATGATGAAGCAAAAGGTTGTTTTAACCCTTGTGCTATCCTAGGCACTTTGACATTGGGAGTGAGGTCATCTAGACCCACTAGACAGTGCGCTGAACCTCTTTTCTTCAATGATTTGTGATCTTCACTGGTGTCCATGGATAACATAAAATCTTTCCACCTTTATCCACCTTTGTAGGGATAACACGTCAATGGTCATCTTGACCCCATAGGATAGCACAAGGGTTATAGAAGTCGGCGCAGTGATACCTGTGGTATATCACTTTTTAATGCACACCCAGCAGCCAATCAGAATTGAGTATTCACCCGGACCATGGTATAAGACTGGGTAAAGGTCTAGCAAGCATATAATTTAAATGGCAAACGCAGTTAGACATGACAAAATGTATGGCTGGGTGTGAAGGTTTTGCAATTAAAAGCCCCATCCTGCATTTCCCTATGTTCAGCAGATCAAAAATATTCAAACAAGTGTACAGATAACTCTACACTTGAAATTACCAGCAAGGACTGATTGTTATGATTACAGCAGCTTTTCTCTCTGAATGAATAAAGAAAATGAATGGAGGAAAAAGCAAGCACAGCCTGCGCCCCCACTCAAATAAGATAAGATGGATCATCTCAATTTCCTGTTAGAACAAAACAAGTTGACAAAACTGTTCTCTTTCTGCATTCATCCAAATATAACAGCATGTGGTGAATGGCGAGGCGTTTCACAGTTGAGAAAGATTACCCTAATGTGAACCACAAAAAAAAAAAAAAAAGGTCCTGATGTGAATTTAATCCAAACAAACTGGCTCTATACCTCATGGGCAAATATGTGGGCAGTGGAGTGTTTAAAAAGGTTGAAAACAATCTAAAATGTATCTAGCTTATAGGGCATATGCCATGCAAAATCAATTTTTTGAGCTTTTAATGTCATGGTTTTCAGGCGAGACAGACCCAGATGCTGGAACTCAGAATGATCAGACAGGTAAGTAGCTTGGTAAGTGAGTTTTAATCACAGGAGAGGGTTATGATAGATAATCCTTTGACAGGAGTGAATCCGGACGTGGCTCGTGGCGAGGCTGGAGGGAACACAGCGGCAGGAGGGTTCCGAGCTTGGTTCCAGACAGCAGGTGAGTAACCGCAGACTTCCACACAGGTGACCTTCGTTTGGATGAATCCGTTAGGAGTTAACGAACTGGCGTCGATGAATGGGCTGGATCTCCTTAAAGTGTGGATGCCATGCTTTGAACAACTTTGTCAAATAAAAAAGCCCTTTAAACGCTGATTCTATTGATACCAATAGTTTGCGTCGAAAAAAATCCGAAGCATATGAAAAATAGACATCTTTCGAAGGAATCAGAGATTTGGATCTGCCGCTAGAGCGCAGGCTGGAAGTGAACCCGATATGACCTGTGACGTAACGAGAGGGAGTTGCCTTTCGCAGTTGCTTAGGACAGCATGTAAACAAAACAGGTAGTCTTCGTTTCTCTCGTGTTTAAATCTGTTAATCATCAACATGCCAAGTCGTTGTGTGGCAGCTGGATGTAGCAATACATCTAGTGAAAGTGTATCTGTGTATAAAATTCCCAAAACAAGAAACGCTGCTGAAAAGGGGAAAGATCAAGAAGAAGGTGGACGGCGAAGGATTTTTCCCTCCAGATCTGCAGGAGAGAAGTCTGCGTTTTCGAAGGGACAAAAACCGGGACACAAACGAAGAATTTTGAACGGAGAGTTGGGAGGAGGATCTTGGCTTCTGAGTCGAGGAAAGGCGGGTGAGCTGGAAGCGAGCGAGCCGTTTTCTGGGTCGGACAGGACGGCGCTGGAGTCGGTCGGGAGCGGAGGCTGCTAAGCTAGCTAGTGTGCATCACGATGGATCACATTGAGGCGAAGTAGTCGTGTTTTCTGTTGGCTTTGGATCCAACTGGAGTATTTCAACGCACTCAATGTTTTGCAAGAGAAGCAACAGTTCTGCAACGTTTTTTTTTCTTTTGCTTTTGAGGTGCCGGTACCGTGAGTAAACTGAACTGTGTTTGTGTGAGCGCTCGCGCACGAGAAAAGGTTTCAAACTGGTTCAAACAGGTAAAACTGTTAATGTTCTGCAGTTGTTAATGGTATTCAGTGACTTTATTAACTAAAGAGTAGTAATATCTGGGAAACTTTTATTATTTTGTGACATTTATTTTGTAAATTGGGTTGAAAACCAGTGTTTACCTTTGTTTAGATTAGGCCAAAAGGGGACATTTTGAGTATATTTTAGGGTAAGTGGAGTAATTTAATTTTATACATTTTTTATACTTACTGGAGTCTAGCCGAATCTTCATGCTGGCTATCGTCATCGGCATCACTAGACCTACTACTTTCTGCTATACTATATCCTCCTCACTTTCGCAAAAGGGTTCGAATCGATACGGTTGCAAAAGTGACTCATCATCATGATAATCTCCGCAACTTTCCTCTTCATCTTTCTGTTCATCTGATGATAAATCGCTAATAGAGACGGTAGCATCACTCTGTGCTTCGCTATCGGTGCTAGCCATGTTGTCTGCCTTGTCTTCCTTTCGTTACGTCACAAACAGGGGGGCGAGAATTCGGCGGAATGCGTGAAGCCGGCGGCCGTCCTCGTTGTTTATATTGCGTTTTTCGCTATTTATTCTTTTTCGAAAAATATTAAAAACAATCGCAACATGAAATAGAGACTATTTACTATATTTTGGCTTATTAAAATAGACCATGTCACCCACACTTTAAGAGTAGGCAGGTTGATGAGATGAAGTGGTCACAGCTGGTGGAAGTCAGGAGCAGAGCTGAGGGGGCGGGGCTGGCCGAGGCACCGTGACAGTACCCCCCCCCTAACGACCGCCTCTGGGCGGTCGAGGCCGACGATCCGGGTGGGCACGGTAGAAGTCCGAGATGAGGGAATGGTCCAAAATGAAGGAACGAGAGATCCAGGACCGTTCCTCAGGACCATAACCCTCCCAGTCCACCAAGAACTGATAGCCGCGCCCCCGGCGCCGGACGTCCAAGATGCGGCTGACGGTGTACGCCGGAGCGTCGTCGATGAGCCGGGCGGGTGGTGGGGAAGCGGAAGGCGGGCACAAATCACTGTCCATAACAGGCTTGATCTGAGACACGTGAAAGGATGGATGGACTTTGAGAGCCGCCGGGAGATGAAGACGGACACATGAGGGATTGATAATGCGATCTATGGTAAAAGGGCCGATAAAACGAGGAGCCAGCTTGCGGGATGTGGCCTGGATCGGAATATTTTTAGAAGATAACCATACTTTCTGGCCTGGTTGATAGTCGGGGCTAGCCACCCTGTGGCGGTTGGCAGTACGGCAGTTATCTTCCTTGGAGCGACGGAGAGCCTCTTGAGTCTGGCGCCAAATGAGCTGGCAGCGTTGAAGGTGATCTTGGACTGACGGAACGTGAGATCTAATTCATGGGACGGAAACAGAGGTGGCAGATAACCCAGTGAAGCTTCGAACGGTGACACACCTGTGGCAGAGGAGGGATGTGTGTTGTGGGCGTATTCGATCCAGACCAAGAATTTTGACCAGTCGGAGTTGTTCTGGGCGGCTAGGCAGCGCAACGCAGCTTCCAGCTCCTGATTAGCCCGTTCTGCTTGTCCGTTCGACTGGGGATGATATCCCGAGGTAAGGCTGACGGTGGCACCTAGGGCAGAGCAGAAAGCCTTCCAGACTTGGGAAATGAATTGTGGTCCTCGGTCGGACACAATGTCTGCGGGGATACCGTGGTGTCTGAAGACTTGGTTAACCATGACCTCAGCAGTTTCAGTGGCTTTGGGTAGCTGAGGGAGAGGAACAAAGTGGACAAACTTGGAGAAGCGGTCGATTACGGTTAGTATGACAGAGTTACCCTGAGACATGGGAAGGCCCGTGACGAAGTCGATGGAGATGTGTGACCAGGGACGGTTCGGCGTGGGCAGAGGCTGCAATAATCCCGAAGGAGGGGAGTTGGAAGTTTTAGCACGAGCGCAAGTAGCGCAGGCGGCGATGTATTCTCTGACGTCCTTATCCATGGAGGGCCAGAAGAAACGTCTCCGTATAAGGTGGAGTGTACGGGCGACCCCTCCATGGCAGGCGATGCGAGAGGTATGTGCCCAGGTGATGACTGCCGACCTTACAGATGCGGGGACATAAAGAGTGCCGTTAGGAGGAGTGGGATGATCAGGTTCCTCACCTTGCGCCTGAGTAACTTTGGTCTCGATGTCCCAGATGAGGTTGCCGATGATACAGGTGTCAGGAAGAATGTTGGTGGAAGTCTTGGAGAGTTCGGTGTCACAGAATTGGCGTGAGAGAGCGTCTGGTTTGATATTTCTACTGCCGGGTCTGTAGGTGATGGAGAAGTTAAAGCGGTCAAAAAACAAACACCAGCGGGCTTGGCGGGAGTTGAGCCGTTTGGCAGAGCGCAGGTATTCCAGGTTTTTATGATCTGTCCATACGATGAAAGGTTGAGCCGCCCCTTCCAGCCAATGGCGCCACTCTTCGAGAGCCAGTTTTATTGCAAGAAGTTCCCGGTTGCCCACATCATAGTTGCGTTCCGCCGGTGATAATTTCTTTGAAAAGAAGGCGCAAGGTTTTAGTTTTCCGGAAGTCTCTTCACGCTGGGATAAGACCGCTCCTACCCCGGAGTCGGAAGCGTCAACCTCCACCACGAATTGTCTGGAAACGTCTGGTTGAATGAGGATGGGGGCTGATACAAACAGTTTCTTAAGTTTACTGAAGGCAGCTTGAGCCGTGGAGTCCCAGAGAAAAGGTCTGGCAGTGGATGTGAGACGTGTGAGGGGAGCAGCGATAGAACTGTAATTACGAATAAATCGACGATAGAAATTGGCAAAGCCAAGAAATTGCTGAAGCTTTTTACGTGACGTGGGGGATTCCCATTGGGAAACGGCGGTGATCTTGGCCGGATCAGGTCGAATACTGCCAGCCTCAAAAATGTACCCGAGGAAAGGAATGCTGTTCGTGTGAAACTGGCATTTTTCGGCCTTTACGAACAACTGATTTTCGGCTAACCTCTGAAGAACTAAGCGCACATGGTTCTGGTGGTTCTTGGGGTCCCTGGAGTAGATCAAAATATCATCTAAGTATACAAATACAAACTGATTTAGAAAATCTCTGAGTACGTCGTTGACCAAGCGTTGAAAGGTGGCAGGAGCGTTAGTTAGCCCAAACGGCATCACAAGATATTCGAAATGGCCAAGCGGTGTGTTAAACGCCGTTTTCCATTCGTCGCCTTCCCTCATACGCACGAGGTGGTAGGCGTTGCGGAGGTCGAGTTTGGAGAATATGCGTGCCTCCTGAATGGAATCGAAAACGGAGCTGATGAGCGGAAGTGAGTACTTATCTTTAATAGTAATCTGGTTAAGTTCGCGGAAATCTATACAAGGCCGGAGTGATTTGTCTTTCTTCTCGACGAAGAAAAAACCGGCCCCAGCAGGTGAGGAGGAGCGACGAATGTGACCCTGAGCTAGGGCTTCCTGAATGTACAGCTCCATAGCTTTCTTTTCGGGACCCGAAAGATTAAACAATCTTCCCTTGGGCAGGGTTGCGCCCTCGAGAAGGTTGATAGCACAATCATAAGGTCTGTGCGGTGGTAAGGAAGAAGCCTTTGATTTGCTGAACACATGTTTTAAATCATGGTAACAGTCCGGAATATTGGACAGGTCAATAATTTCAGGTTTACTGCTGGAGGACGTGGAAACGGAGGATAGAGCAGATTGGAGGCAGTGACCCATGCAAAAATCACTCCACCCCGAGATAGTACAACGGCTCCAATCGAGATGTGGATTGTGGAGTTTAAGCCACGCGAATCCCAATACGACCGGAGTCTGGGGAGTGTGAGTGACAAAGAACTGAATTAACTCGCGGTGGTTCCCAGAGGTAACAAGCATAACTGGTTTGGTGCGATGGGAAATAGTGGACAAGTGCTGTCCCCCCAACCCAGCAGCATGGACAGGAGAGGGGAGACGTTCAGTAGGTAGCGCTAAGCGCTCGACGATACTTTGATCGATTAAATTCTGTTCAGCGCCTGAGTCGATTAGCGCCTGAAAGTCAAGAATTTGGGAATGATGACATAGCTTGACCGGAACAAACAAGAAGTTATTATTAACGGAACCATCCCCCCGCGACCGGTCTCTTAGCGAGGGGTTCTGGAGTTTAAACGGCGGATGCATTGATTAATCTGATGGTCTAATTCTCCACAATAGAAACACGCACCTTCGTTACGACGTCTAAGCCGCTCCTCGGCGGTGATTTTTGAATGCCCGATCTGCATAGGCTCTTCTGGGGTGGTGCGAGGAGTTTCTGACCGCGGGGCGGTGGCACAGTCCATGGGAGTGACGAGGAGGTTTGGCGTAGGAGTCTTCCTGGTCCCATGACTCCGACTCCCGTTACGTTCCTGTAGCCTGATGTCGGAGCGTAAGGCGGCAGCCGCTAATTCCTCGAAAGAGTTAGCCTCCGGCTGGGTACATAGGTGGTCTTTGATAGATTCGTTGAGGGACTGGTAAAAAACCCCTCGGAGAGCTGGATCCGACCATCCGGCTTCTACGGCCAGGATGCGGAAATCTATGATATGCTCGCTAACGGAGCGGTTTCGTTGTCGGAGTGAAAGAAGCTTGCGTGCTGCTTCGTCTTGCTTCCGGGGTTGATCGAACACCAACTTAAATTCATTAATGAATCGTTCAAAAGGTAAGTGTGAAATTGGATTGGCGGCTAGGAAAGCCTGAGCCCATTGTAGAGCTTTACTGCGAAGAGAGTTGATGACTAGCGTGATCTTACTGTGATCGGAGTAGTAGTATCGAGGGGCTTGTTGGAAAAGTAACTGGCACTGGAGGAGAAAACCCCCGCACGCTTCCGTGTTGCCGTAGAAGGGTTCCGGTTGGAGACGGAAATTTTCAGGTGTCATGACGGCGGCGGAAGAGGTGTTGTTGCCGGATGTAGCGGCCGGAACTGCAGGAGCAGAAACAGAAGCTTGACTAGTGATTTCTGTTAAGGTTTGTGACATACCATCGAGACGCCGAAAAAGTTCTTGTTGGGCTGATGCTATTTGGGATAGCGCGTCAGCTTGGCGTCCCAGGATGATTCCTTGTTGGCTCACGGCGTAGCGTAGACCATCTGAGTCAGCTGGGTCTGGATTTTGGCCAGTTCGTTCTGTCATGGTTTTCAGGCGAGACAGACCCAGATGCTGGAACTCAGAATGATCAGACAGGTAAGTAGCTTGGTAAGTGAGTTTTAATCACAGGAGAGGGTTATGATAGATAATCCTTTCACAGGAGTGAATCCGGACGTGGCTCGTGGCGAGGCTGGAGGGAACACAGCGGCAGGAGGGTTCCGAGCTTGGTTCCAGACAGCAGGTGAGTAACCGCAGACTTCCACACAGGTGACCTTCGTTTGGATGAATCCGTTAGGAGTTAACGAACTGGCGTCGATGAATGGGCTGGATCTCCTTAAGAGTAGGCAGGTTGATGAGATGAAGTGGTCACAGCTGGTGGAAGTCAGGAGCAGAGCTGAGGGGGCGGGGCTGGCCGAGGCACCGTGACATTTAAGTTGTTTATGATGTTCATTCCTCACGGAAAACAACCCCAAAGTGATATCTTTGAGTGTTCTGCGGTGGCCGACAGGTCACACAGTACATACAAAAGAAACAACGCAACGGCATTACCCTAAGCACAACGAAATTACATGCAACACAACAAAATAAACCACAGCACAACGGAAATGATGGAAAAAGAGGAAATGAGGACTTTTTTTTCCTATCGGCAGTAAAGAAATGGTATAGGTGCTGGGAATATCCTGCTCAGCACCTAGCTTAGGGGTCGGGAACCTATGGCTTGCGAGACATATATGGCTATTTTGATGGTCACACGTGGCTAGCATTTTTTTTCATTATACCAGTCCTTCTCGGGTGCGATGCGATGCCAGTGGGGGTGCGCGGTAGTAACGGTGCTTGGAAAAAATAAAATAAATCTGCACCACTATCAAGTAACTGTTATCTATTATTTTATAACAGCCTGAAACCTGGAACAACGGGGGGGGGCACAGGCAGCAAGGTGAATCGCGCAGGGATTGTCAAAACTTAAAACACGCTGCCCGTCACTCACTGCATTGTGAGTGTGTGTTTGGCTCTGCGTCTGCATGTGAGCAGTCTTTCTCACATCTAAAGAACATTCATACTAACCTAAGATCACGTTTAAAGTCTCAACACCTGCATGAAGCAGAAACTCACCACGTATAAACCAGACTATACCATCAGCAAGACCACGCAGCACCAGAAGTTACATATAATCGTAAGAAATTCTTATCATTTATTAGCAACAGCATAACAATGTTATTAAAAACAGAATCCACAGACTTATTGTACTTTAAAAGTGTTGAAATTACATCAAATGCACACATTCACTTGTATTTTTAGTTTTAAACTTATTGTAGCGGACTTGGGTCGCGTTCTAAATTCCGGAATTCATTGAATGCATCAAGCAGAGATCTGATTGGCCCTCAGTTCTGTCACTCAGCCTGCCGTTGGGGAGTTGGACCAATGCGGTTCAGCTATGGGCCAAATAAGGTATATGGGAGGGCTGTTCCTGCATTGAGGGAATATAAAGTTGGGCGAAGCACTCTCGTCTCAGCGGGAAAGATTGAGGAGTTGCTGAATTAATTGTACGGCGTTTGTTGCAGGTCTACAGTAACCAGAATAAAAATCTTAAAAGAGGTTAAGTCTCCGTGCCTCAGTGTGGAAAGGGACGCTTCAATATTGTATGGCTCTTTCGAAATTACATTTAAAAATATGTGGCGTTTATGGCTCTCTCTGCCAAAAAGGTTCCCGACCCCTGACCTAGCTGGTCCACTGTGTTGTTTTTTTCCAGGTGTACCTAAAAAGCTCTCTTAATAATGTATCTGCATTTGCTGAGAAGATGTTAGGCTGCAATTTCTTTGTGTCTCCCCCCCCGCCCCCCGTTCCAAAATGGTGATGGAAACATATAAAAATGTAAAAGTCATCCAATCTCGTGTCTAATGTTTGCTTGCCTCATTCACTCACACTTTGATGCCTTTGTTAATGTATCTAAAGCTAATTTCTTCCCAATGTGATGGAATGTGATGCTTTTTATCGGGGATTTCAAGCTGTTATAGCTGCAAAGGGTGGGCTGACTTTACATTAAGTCATTTGAGTTATAGATGGATGTCACTGAAGTTCATAAACGTACAATAAAATACTTTTGACAGTCTATTGTTCTAATACCTGTTGTTTAGGTCTAACCTATATCATGCAGGTCTGAGAAAAAAAAAAAAGTTTCTTCTGAAAAGGATTAGAAAACATCAAATATTTAGTTGTAAGTTTGATTTGTGATTCAAAGGTAGAAAAACAGTTTTCAAAAGAAAATCCACATTTCAAGGCCCTTTAGAGCCCGAATGTGCTGTAGGATTGATTCAGAGCTTTTGAGCTCTCTTGCAGGTGATGGGCCCTCGAGGGAGTGACTTATTGTCTTTAGGTTGTATCTGACTGAGGCCTGTGGAAAGAACCCCGACCACTAGCCTCACGGGCTTGCTCCTTGTGGCACAGCGTTATCACAGTGTTGTGCGATCACTATGCCAGTCCATTATGGTGAAGAGAGAACTAAGTTATGCAGCAGAATTTTTATATATACCAGTATATCCCTGGAAATGTTTGTTCCAAACATGCTCAAATATGGACATGAATTTTTGGTTATGACAAAAAGAACGAGGTTCCAAATAGAAGCGGCTGAAATGGGATTTTTCACACTGCCGCTATGTACAATTTGCAGGGAATGAAATCTGGTCATACGTGAATGTACATGACAAAAATAAAAAAAATTGTCGTCTTTTTGTAAAATTTTCACAGATGTTTCATACCTAAACCCACGCTTCATTGAATTTCTTTTCTTTGACATTAAGAGCAATGAGCAGAGACCCCATCGCATCAGTACCATGGTCAACAACAGCTGGGGGCCCTTGCGATGCTAGTTTTAATTAAA
The DNA here is from genome assembly GCA_037389245.1 of Oryzias sinensis. Lineage (NCBI taxonomy): Eukaryota > Metazoa > Chordata > Actinopteri > Beloniformes > Adrianichthyidae > Oryzias > Oryzias sinensis. The sequence goes on from CM074496.1 coordinate 9,184,282, forward strand.
CAGTCCGATTTCCCTGATCAACACCACTTTCAAAGTCAGCTGCTAGGCACCAGCCAAGGAAGCCCGCTGAAAGGGGGGATCCCTGCCAAGAGCAGCAAATGGAAAAATCCATTTGCTGCTCATTCCTGGTCCTGGAGATCTACCACCCTGCCTGTTTTCCAGCTCTCCCTGCACTGCTTACTGCTGATTACCTGGACCAGGTGTGTTCATTCAATCAGAATGTGGAGAGATCTAATTGAGCTAATGAGCAGCAAGCAGGTCTTGGACATCTGGAAAAAAGTCAAGGTGGTAGATCGTGAAGACCAGGAATGAGCAGCCCTGAATTAGACGGATGTATGGAAATGATATTGTCATGTCTTTTGTAAAATGACTGTGTTTATCACTTACACTCAGATTTTGTATCTTAAATGTTATATTGACAGCTTTTTGATCTTGCTTTGATCCCATGGTGACGTCCTCTATAATCATGACTGGGTCAAGCCAGGTCTCCACTTTAAGTATTAATAGAAAAAAAAAAAAAAAGTTTTTTTTAAGGGTTATTTATGCTTCATTATAATGGGTAAAGGGGTCAGGAGTGTTGAGAGCATTCTTTGTGTTTTATATTTCATTTTTATTTGTTTTAAGGCTTTAAAGCACTTTGCATTGCTATTATATTAAAGGGTCATTACATAAAGTTTGATTACATTAAGATCTGTGAATGACGTTTGGAAGAAGAAGCAATCATTTTAAATGAAAGATGCCAACTTACAGCCATTTAAATGTAGGCAACTGGCAGATTTCCACATTCTCTATGATCAACCTTCAGACCATTCACCTTGAACTAATGCCAAACAAACACCCGTGGCTTCTGTCCAAACTCAGCGCCAACACTGACTCACACATGCTTTGGTGTCTATCTGATTCTTTTGTGGTTTCTGCTGACCAGCGGCCTTCTGTCCACCCCAAGGAGACGGTCAATGATACTCTGGAAGGTATCTGATTAGCCTCCAGCTGAAGACAGTGAACTCAGCATTTCATCTGAATAGAGCCTCTTCATCACTTGCAACAGCAACATTATGGAAACAACAGACTTGTTGTAGAAGTCCGTGTATCTTGTCATTATTACACTGGATGCATCCTTACTAATGCTGATATGGGCAGCGACAAGACTGCATAAGCTACAGGCAAGATTATAGGTATTGATATTGCCATTTACTTCCAAAGTACTTGACATTATGTTTTGAGTACTGAATTAATGTGTGTGTGCACTACACATTTTTTTTCGGGGAATTGCTTTGGTATTGCAGCAGAAAAAAAAAACTGAAAGAGAAAGGTGACTTTGCTGATTTATCTCTGTGCACAGACAGACAGGCTCTACATATGAGGAAGGAGCAGCTGTCTGCAGGTGTGTTCATGTCAAATGATTTAAAGACAATTGTTTCTTTTCTAAATGTAACCACATTTTTCTAATTGATCTACTTTTATTCCAAATTAATTTTTACCTAGGTTAGTTAAACCTCTAAAGCTGTCAGACATATTTTATTCCGATGTTTGAATGAAACACAATCTGATTAAAACTAGAAAAAAAAAGAAAAAGAAAAAAATGTGGTCAAATTTCTCCAAGTAGGAAGAACCTTAAATGGCTGACCAGTGTTATGCTGTATTTGATATGGTAGAATTCATTTCAAAAATACCCTATCAATCCCCTTTGGTACATTAGGTGCTGCAATTACAGTAGCTATAGCTAATACTTAAGTCATTAACATCACTATAATGAATTATGGTAGACTGGAATGCATCTGGCCAACTGACTCAAGAATCTCTCAATCTTCCTCAGTTAAATAAAGGTTTTAAAATAGTAATTTATCTTTGGTTTTTGTTTTGTAAAATTGTTTCTGACAAATAAATTTGATTTGATTTATTAAAAATTGTACCATCTGCTCTTTCAAGGCCCACAGAGGTCACAGAAAAATGCTGTTCACTTTTCAGGGGTCGCCACAGCGAGTCAGCCTTTACGGATTCGCACAGGGGTTTGACAGAGATTCTTACGCCGGATGCCCTTCATAACATAACCCTGTATGTGGACCAGCACAGGGCGATCCAGACTTGGGCCCTCTTGTGGCTACATAGTTAGGCAGTAGCGCAACGTCTTGACCAAGGACCCACACTGGATGAAAGCCATCGTACCCCCTGGGAATTGATCCCTGGTTTCCCATGCTTCAGTCCTTGGTGGACAGTTGCAGGCGATCATAGTTGGATTCTTAAACATCAGATTAACGCAAAAAATATGCCTCACACTTTTGCCACCACTGGAGACAAAGTCTTGAAATAAACTGTTTTCGTTATCAGTTGTTGTCTGACAAAAACACAAGTCTTACAGACGCTCTTTGATTGCAGGAGAGTACAAACAAGAATAATGTGTGGATGGTCATTTGACCTGTATTGCATGATTTGTTTGAACACAATTCAATAATAATTGTGGCGTTTTTCAGCAAAAGGTACATGCCATGCCTTTGAAAATGGCAAAAATTGAAGTTTCTGTAATTATGCATCTTTGAACGGCAGTGTTGAGCCCGGACAAAAACCCATCCTGGTAAAAATGGATGCATCTTTTGTTTGGAGGTGTGTTGTGTAAAGCACCTCATGGGTGACGGTACCCGCTGTTGACATTTTCACGGGTGGAACAACAGCAAGGAGAAGACTAACTCATGAATAGATATGTGTTTGTATGGATTCCTGTTCTGAATGCAGGCAGCCTTTAATGAGGGAGAGGCAAAAGGAGACAGAGTAAAACGAGAATGACTGATGGAGAAATATATGGGCTTATAATGAAGAAGAGAAGAAATAGGAAAGAGGCCCAGTAACCTACTTATCCCTTTTGAAGATGTGGAAGGAACACAAGCATCAGTACAAACAAGCTATTGTCACAAGGCAACAAAGAATCTCAACATCGACTTTTTATACCACTAAAACCCCTATGGTGTACTTTTCTAATATTATTTCTTACACAAATCAAGACTGTCAATGGAAATATTCACAGCCCATTTAAGATATGAGATAAAAAAAACTAAAAAAAATAAATAAAAAACTATCAAGGCTCTTTTTAAATCAAGAAGCTTTCTAGACCTATTCAAAACTATTTCTAACTCTCCTTAAGATTTACAGTATGTCACTCAGTAAATCTCCAATTAAGATACATTTTAGGCTTATGGATGCTTATGTGAGAATTGATGTCATCTCCTGGTCCAAGAAGATCCCATGAGAACCTTTTTCTCACCCACAGGCTGCAGACTCTGGTCATTGGTGCTTCTGTGACAGTTACACTTACACGTGTTTACATTACTTTTGATCATCTTATAGTTTATTAGGTCAGTTATTTTCAATGATTATGTAAAAAAAATACTTATGGTTTTGCTTTATTAATAACAACAATAATAATAATAGATAGGATTTATCTGCGCTCCAGACACTCAAAGCGCTTACATTGTGTCCATTATTCATTCACTCCTCATTCATACTTGGTAATGGTAAACTACTGATGTAGTCACAGCTGCCCTGGGGCAGACTGACAGAAGCGTGGCTGCCAGTTTGCGCCTACGGCCCCTCTGACCATCAGCAGGACATTCATACACATACACACACCAGTGGAGCCACACTGGAGGCAAGGAGGGTGAAGTGTCTTGCCCAAGGACACAACGACAGTTGGCTGGGGAAAGCGGGGATCGAACCGCCAGCCCTTTGATAATTGAATGACCTGATCAAACCCCTGAGCCACTGCCACCCTTTAATGGTATATGCCATATTAAGTTAAGTTTGGATCAAGTTTGCACAACTGGCATCAGTGGTTAATGGAGCCAAAACAATGATAAACAAAGCAGCAACTTCCAATGAAAAAACTAGGTAAATGCACGTATATGCGCGTTTTGGGCTTTTGTGTTCAAAACTCTTGCATTTTTGCATTTGGGTTCTACGTACAAAACATGCGGCCATTGAATGTGTGTTACCAGTTAAAACAGGTCAATTAGGGATTTGATTGTGATGTATGGATCGCATCCCTTTTGATTCACAGAAGTGTCAACCATTTTTAAATTGATCATGTAATTGCAGTTTGTGCCCAGACGGAATTAAATAACACCAAGTCTTAGATATATCGGAATAAAACTGTGTAAGAAAAACAAGATACATGAGATATGCCCTGCCTCAACATTTCACACCAAACCTCTTCCAACTGTAGGTGATGGACATGCGCTAGTAAACACTAGAAGAAGAAGAAGCCCGTCTATTCTTGCCCAGTGTGAACACCGTAAACATGGTCAAGAACATGTGCAGGTTCTTGAACACAAGTCACATGCCCGGTGTGTCTGTAGGTCTAAAGACAGGGAGCACCGATTACCACTCCACCACAGCACCATACAGGCAAAAAGAAATTAGAGGGGTTCCATTTTGACATACTAGTTTGACTAACCTGTTGAAGGAGAATGCAAAAGCAAGAAAAGAAAACAGTCTCAGTATGTTCCAATCTTTTAATTGATCTAATAGAGAACTAGAATTTTTATATTTTACATTTTACTCTTGATATTACTTAGTCTAATGGATTTCCAATATATAAATATGTAGGACTGACAAAGAGACAACACAAAGCATGTTTGTGTGTTGGTAAGTGCATACATAAACCATGCGAATGGAATTGATTCGCATCAAGGTTTGTTACTCCACATTGTGGAGCTAGAGCCAGCATTATACTTGGTATTTGACATGCTGTCTAGACCTTAAACCCGAAATAAAACTGCAGAGTCTTGGGAATTAGAGCAGCCTAGCATGGTGGATTGCACATGTTACTCAAGTGTAACAGTAAGTGAAGGGCAAATTCTGTAGATAGAAAGCTTGTCTCCACAGACTGTGACATAGGGTCAATTGTTCACGTTGTACATGTGCTGAATATGTAATAAAGATACAAATAAGATTCAGTTTTCCATGTTGAGCAAGTATTTGTTGACTGATGATCTGCTGAGATACCTGTCAAGCATTGCTATCTCTTTATTCAAACAGTCAAAGAAAAATGATTTTTGTTTTAGTAATCCAAAAGGATTACTACATGATCTATGAGAGCACACTTCATTTTCTACTCCACTTCTCAGAGTCAACATCAGATAGTTGATACAAGTTTTCTTAGCGGGAAAGTGGTCTATAAATAATTAAAGCCTAATGTGGCAACAAATAATTTAGTCTAAAATAGACGTTTCAATTCTAATTTTGCTTCTTAAAGTGCACTGAACTCCGTATGATATGATGAATTCAGCTATTAGACAGATGGCTATAGTTCCAACATATTTTACTTTTACTGCACTATTACTGCACCATGTTCACTACTTGTTTCTTTTTAAACAGCAAATATGACCAACTTATGGCCATGATAATAAATCAGGACCTAATAATTATAATAACATAAACACTATTTATGAATCCACTGTGTTCTGATTACGAAAACTTGAATGGCTTATATAAAAAATATATTAAAATACATTTTTTGGGTCTATTGTGGTCTATGTTCGCCAATGTAGGGAGAATTGATGCGCACTGGTTTTTCGCAGAGACTTCTAGGAAATTGCTTGAGCACTTAATTTTGGAATTGTAGATTTGTCCTAGATGATGACAAACACACTATATAGTGCTCTATGTAGTGATTAATGAAGGAATTTAGACACAACCACTGATTTACTTCAGTTGAAGGGGTTATTGTTACAACTCTGAAAAATGGAAGAATTCACAAGAATGACAGATGTTTCTTCACTGATAATATTCACCTAAATAAAGAAAACCTTGTTACATAGACATCAAAGCCATTGAGCCTGACTATTTGATTGATTTTATTTAGTAGGAGTTATATATCACAAGTACAATTAATTGTTTTGCCAACCATGCAAAACACAGAAGCACTGTTGAAAAGCTCTGTCCATTTGGCAAATAATGCCATATAAATATAAGTTTATTCTAATAGTCTACATTTTCTGTTTTGGTTCTCTTTTCGGACACTTCGTTTGCTTGATTATATCTGTGCATGATTAAATGGTTTGGCTGTGGCCAAAGACAAGCTGCACTCTGTCCTGACTGCTCCCAATCATGGCCATCTGTTTCTTGGGGTGACCACATTCATTTAATCCAAATAAAAGTGTGAATATTGCTGCAGTGTCCAGTGTGTCTGGGCCGTACGCTTCCAAGAATTGCCCACAGACTGTTGACTAAATGGGATAGGAATTCACCATCACTGTCGACTACTTTTTGTTCTAAACAGTACAGCAATGCCTTATACATCTTCTGAATAAACACATCAAACAAACAAAGCTGTTCAAACTTGAAGAACTTGAGCTGACACTGCAATATTTACACAGAATATTATGTTTTGTTTACCTGTCAATGTTTGGGTCAGGCGATGTTCATGTGATGTATCCACGTGAGTGTGTGTGGAGTGTCAGAAGTGAATGCCGTTACATAGTATGCTTCATTAATAAACATGTAGCACGTCAATGTCTGTGGATTCATCGGTACACAAAGTACAACAAAAGAACACAACAGTCATGTGAATCTGATTGTGGGATTTAAATAAAAAATGAATCAACCTGTTTGTTTTATTAAAACAAGGGAATAAGTAAGGAAAAAACAATTAACCAATGACTCAATTTTCTGTGGAAGTCAGAGGTCTGCACACTTGTTAAGAGAACGATGACGATTTTTAGGTCTGTTTTCAGGCGTTCAAAATGTGTGACCATTGAATCTGCGTTGAAAGTTAAACCAATCCAATTTTGACCAATCAGGGACTCAGATTTGGTAGTGACGTATAAGTTGCACAGTTTTTATTTTCGAGAAAGTGCCAACTGTTTGAAAATTGATAATTCGGGAGACAATTCGGGAGACATTAATAATTGTGTTTTGTGCCCGGCCTGAATTATATGAAACCAAGTCTTTTATATATCAGAAAAGAGCTGTGATCAAAAAGCCTGGAGGAAGATTTGCACCGCTTTGATATTTCACACCAAACCTCTTCCAAACTATGAGTTCATGTGCTAATATCGGGTGGCAACAGTCCAATATAAATACCATACGCTAAAAGCACATTAAGAAAAACACATTCAACGCATTCACATGCACGATGGGAACACAGTATTACAAAGAGTGTATGGAGAGCTAGTTACTGAGATATGAGCGGTGTAGCTAACACCTCCTTCATTTTTCAAGACAAAGTTTTACAAACTTTCCCCAGAAACAGTTGGGATTAATACTTGCATTGCTGCCAAGTTTATCAGAGCTGGATTGATTCTCCCTCCTCCATGCTCTATTGGTCTGAGGCCAGGAGGGCATGGAGGCAAGATATAGAAACTACATTAAAAAAATGAAAAGAAGAAGACAGAGAAATGAGGTCAAAATCACAACCACATAAGTGCAACAACAGAACTACCTCTGAAGCTGAAATATTGCCTGGAGAAAAGGAAAGCGGAAAGAATAGTTAGGGTCACTGTTTAGCAGAGAAAGGCTGTTTCTGCAAAAGATCAAGGACAGAGAGAAAGCAGCATTTTTGGCATCAAGCTCAAAGAAGATTTTTTTTTTACAGGGCATGCAAGAAAACAGAGAAAGAGAAAGTCATTTTCCTTATTTTCACCAGATCCTTATTATTTTAATAACCATTAAATGTTTCAGCATTATTTAGACATCAGTAAAAATATAACATAAAAGAGCCTTAAAAGTCTAATAGGAATAATTTGACAAACATTTTCTACAATTTTTTCTTTCCCTGGTAAATGACAGACTAATGTCAAGACGCCTTTTTGGTTTTCTATTCTAATTCAGCTTCTCTTGTCTGTTGTTGCATTCCTATGATGTTTACAAGTAACATAAGAAATAAAAAGTGATCATACACACACATACATTCAGACTTAGACAACACACAAACACAGGCTGTGCAGAATGAGCAGCTGGAGAGCGCTATATTCATTTAGGCTGAGTGTGGCAGATGCTTCCAATCCTTCCATCTCTCATCCACACAATGGCACAGTGGGAAACACCAGGTGGCTTTCCTGAATGATGATCTATCACAACTACAGATATTGAATATAAGTGTTAACTTATGAATCCCTAAGGTGCTCCACAGGCAGATTCAGGCCTCATAATACATGGCACCCTGTAGTCACGTTATTAATAGACATTCTGGCTGAATGCTGGTAGTATTAAATCACTGGCATAAACCAGATTTATGGCTAAACCAGATTTTTTTCTCATCTTAAACAGATGTAGGACTAAAATGTAAATCCACAAAAGCTAGATACTGTTTTTTTTTCTATTTTTCAACATTAATACCCTTAACCCCACTGCCTACCAGCATGAATGTGCATGAATGATCCTGGTGATGGTCAGAGGGACCGTAGGCGCGAACTGGCAGCCACGCCTCTACCATCACCAAGTATGAGTGAAGGGTGAATGAAGAACGGACACATTGGAAGCACTTTGAGCGTCTGGAAAAGTGCAGATAAATCCAATCCATTATTATTATTGTTTAATTTTCCACCTCTGCACCCTTTTAATGGGAAGTTACAGCTAATATGAGTTGAGAAGCCACTTAAAACCACAGTTTTTCCCTCTGAATTTATCATGTTTTTCTCATGTAAAAACGATTTATTATATAAGCCAATGGAAACTTTATCCACTTGTAACTCCTTTTTTTACTAAAGACTATATTGAGCTTTTCTAATTGCTTTTAAAACGAAAAATTAAACAGCTTTCTTGCAAAAGGCTTACTCAAAACTAGTGGCTTCCCTAAACAGTGTGATGACATTGCATACATGTACGTCCCTGAACTCCAAACTAACCCCTTGTTCAAAATCTGCAATGATACACTAAATACAATTCATTTCCTAATCCCCCACTTGCCCTTAAATTGAATCAATCTATAAAGCATAAATATGGCAACAAAAAGAAAAAAAAACCTTTTGGATATGAGCTGTCTGCAAGTGAAACATGGGCAAATCTGTAGAGGGCAAACAGGTCCATGAAATCTCAAAGACATAGAGAGCGAACATTTCTACCCAGTACACACACCTTTCTAATGACTAAAGGATGGCGTAAGGGGACCGTAGGACAGCATCCCCCGTCATAATTGCATGTAACTTACAAATACTTTATGATACACTTACCACACGCACAATAATGGTAGGTTTCATTTTCCCGATGTCCCTTAAGGTGGGTGTGTGAGCCGAAAGTTAACTACAAGACACACCTTCTCTTGAGTTGCAGCTGCACCTGTCTACTACACAGACAACCCGAAAACCTGCAGCATGGGCCAGCCTCCCGTACCGGTGCACATGACTAAGGCTTTAGACACCACACACAATGGCTGCAGTTTTTTTTCTTTGAACTTTTTTTGTTTTTTAACTTTTAAAGCAGTTTGATCATAATATAACTTTTTAAAGAATTCATCAACTTGTCCAGTCTTTATCTAAAATGACTGTTGCTCTCAATGTAATGGCTGAATTTACAGAAAAAATGTCCTTGGTTTTTAATGGAATAAAGAACATACCTCACACCACTGCTTTGTGTTGCTGTTTTCATCTGCTAATTCCATGCATCTCCCAGCTTAAAAGTTTAATAAACGCTCTTAGATTTTGCAGTGTTGTTAGTAATGTACAAAGAAGTTGTCATGATATCACTAGACTTAGCAGACCCAGATTCTGGAACCCGGTAGAAAACCCAGGAGAGCGTAAGGTAAGTAGGAATATGTCACGGTGCCTCCGGCTGCTACCCCTCCCCTCCCTGCTCCTTCATTGGAACCAGCTGACCTGCATCATCTCATCACCTGGCAGACCTTCTTAAGGAGATCCATCCCAGCATACTATGCCAGTCCGTAATACTCACTCCGGTGCTTACGTCTGGCCTCTAGTCAAGTAACCTTGCTCTAGTATTCCAAGCCTTGTACTTACCCTTTGTCTCATGCCTTCAGGTCATCTCCCCACTGGTCACGCTGGTTCCTCGCCTCGTTCCTGTGTCGCCGTCCTCGGCGTCTCCTCTCACGCCAAGCTGTTCTCGCCATCCTCGGCTCCACCTCTCGCTCCAAGCTGTGCTCGCCGTCCTCGGCGCTTCACCTCGTCACAGGCTGTCTACGCCGTCCTCGGCGCTCCACCTCGTCGCAGACTGTCTACGCCGACCTCGGCGCTCCCCATCGTCACCGGCTGCTCACACCGTCCTCGGTGCTCCACCTCGCTCCCAGCCGTTTCCTGCATCCACGACTTCCACCCCCTCTCTGATTAAACCTCCTGACTATACCTCGTCTCCTGAGTTTCTTCCGGGTTCCAGCATCAGGGTCTCCCTAGTAGTCCGATCATGACAGGAATATATAATTTACAGAATGTAAATTCAGTGGCAAACTTGAAGGCAGAGTTCAGATGGTAAGATGCGGATCAGGAATCTTGGCTTGGAGGCGAGGCGTTGCTGGAGGGTACGGCAGTGGCGGATCTGAAGGACTTGAGATGAATTGGATCGAGGCAAAGATTAGGAGCATGGAATGATGACGGTTACCAGGTGAGCATTGGTGAGGTATCTTTTCCTGTAGTTGAGGCGTGAGGAGGAGATTAGCAAGAGGAAGACAGGCATGAACAAGATGCATGAGGCTGTCAGACTATGCACCGTAGAGGAACAATGAACTGGTGATGAATACTGGAGCTGGTTCTCCCTTACGAGGGCTGCAGACTGATGAGGGGAGTGGTTACAGCTGGTCTCGTCAGGAACAGAGCAGAGAGGGGAGGGGGGGAGAGCTGCCAGAGGCACCATGACTGAAGCTCCACTATTGACCATCGGGCTTTCTTTCTTAATGATGCACATCGGCCCTGCTGGATTTGAGTGTCTGCATCCTCAATCCTGAAGGCGTAATCTGCTTGAGCATCTCCAAATCTGTCTGCAATTTTTTTTTCCTCGCTCCATTTGTTTTGCCTTTGGTAAATGGCATTAAATTAAAAAGTGCCTGTCTACCTTCATTAAGACTCAAAGTGCTTTACAGTCACAAGTCCCATTCACACACAGAGATTCACATTTGACCTATCCTCTGATAGAGTGGTGAGCTGCAGATGCAGCTGTGCTAGGGAATCCTTTAAAGGTTTAACCCGTCTGTCCAGTCCCTAAATGCTGAGTGTTAAGCACTTAGGTATTAAAAGTTAAAGGCAGTTTCTAACTATTCTTCACAGTCCTGATGTTTTTAGAATGTTTGGTGTCACCAAATTGTAGATTTGAACCCACAACTTCACAGTTGCAAGATGGACCATCTTCCTCTGGTCTATTAATTTAGACGATGATTTAATTAAAGTATCACAGTTTCTGTCAAAAGTATTTATTTCTAAACTTTGGAGACAAATGATTGACATGTTTTATTTATTTTAAACAGTGCAGCTGACATTTTCTGAAAATGAACTATCCTCCAAATAATTAGCATGTCTGTGTTCTTTCAAATTGACTATCAAATGTCAAGGGGGGTCTGTATTGGTTTTCTTAAGCTGCAGAAGAATTTCCTTTAAGTATACATGAAATATTTCATCCATCCATCCATCCATCCATCCATCCATCCATCCATCTTCTTAACCCTTCTTAATCTCTTTTGGGGTCACAGGGTCATCGGAGCCTGTACCAGCTACTGTTGGGCAAAAGCAGGGTACACCCTTGACAGATTGCCAGTCTGTTACAAGGCCATCACTCACTCACATTCACACCTAATTTAGAGAAACCAATAAGCCTATGAAGTATTTTTTGGGTCTGTAGAAGGAAGCTGAAGTTTACGGAGAAAACCCATGCATGCAAAAGGAGAACATGTTAAGTCCATGCGGAAATAGCCCAGCTGTGACCACGGCCTTCTTGCTGTGAGACGAGAACGCTAACAACTGTGCCATCGTGCAGCACTTGAAATATTTTAATCTGCATAATTTAAAGTTAGAATGAAGCTAAATTTCATCTGTCTGCGCAGATGCAGCCAGACCAATCTTTTCCTTGAAATAATGATGACTAATTGGAATTTTGTCTCTGACAGACAAAGCTCCACCTGAGTTAGACCACAACTAAAGCTAGTTAGTTTATTCATTTGTGTCTGGGTGTTAAATATTTAGGCAGCTTTACATTGTAGAGTTGACTTTCCTAGACAAGGAAATGCTTCTGTCAAATGCTGTAAAAGCTAGAACATTTAAAATATCAAATATATAAAAATGTGTGTTTTTAATCATAATATAAACAGTAAATGTTTTTCAATTATCTTGGAAATCAAGTCTGCTTATCTCAAAATGTTGAGATGAGGAGTTGAAAAATTCAAAGCAACTGTTTAGGTTTGATAACATGTTACTTTATTTATATGAAGATAACTTTAATAAAAATATGCTTTTTGCACTGACACTCTTCACTTCTGAGGCAAGTAGTATACCAACTTCAAAGAGTATTTCAAAGTGAGCGTTACTTAGGGCAAGATGGAAGAGAAAGGACAGGAATGTCGCAGAGAATCAACAAGGATTTCCTGAACCAGATGTTTGATTGCATCAAAAATCCACCAAGCTCAACCAGATATTTTGAAGTCTCAGAGGATCTGGCTTCCTCCCACCCCTTTTTTTCTGCTCCTTCCTTGAAGTAAAAAGTGACAAGTACCAAGTCTCCTTGACTTCTGAGCAGGAAATATGAACTATTGGAACTGTAACTCAAACTTTATTTATTTATATAGCACCTTTCATTTCAGTTAAAAACACTAAGCACTTAACATAAAAGCAGATAAATAAGTCATAAAAAATGAAAATTGTTAAAAACAGAAAACAAAGGACAATCACACAAAGATGGGACCCCTCCCTCACCACCCACACCCCACCGACCCAGTTACCCCAGTAGAACCCTGAACATAAACAAAGAACTGCAGCTTAAAGAAGGTCTGGCTTGGTACTGCTGTGAGGAAACGATATCATGGGGATCCATTTATTCCAAGGCCCAGCCGGACCACAGGGGTCACTGTCACAGTACCCACCCAACACAGAGCAGCCCAGGGCCCACTCCATGGCTATTAGACCACAGAGTGGGATCCCAGCCCGCACAACGAGAACGAGCACCGCAGCAACAGCCCCCCTAAAGGTTAAACTGGTGGTGCCCCAGATCAATGGATCCCCAAGAGGAAACACTTGAGTAAAAAACATTAGAATAAAAATTATCATTAAATAACAACGATAAAAATAGAAAAAGATAAAAAAATAAAATAAGATATAACAATGTTAGTAATTAAAAAATAAAATATGTAAACTGATTCAAACATAACCTGAGTATCATTGGTAGAATAACAATAAAAAGAGTGGCATATTAATAAAAACAGAGATAATAATAGTCCTTAAATAAATGAATTAATAAATAAGTAAATAAATTAACTAATAAATAGATAAATAAAAAAAAGAAAGAAATTAAGAAATTATCAAAGTCAAACAGGAAAATTTCCACCAAAAATGAAAATAGCTAAAGTAATTGCATTACACAAATCAGGGGACAAACATTAAGTCACAAATTACAGACCAGTGTCTTTACTCTGCCAAATCTCAAAAATACTCCAAAAAGTAATTTTCACAAGGATGGAAAATTTTGTGGAAAATCACAAAACTAATGTCCGATGACCAAAATGGTTTCAGAAATAGCACATACTAAGGAGTTCACAGTAGGAGTGTTTATCGATTTTGACATTATTGATCATAACATTTTAGTAAACAAACTGGAAAGATTTGGAATACGAGAATTGGTCAAACAATTACATTAAAAACCGGCAGCAATATGTAAAATTAAAAAAATTGTAAATCATCCCTGTTAGATTTGATCTATGGAGTACCACAACGGTCAGTATTAATTCCAACACTGTTCATCCTATACATTAATGTCATTCACATGGTGTCAATTAAAAATGTGCTTTTTCATTTTGACAAAGCAAAAGTTTGTCACTGATGGAACTTTACATTTACATTTAGCTAGAAATGATCAATAAGAACCAATAAGCAAATGTCGCTTATGCATAGATGTCATACAGAAGGTAATTTAAATGTTTTGAGAAAAAAAAACTTTAAATAAAAATATAGACAACATAAGGTGTTGTAAAAAGTGATGGGAACATACAAGATTTTAATTTTACACACTCCTTTTCAAGAGCACTGTCTTGTTTTATTTGACTATTTTTAACTCTTGGGTTTATTTCTTTCACTTTTTGTTTTTGTCTGACGTAAAAAAATAACAAATGTAATTAAAAATAGTCTTCAGGCACAAAACAAAACTCAAAGTACAAGGATTAGTCTGTGACTCATACTCTTGAGCTCATAATTCAAAATCTCTTCAAAAGTTCCATATAATTTGTCAGTCCAAAAGTCAAACTTGTATTTTGTGTACAATCATTATACATAGATTATTAAGGACTGAAAGAAAAGAACATATTTCAAGCTTTTATTAATGACAATGGTAATAGGTTACACTGAATGAAATCCCAAAATTCAATGTTTGAGAAATTACAAAATTAAGAGAAAAAAATCCAACATTGGAAGCTCATGGTTTATAATCAGCAAGGCAGCGCAAAACATGCAAATTTTCCAAATGTTTTGCTACATGGAGCGGTGTCTCTGTATCTCAACCCTCTCCTGAACCAGGTTATAAAGTCAGAAGCATCTCACCTGGGCTGAGGAGAAAAATAACTGGACTGTTACTCATTGATCCAGATTTTCCTTTCAAATAAAAGTAAAATGTGCTGTGTCGTGCCAGTATTGGTGGTTTCAGGGAAAAGCCAAGTTATTTATCTGAGCTGAAAAAGACAAGTTGGCTCAGGTAAGTCAGTGCAATAGACTCGTCCACCCACCAGGGGAAGTGGGAACAGGTGACCTATTGTCGACAAGAAGAAGAGTTTTTTCTGAGGCATCACTGTGGCTTACTGTATCCCTTGTGCTATCTTAGATGACCCACCCTTACAGTGATGTATTCTCCCTACCATGACAAAGGTGGATAAAGGTGGAAAGATTTCATGTAATCCATGGACACCAGTGAAGATCACAAATCATTGAAGAAAAAAGGTTCAGCGCACTGTCTAGTGGGTCTAGATGACCCAACTCCCAATGTTAAAATGCCTAGGATAGCACAAGACAAGGAAGTATTCCTTGAGGCTGCTCAGGTTTTTGGCTTGTGTGGGGCGATGATTCCCTGCCTGGATGGACAGTAGGTAAAGGAATCACAGCGGGGAAAGGGAGAGAAGGAGGGGAACTCCAGGGATGCAGAGGAGGAATTTATCTGTGATCTAAAAACAAGTTCCAAGAGCTGAAAAAAATTTTAATATGCAAGATTCAATCCACAATTAAAGTGAGTGGTACTCACTCTACACACAGATGAATGGTACTCACTGGCAAAGGCACAGAGGAGTAGGCTGAGTGTCCAGTGTCCAGTCTGTATATAGTCAGCAATGGTGTTGGAGTTGTCAGTTGAGTACCAAAGTAGCAAATTAGTAATGGTTCAAAGAAAAAAAGAAGAAGCCCCTCCCTGCTTGTCTGGTTTGAACGCCATATGCTAAACTGGTAACAAAATGTAGCAAAATTTGACTATAAAGCTAAAATAGCTTTGGAAACTACAATGTTTTATTCTTTATTGCAGAGTCATACTCTGAATATAGCCTGCATTGGATGAAATCTGCAAATGAGGATGACAGATTTTTAAGGCTGTAGAAAACATCCCAACACGCGTCTTACATTTTTACACAGAAAGGCACAAACATGTTTACACTTTTCTTTCTCATTCAAACTCTCAAATTCACATCTTCATAGAAAATCAAGTCCAGTATGACAGAATGAAAACAAAGACCTGATCGCGTTTAGAGATCTCTGTAAATTTGGTAAACTGAGCACACTCTGTAAAAGCGATACAGCGTGGAGGAAAGTGATTGGGAAGGTCAAGAGCCAATCAGAATAGAGATTACAGTGTGCTTTGTAAAAAAGAAAACAAAAAGTACATGCAAAATGGCAATAAAAAACAGCTAGATCACCAAAGACGAACTCTAAAATTAAGATTAACTAACAAGTACTCATTCTAAAATACTGAGTTTTATTAATTATATTAATTTACTTGTTATTGGAGATATTTAAACTTTGCAGCATTACAGTTTACAATGAGAACAAAAGAATGCATAATGTATAGTTTAAAAGAAAATATACCTCAACTTACATTCACAGAATCATACAAGAAGAGGGTACTACCGTAAATTCTGGACTACAGCACGCACCAGATTAACAGCCGCATATTCAAATTTAAGAGCAAAAATCAATTTTGTAATTATACGAGCCGCGCCATATTATAAGCCGCTGGCCTAACATGCAGGCACACACGCACATACACCTGCAGAAGCGCTCCGCACGCACATACACCTGAAGAAGCGCGCCGGACCACATACACACACACACACAAAGACATTAAAAGTGAAGATTTTTTAAAAACGTTTTTATTTAATCCTCTTATTTTAAAGAAATAAACAAATACCTAATGCAGCTACTCTAAAATACAACATACGTTTGTATCGGAACACACATACTTGTACATGGGTTGCTGAAGCTTTTTTTACTTAACAGTGCATGAACAGTATTCAAGATTCTTCTAACGTATAATTTAATAACTTATAACTTAACCAATACCACTGAATCCTACCAGAAAACAACACTCATCACTCTCCTGCGCACTAAAACCATCAAAGTCCTCTAACTCAGTGTCCGAATTAAACAGCCTCAGGATCTCATCGCTCACAAGGCCCACAGTCTCCTCGTGTCACTTGAGTGCGCGCCGTCTTCATCGCGCAGCAGCCCAGCCTTTCGAAACCCGTTGGTGATTGTTGATGTTTTGACACGACTCCACGCACTTAAGATCCACTCGCAGACTTGAGTTAAAGATGCTCTTCGCATTCGTCCTGTTTTGGTAAAGGATTTCTCGCCGGCTGTCATCCAAGTCTCCCACTCTTCACGCAGGGCCACCTTAAATGCTCGGTTCACGCTGATATCCAGTGGCTGTAGATACTTTGTGGTACCCCCAGGAATCACAGCTGGAATTGAGTTTGTACTCTTTATGGCAGCTTTCACAGAATCTGTTATGTGGGCCCTCATGCTGTCCATAACGAGCAATGTTTTTTTTCTGCGAAAAAATCCCCCTGGTCGCTTTGAATAGCACTCTGTGAGCCAGTCCTTCATCAGGCTCTCGGACATCCAACCTTTCTGATTCACTTTTATCACAATTACCTTTGGGAATTTTTCCTTTGGCATTGTCAGCCGTTTAAAAATGATCATCGGTGGAAGCTTTAGGCCCGATGCTGCGCAGCTCAGAACGCAGGTGAAATGTGTTCTCTCGTGACCGCTTGTTTTCAGTATGACGGAGGAGTCACCTTTTTTATTTACAGTTCGAGTGAGAGGCAGGTCAAACGTCAGAGGGACTTCGTCCATGTTTATTATTTCATCCGGGCCGATAGAATTCTCCGCTATCTTTGTCTGCGTGAATGTGCGGAACAAAGCAAGTTTCTCCTCGTAGTCTGGAGGGAGCTGCTGGCACAAAGTTGTTCTTGCCCTAACAGACAGGCTTTTCCGTTTCATGAATCTATAACACCACGACGGCCCACCTTTAAAATCTTCTATTTTCATCTCGGAGGCGATCGCTTTAGCCTTCAGTCTTATTTGTACAGTGGAAACACCGCGGCCACCTGCTCTTTGAACGTTCACCCAGTCCTCCAGGAAGTTTTCAAGCTCAGGCCATCTGCTATGGTTACCTCTGAAAGCTTTGGTTGTCTTTTTGCACTGGCTCAGTTTTTCTTGCTGGAGCCTCCATCTTCTCACCATGGATTCGTTTATGCCAAGATTACGGGCAGCAGCTCGATTTCCTTCTTTTACTGCCACAGCGATCGCTTTTAACTTAAAAGCTGCATCATACGCTTTTCTTCTCGTATTTTCCATGTTGATGAGGGTTAGTAACGACTGAATGTAATATTATGGAAGTGATTACCGTAATCATACAATTTCATTGGACCCCTTTGAACAACTCATTCATTATTGGTTGACTGTTACTAGGGAACATATTTTTCCCGCCGCGAAAAATTAGAACGGAAGTTGTGATTAATCATACAATTTCATTGGACCTCTGAACTACTCATTCATTTTATTGGTCGATGTTTTTCCTGCCACTGAAAAAATAAATAAAAAAGCCGCACCATATTACAAGCCGCCGTGATAAAAGTGTAGAAAAAAAGTAGCGGCTTGTAATCCGGAATTTACGGTAGTTCATTGCAGCATGGGTCAGAAACAGTTTGAAGTAAAAATTATGGAGAAATATTGTTATTTTGACTGAACTTAAAACATCAAATCAAAACTTCAGAATTACAACATGTTTAACGTTAAGATTGCATCATTCCAGAACACTTGAATATTCTAAATTAAGTCATGTTTAGATAATTCATAATGAATATAAAATAATAAAGCTTGTGAAATGTGTTATTTCTAACCATTCATTGTCTTTGTACCTAAAGATGGTTAAGTTTTGTCACCTCTCTCCCTTAGCCGTAAAAACATGCCATTTCTTTTTTTTTAAAAATGCTGATTGTGCATCTGAGTATTTAATTACTGTGTTTAATTAGCATGCAAATCCTTCTCTTAAATGAAGTCTACAACCCAGAAAACCTATTTGAAGTCTACTAATTAGATTAAGGATTTAACTGCTTAAAAGCTCAATTTAAAAAAATAGTTTAAAAATAGTTTGGAACTAACTATGTTTAGTTATATTTATAGGTGAGGGAGTTTGGTCCATGAGTTGTGAAGATCCTGCTTGAACTGAGTTGGAGAAGCTGGATATTCAAAGATTCTGGAAGATGAGTGGAGACAGTGCATGTATGACAAAAAACCCAATACTAAGTTCATCCCAGTTTTCTTGGATTTGCCCAAATTCACCTGTACTGCTTTTCAGTTTGTTCCAAGTGCGATTCATTTTCTTACATCTTTTCTATCTCCATCTGTCCCCCCCCCCCCTCCCATCTGATTCTGAAGAAGTTCAACAAAAAACTCCCAAAATGGGACCCAGTGCCTCCATGCTTGACACTCAGCAATAAAGGGTTTGACTGGAGGGGTTAAACCACTAAATGGTTCCTGAGCGCGTCTGTGTCTGCAGTTCACCACTCCCCTAGCCCTTATACTATCTTGTGGGGTCAAAATGACCCCACCCTAGATTGAAGTGTTATCCCTACCATGACACAAAGGTGGACAAAGGTGAAGAGGATTTCATGTAATCCATGGACACCAGTGAAGATCACAAATCATTGAAGAAAAAAGGTTTAGAGCACTGTCTTGTGGGGTCTAGATGACCCCACTCCTAACGTTAACCCTTGTGCTTTCCTATGGGGTCAAGATGACAATTGACGTGTTATCCCTACCATGACAAAGGTGGATAAAGGTGGAGAGGTTTTCATGTAATCCATGGACACCAGTGAAGATCACATCTCATCGGTTCAGCGCACCATCTTGTGGGGTCTAGATGACCCAACTCCCAATGTTAAAGTGCCTAGGATAGCACAAGGGTTATAGTGCCTTGGATAGCGCAAGGGCTAGGGGATGGGTCAAATGCAAAGATTTCACACACCTAGGTGCAGGACAAATCATAGGACTTTAAATGGATGAAAGAAAATCACAAAAATGCTCCATTTATGCCATATGACATTAAGTTTCTGATATTTCTTATAGTTTTGATATCACAAATGTGGATGCAAAATGTAAATAAAGGTGAATACACGAATAAAGATAATCTATAAGTAACAATCAGCATCCAAATTTATGTAAGTGATTTACATCCTGTTTGTGTCACTTCATTCCAGACACCAGACCAACAACAAAGGCGGTGTCCGACTAAACATTTTTCTCATTCAGACACCACCTCCCTGCCACTGCCACTTACACATAAACACACACACACATGCTGGCTTTAATTTGTACAGAGTCATCCCTGTTCAAAACCAACCTCTTTTCCCAAAGCTGATATCAAGCAGCTTTTATAGCATCTATGCTCCCTAAATGGTAAAGCCGATCAACTGACAAGAACAACAAACTGAAAGTAAGTCAAAAAGATACGGGTCCTGTGGGTTTTACGGTTGTCGAGTCCCATGGAGGGTCACGTTCCCCTTGAGGCTGGTGCGCCCACCTCAAAGGACATTATGAAATTGAATGTATGATTGTGGCACGTGGGATAAGTATATTGTGGAATATCTGAAAGGCAAATGTAAGTTGCATCCACTTATAATAATGATAATAAACTTTATTTATAAAGCCCTTTAACTGCCCATTCAGACCTGAAGTCCTGTAAAATGGCAGAGAATAAAAACTTATACAAATCAGATAAAAGGGATTCAGTGTGTCCAAGGAAATGCTTATAAAATTACATTGTTAAAACAAACATACCACAATCATTGCATAACAGAGAATAACACAAAGGATAATTGTTGTACGGTGCCCTTACACTACTCTCCTGTTGATAAGGAGGTGTGCACACTGGTCCCTTACTTATCACGTGCAAATGGCACTAACAAGTGTGCAGGTGACAGGTTAGTGCCTGTGGGATTCCCACACAGACTACTATCTTATTGTTTACATTTTTCATTTTTAACAGTAAGGCTGCATGTAAGGAGCATGCACCTATCATGTGAAGAGCACTCCTTGCGCAGTGTACAGGATTTGATGGATCTGCATCTCAAATACCTCACCCCTATGTGTCATATTTGTTTGTTTTGTCACCCGTAGTATGCACGTAGAAAAAAAAGGGCATGAACATTTTTGCTCTATGGGCTCAACATGTGGGCCATCTGCAAGTAAGAATCTTACTATTATAAAAGCTCACCTTTGTAAATGAAGTGTGAATTAGTCAGAAAGACAAGAGACAAAGTGGAGTCAAGAACAAGGAGGAATGCTTCTCAAAAGATATACGGGCACCAGCATCCGAAATTCACACAGATTAGATTCAGCTTTCAGCACAAGCAGTAATAAAAGTATCATTGTAAGTGCTGCATTTTATCTTAACTCCATCTCTATTTTTTGAAACCCCTCAGTATTCCTCAAGGGCACTTCTCAGTGTTTACCCTGCAGTGTGTCCATCTTTATATTTTGCAGAGAACAGGAAGAATTGGTTTTATGAGAAAGCTTTCTACTGTTATGTGACCAATATATTGACGAATCTTTAGTCTCACTATATAGGAGCAGATAAATCCAACACTAGGACACATATAGAGCCAAGCACATTTAATAATGCAAAGGGTAGTATTGAGGTGGCCTGTGTTTGGAATGAGTTTTGAGGGTAGAAGATGTATGGCCAACATTTGATATGTGACACACTTGAGCAGGTAAGCTGTTGGGCGGGAATAGAAAGAAAAATACTTTTCAGAAGCTTAACAATTGGGCAGAAAACATCCATTTTTAGTGCTCTGGTGCAACATTGTCATTTTCTAAATACCACACGCCCGGTTTTCATAATCAAAATGATTTTTTTTTTTCTCATTTGGAGGGTTTGTTTATTTCAGACTCTTAATCATCCCTCAAAAGTGAACATATTTGAACATATTAGAGCTTTGAGCTGGAAATAGAAAGAAAATCTGATTAAATAAGATAACTTCTAATGCAACATCTCTTTCTTAGAAGACTTTAAATCCAAAGATATTTTGCGTTAGTCAGAATTTATAAAGTCTCTGCAATTTCTTATATGTGCATAAACAAAAACAGTCTGAAACCTATAACCAGTATACGCATTATGAGCACATTTTAGACTGTACATATGTACATACACTTACTAATTCATATTTATCTAATTTTAAGTTAGTGTATTTGTGCAGGTTCAACACCCTGCCTACCTGTTTATAGGACTTGACTTTCCTATGTCACCAACAAGCAGCTATTAATGATTGTGCTCTCTTAAATCCAGCAGATATTTAACTTCAACTTCATCAGTTTATGACAGGAGTCATGCATTAATCTGAAAATAAAGTGAGTCTGCCCGAGCCATTTTCAAAGCACATAGGACTGCATTTAAGCTGTTTCAATGACTTACTCCAATGAAAATAGTGTTTTTAGCATGTTTTTGTAGCATTTTTCTGATGATGGAGGACATATTTAAAGAAAATTAAGATTAAACCTATATTTGTGGGAGTTTCCTTATTAAAATTGTAGTGAATCAGGAGCAGACTAAAAACTACAGTTTGAATAAGATCGTAGTTGTGACATAAAGTACAATCGGCAGGGCAAAAACTCCTCGCTCTGTTCCATTCTGATACATTCACCTGTATATGACTAGATCCATGTACATCTTTGTTTTCCTGAGCTGGAATCTGGCTCCAAACCGTGCGGCTAAATAGTTCAGAAATTACCCGCCGTTTTGGTTGCACTGGTAATGTTTGCTTGGGGGTGTGAGGGCTGTAAACTAGCGGGAAAGAGTGTTGACAAAGGGATGATGGGAAATGAGCACAGGTTTGCTCCAGTCCAATGGTCCCATCCATAACTAAGAGGTGAATTGTTTTAATGAACTCCTGCCGCTCAGCAAAAAATGTCCCAAAACATTTTTTTTTAAATTTTGGCTAAAAACAGCATAACCATAAATAGAAGACCAATGGGAATGCTTCAAAAATTGATCAAAGATTGATTGGAGTGGAACTTTAAACATTCCCTGTTAAATCACAATATTCCATGTATTTAGCTGCTCCCATGTTGACTAATCCTAATTGTGATTCAGTTAAGATATAATTTAATAGCAAGTATTATATTTAAGGTGTGTCTATATGAATATTATTCTGATTATAAACTGGATTATTTGGTAAAACAGTCACAATTCCAGACCATTACTGATGAACTAGGCGTTGGAAAACATTTAAAAATAATAATTATGATGTTAGTGAGTAAGATGATTCTGTCCTTCTGACGTTTAGATCACCTCTTAACTGCACATTCACCCCAAAACAGTAGCCATGTAATTTACTCACTTTCCATTCAACCTTTATCTATTTATCCATGTGGACTTGACTGATTGCGTTGGGCTGGAGAACTGCAGCATTGAGTGATATATGTCAGCCTTTTCATTTCCATCTAAGTAAAGGTTAACAGCTCATCATTCTTCTTCTACCTGAGGTGAATAAGTGCTAGGGCACAGACAGGGCTGCTGCACTGATAGGAATGGACTGACAATACCACAGCTCTCTGCAGATTCTATTTTGTCAAGTGGGGGAGACAGAAAGCTGTTATCCTTTGACCCGAAGAAACCGCTGTAATCCATTGCATCAAAAACAAGGTCGGTGTTTATAGTTGAAGTGCCTGATGAGCAGCACTAAAAGGGTCCTTTTCAAATGCAGATGCAAGTGATTGTTGGTTTTGATAAGTCATAATAAACCTCAAGGTGAGTGTGTGTAGTTTAATAAGAGCTGTTAGAGGTCATATGAAGTTTACATTAAACCCCAACTTCAGAGCAAAACATTGGATTGTTCAGGCTTTAATCATGTTTCACACAAGAGCCTGACTAATATCAAACAACAAAACAAAAGTAAAAACTATATAGAAAGTTCTACTTTGCCCTCCCATACCTTACCTTCTCTAGAGTTCAACAATTGAGTTTTTTTAAATAGGTAATCAGATGTCATTCCTGTTCCATATTTTGCTTGTCTGTTCTTCAGAAAGTGTTTTTTGCTCTGATCCTTCCTTATTATCTCATCTTTCTGATCATTCTTAAACAGATTGGTGTGAAAACTCAAATATTTCCTGCAGCTCTCTTTATCTACCTTGCTGGCATTCAGCTGTTCCTGCTGTAAAGAATCATTCTACCTCATTCCACCTAATGCGTAATATCTTATAATGTCACTAAACACACAGGAAAATGTACGACAACAGAGATGCAACAAAAATGGCAAGAAACATTAAAGCTTCTTAGTCTTACAGTTTTGATTCAGATGTCAGCTCAGATGAGGAAAATGAAGATGTACATGGATCTGTTTGTCTTCAAGTAGATGCATCAGAATAAAGCGGAGCAGAGAGCTTAGGGCCCGCCAACTGTAGCGCGTTAAATGTAGCATGTTGAAAACACTGTTTTTATTGGAGTGGGTGTTTAATGTAATTAAAAAAGATTCAACTATCCTATAATCTTCTGTTACTTCAATCTAAGTAATGCCATATAAGTTAAGTTAGGTCTTTAACATCGGAGCTGTCCCTGCCAGCAACAGGAAATAACACACACTCTTCTGTAACTCTCCAACCGTTTACACAATTAATGTCATTCCAACAGATTCTGAAGGTAAGAAAAGCAACGTTGTTATGAAAAACTTTACACGTGTCGCATTTCGGCAATAAGCTGCTTTTTCAGTGTCAGAATCCGTCCGTTTACAATAATTGTGTAAGCAATAAAGGAGGTATTGTTATTTAAAAAATGTCACTACTGGAGCTACAGCTCTGCTGTTAAAGGCTTGAAACAACCTTCTAAGCTAATTTTTGCCTGCATATGCAACTGCATACGAAACTATTTAAATCTGTCTGGTGGTAGAACTCCCTAATCTCAAAGAATCTTGTTACAAATTACAATTGTTATGACAGTACTGTATTTTCACGACCATAGGGCGCACCGGGTAGAGATAAGATCTTAAGCCCGAGCCCGAAATTCGGGCCGGGTCAGGGACTAAAATGACAATCATTAGGTTTGGGTCGGGTCGGGCTTCTCCCTTACTGACTTTTTTAATAAATATATGTTTATAAAAATGTATACTAAAACGATGTGTGGATAGTAATCTAAGGAATACTTGTTATAAATAAATAAATAAATTGGTTAAAAAAGAGAAGGCGCTGTAAGGTAATTGCTATATAACTACTACTAAACAGGAAACGCAGACGCAGAGCTGCAGTATTTCTCTGCGTAGTAAAGCGAGTGCGCATCGAGATCTCTCTTTCACTCTCTTTGTCTGGCCTCTTATTCTGTGTTCCAGCATTATTTTCGTTGTGCAAATGCATTTATCATGATCATAAAAATATTTAGATTATTTTAACCTTAAGAAATCTTGCGTTTTTTTCTGCCAAAAATACTATGGGATAAATTGAAATTTCGGGTTTGCTTCCAGCTCGGGCTTACAAATCAAGGTAATTGGTCGGGTTCGGGCTGGGTTGGATTTTTTAGGCCCGATCTTACCTCTAGCACCGGGTCATAGGGCACAGTCTCAGCTATGGGTAATTTTTCGGTATTTGACACATACAAAAGGCGCACTGGGTGTAAAGGCGCGGGCACGTTAAAACATACCGGTAAAACATAAATGCTAGTGTTAAACCTTTCCTGCAAAGACGTTTCTGACTGCGGGGGAGATCCTCTCCAGGGTCGACAGCGGATCTTCCTTCGGGGTTCACTTCCCTGTTCGGACCCTCAGAGCCTCCAGAGCGGGTTAATATTAGAGCCAGTCTCTGTTTTTTTTTATTTGGAGGAAAATTGAATGCCCGCTCACACTCACCTGGCTGAGTGTCTGCCTCCTACTTTTGTAAACGGGGGAGCGCGGCACACGGGAACTCAACACACACATTTCAGTACACACACATACATAATCATTGTGGAAAAAAGCAGCGGGAGAAAAACTGAGTTGGTTCTCATGCCGTCATCTACTACTCCTCTGCCGAAGTCCCACAATTACACATAAGGTGCAATGCTTCATAGGGCGCCCCCTACAGTTTGGAGGAAATATAAGACTTTTAAGTGCGCCTTATAGTCGTGGACATACGGTAAATTATTCGGATTCTAATATTGTCACTGGGAACTGCGTCAAATTTCTCCACTTTTTACACACAAAACGTTTTGTTTATTATGAAATTAACATGAAAAATCCAAATTAAATCTAGCATATAATGCATATGACTCTTCTTAATATCCAAATATATGTTCAACTAAAGTTAAGTAAAACTAAAATGAGGATTTATAATTTGACAGCAGAAAGTAATTGACACTTTCAACTGATTGAGTGTTTCAGCATGACATTTATAGCACTAGGTATTTCTTTCCTAGACCCCCATCACTGGATGAAGATGGAGTCTCCTAGTTGGGGGGGTGGGGGTTGGTCATTTTAAGAGGTTTAGAAATATTGCTTTGTGGCCATAAAAAGCTGAAAATATAAGCAAACATATGAAGCAATATGCTTCAACCTGTTTTATATTGCAGGAATAAAACACACCACTAAGCCTGAGCACTTGAATTAAATCACCCAACTAAAAAGAGCTTGTCCTGCTGATAAATAAATAAAAAGAAGATGAATGTTGAACAGTAAAATTTAAGACTTTGACAGCCAGTTATTTACCTGAGGCAATGAAAGTTTTATAAACTATTTTTGCTGAACTTTTCTGTTTCTTCGGTTAAATTAGTTTTTATTGATTCAATGCAAAATTTGAAAAATAAATAAAGTTAAGAATTTGGGCTTAGTAATAAGTCTTAAAAATCATTTTTGTGAGTTTTAGTTAAAGAATATAAACCAATATCTAGCAATTGAGAAAAAACATATACAGTAAACCCTTGTTTTTCGCGGGGGTTACGTTCCAAAAAGAACCCGTGATAGGCAAAATCCGTGAAGTAGAAACCTCTATTTTTTTAACAAGTATTATACAATTAAAAACTATTATACATTAAAAAGAAAGAACAAACCATTTTACAGGCTCGAGTATTTGTTTCACAAATAAAAGTACATTAGAAACGTTTTTTTCAACAAATAACTTCTGTACTGTACTGTCAAATAATAATTTGAATCATCGATGTGAACAGAAGGCTTCAAATCGCGGAGATTAGCCCCGCCCACCGCGACCCGAGAGTAATTGGATTAAAAAGGAGAAAATTTAAAATGATTATAAAAAAAATACAAAGTACAGTGGGACAAATAGTGACACAGGTGTATTTCACTGCTCTTCAGACTTAGCCGCTGCATCCTGACTCCACTCTGCAGTGATAGGCAGTTGTTGTTGCTCTATTTCTATGGGTTTTAGAGAAACTCGAAATTGAGACACTGATTTGCACGTATTTGTAGTAAATTTGGCAAGCTGATTTATGTACGTGAGCATATTAAACTGCAACGTTATTGACGCACAGGTAGAGAAGAAGCGGTGTGACTTTTTAGCCAATCAGAATGCAGAACACAATGCACGATGCAAATCCGTGAAGTAGCGAAACCGTGAAAAGTAAACTGTGTTATAGCGAGGGATCACTGTATTTGGGAAAGTCATCAATCGCTAAACCAGAAGAAACTGATAGACTAGTTTAAAAAAAACGTGTCAGAGTGGGAATAAAAAGACAGGATAGTGATGGTGGGGACAATGTAATCAGAAGAGGAAAGTGAGTAAATGAGGAACAGAAATCCAGGCAAGAGGTGGCAATCTTGAGTCTGGATAATCACACTAATGAACAAAGAATGAAAAGATTAAAATATAAAAACGTACCTTCTAAAACTTATCCTGCTAAAAAGGATGCTCTGTTTGCTCATGTAAGCATGGGTAGTAACCATGGAAACATATCAGCACAGGATGGTGGGAGTTTATTGCTCATTATATTGCTTATATTGCTTCTTTGTATCACTGTTCCAAAATTACAAGACAGTGAAGCGTGAAATGTGTTTATTCCCACGAGGGTCCTTTTTAAGTCTTCTATTAACCTAACTTATTCCAGAGAATGTGTTTGAGTAACAACTAATTGTTCTACAAATGTGTTGAGTTTTGTGGAGGTTAGAGGTATTGTGTGTGTGTGTTTTTTTTTGTTTGTTTTTTAAGTTTCTCTTAATCAGTTTCAAAATTTCCGGGCTTAGGTGTCATTTTGTAATTTTAGTTCGATTAAAAAAACTCACAAACGTCTCGATTTCTTTCTAAAGAAAACTCAGTAATGACTTTCCTTTGTTAACCCTGGTTGATATGGTTGTGTCTATATCTTTTTCTTGGGAGTTTATGTTTGAATGCAAGTTTGAATGAATAGCAGTGGATGCTTTAACTACGTTAGCAAGAGACCATTGGACACCAAATACGGTGAATGAATGAAATACTGATTATTACGAGGAAAAGCGGGGGTGATGAAGAGACATGGGGTGTGACAGCCGTAGGACGCGTACTGTTGAGGATTACCATGACGTCGGAGGGCGGTCCAACCGCGTCTGTGGAAGATACAGGCATTTTGTTTCTGCAATCGGGTGAGCCCTCCACATGCATGGAATGACTGAAAAGACTATCAACTGTGGACAGAGCTGGTAAGCTGCAGCTGCCTATATTCATCCTACAGACAGAACTTTGACGTCCCACGATTTACTTGAATTGCTTTAATATAGAGGGTGGAGGATGCCAAGTACAGATGGTGACTGTGTAAATAGAAACTAATATAAAAAGACTGGTGTATCGGGTGAAGGACTGGGGAAACTGGGAAAAAAAACGATGCATATTGTTTGTTTTTTGTTAGTTTTATAATACTTTGAAGAGTGTCACACTATTAACTTTTTTTTGTCTTTTCTCTATTGTTTCATGCTTTGTATTCCCCTTTTAGCTGGAAGAGTTCATTCAGATTTGAACTTTAACGCAAACAGTTTCAAACCTTGTGCCGATCAATTACTATTCAAAATGTACTCTTCTTTTCCTTTGGGCTTTTCCCTTCAGGGGTCGAATCAGTTCCCTCCAATCACCATCCAACATTTGGGTTTACACACTCTAAACAGATCTCAGCAAACATCTGGAAATTTCAGGAAATCCAGGAAAGACAAGAACTGAACAAAATCTGACACTTCGTTTTGTAAATCTTGGATACTTAAGCAAGCCATTTAAGCCCAGTGACTGTGTTTGTTAAATGTTTTCTATTGTTGTCTTTTTTTAGTGGAATATTCCAAGACTGTTTAAAATTTCACACCTCTGTGTTAATATTTATTTATGTGTTTAATTCATTGTTGTAAACTGTCAAGATGCAGTTAGAAACACATAAAACATCATAGTGACCTGCTTTTATGAAAGCCTAAAATGTACACTTTTTTCTTAACAGGAACAGTTTTTGCCATTTTTCTTTTTCTTTAGATACATAAAGTAGAATGTGCAGTTCTATGACTATACTACTAGCGAACTCTTTCATGTTAACTCCGTAGAGCTAAAAGGTCTTTTCCATGCCTACACTCACTTGCCATTTTATTAGGTACACATGCTGGTACCAAATTGGACCCCCTTCTGTCTTCAAAGCTGTCTCAATCCTTGGTGGCATAGATTTAACAAGGTTGGGTGGAATACTGTATCGTTTAATTTATGTAGTTCACGACGCCCAGTAGGAGGAGTTTAGTGTTAAAGGGAGGTGTCTGGGGATGATTTTGCCTTTATGATGAGCAGGGGATGAGCTCTGTTTCTTCTTAACAAAGAAGAAAACTCTTACCTTGGCTCATCTGTGTTCATTGTGTGGCCTGACAAGCTCATCCCTGAGGAACCCAGGACAATGCATAATGTCAGTGATGTGTCTCAGGCCATTTTAACCCTTAGAAAACAGACATGTTGCAGGTAACACGGATTAAGACATGCTTGGATCACTGTAACTCTGAAACTGTTTCCACAATTTCCATAATTCCAACAAATCCTAAAGCAGCAGAGACAGTTGGTTTACGTTAATTGCGTAATCATACTTACTACTGGAAAGTGATACACATCAGTACAAAGCTGCTTCTCTCTGCTTTAGATTATGTTGCAATTATGGAAATTGTGAAAACAAGGCATGTCCAAAGTCTGGTTTGTGGGTGGAATGGGGTGGAATGCAGCACCCACATTTCATATGAACTCAATTTTATGGGTTTTTCTTCAGACAGGCTTTTCTTCACTTTTTTAAGTCTTCAAAATTAACAATAATTTTCAGAAAACTGTATTCAGATGGATTATTGTTCTATGTGAGGAATGAAAAGTATCCCATTGCAATACAAATAATACAATAGTTAATTTGCATTTAATGTTATAATGGCTGATTAGTTGGCCCTCTCACCAAAATCTGGCCCTCTTGGCAAAATGTTTGAACATCCCTGGTATACACACTTAAAAAGTTACAGTTGTTCAAATAGCGTCAACACTGGAGCTAAAACTCTGGTCTTAAAGGGTTAAGCCTAGTTTTTGTTTTGGTTGTCACCATCTTGGCAGGATGTCACCTCACTAAACCACAACTCTTATCAGAGCGGGCAAACAGCAGGGACAGACAAGCTGACATCCTGCTCTGACCTGAGGATTTGATGATTATCTATCCTTTAAAAGCAACACCCTTATTTGCTCCCACTGAACCTCTAACATAGACGCAAAAAACGTTTTTGGAACTGGATTAAAAACATTTTTCATTTCAGTTTAAAACTGTACTGCCAAAGTGAATAAAAACTGACTTGCTTTTCTAGACAGAGGCTTCTGAGACTAACAAGGCGTATCGTAGTAAGGATGGAGTTGTTTCTTAGGGACTTTTAAGTGTCCTTTAATGATGAAGACATCAGTTTGCCTTTCTGGACTGAAGTAAACACGCAGATTGCTGTACTGTATTTTTCTCTTATTTTGTGTGTGATTGTGACACTCGGGTTGTGTAGTTGTTGTTTTATGTATATTTTTTTAGACAGTAGCCATACAACTGAGCTTATAAGGTTGATGAGCATTTTTAATGATGTAACAAACACGGTTGGAGCACCAGAAGTAGAATTATTTGTGAGTTATTTTTCCCAGAATTTTACCTTTTTTCTCTGCTGACCTTTTGTGACCCTTTTGAAAACACATGAATGTTACATTGGCTGCACATTTGTTTGTTTTTTTTAAACCTGCTTTAAACAGGAAGTCAAAATATCTGTTTGTGCAAGGAATGAGGTTGTACAACTAAGTTAAGTGCCATGTGAAAGACTAGCGACCTGTCCAGGGTGTACTCTGCCTTGTTTCAAGAGCAGAAGGATAGGCTCCGGCAACCCCATGATACCTTAACCCTTGTGCTATCCTAGGCACTTTGACATTGGGAGTTGGGTCATCTAGACCCCACAAGACAGTGCGCTGCACCTTTTTCTTCAATGATTTGTGATCTTCACTGGTATCAATGGATTAAAGGAAATCCTCTCCACCTTTGTCATGGTAGGAATAACACGTCGATGGTCATCTTCACACCATAGCATAGCACAAGGGATAAGGGATTCAGCAAGTTCAGAAAATGGATGGACGGAAGAAAGTTTGGTGGCAAAGAAACAAGACTCTAAGACAGACAGAAAATAGAATTTAAAACTTTGTACATAGTACAAACATGATTAAAAACATTAATATAGAGGGTTGGTGACGTACTGCCCACAATTGGTCAAACTTGATTGACTAATTACTAAAATTGTGTTATACATCTGGATAGAACTTAATCTGTATCTTATAATTGAGTCTTTTTTTAACATGTTTATCTTGATGTCTTATAAGATATACATTTACTGGTTTAACGCAGTCTATTTTTACCTGTGCAAATATATCGCCTTTTTTGTTTGTTTTTATTTTTTGTTGTAGTTGTTGTGTGTGTGTGTGTAAGCATAGAACAGAAGAAATCAGGGAAATCCATCCTGTTGTCTTGGTAAATCTCTTCAGCTCAGCACTTTAAATAATTAGTGCATTATGAGATTGGAGAAAGATGGAGTTTGATTGATTCTTTCTCCTCCTATCCTTGAGGGTCTGCTGTTAGAAAATATGTCTTCTTTCCCTGCAATTAATCTAATAAGCCTTAATAAAAGCATCCATTACTGCAGAGGCAACATCGACAGGCTGGATGCTTACTGTTGAATAATCAGATACGGGGGAAATAACGATTAGCCCCCTGGTCCAAACAGTTCCTTATGCTGATGCACTGGGAACCATTTATCTAGCTAGTTGTTAGTACTTTTCTGTCATTTTAAGGGAAGACACTTTTAGAAAGGTGCTAACTTAACTTTAAAAATATTCACTTTTTTTAGATCTTCTTAGATACATTTAACTTCATACTTTTTGTATCTCTTAACTTTTAATTATAATTGGTAATTGGGTAGATAAAAAGGCCTGTTGTATTGAGTGGAATGATAATTAACTAAGAGTGTAATTATAACTACCTCATTTGGCTCAGTTATTATGGACCCAAGTTGATTTTTTAACATTAGTCTGAACCTAGTGTGCAGGTGTGAATGCATTAATGCAAACTCTTGTCTGGATCAAATGAACGGACTGACGTCCTTCTGAATAGGTGATCTCATCCCTCTTCCAAACAGACAATGAAGCTGCGTTCACACTGGGGTCAGAAACGTACGTTCGAGCAACCCCTGTCAATGGAAAGTCTATGTGTACGAGTGTATATGCGCACTTTGGACTGCTGCATTCAAAGCTCTTGCGTTCAAAGTTTAACTTTGACCAATCAGGGACTCTGCTTTGATAGTGACTTATGAGTAGTGTCCTTTTCTAAATATGGAAGTGCCAACTGTTTGAAAACCAATTATGAAGGAGAAATCTGTGTCCGGCCGGTATTCTTTGACACCAAGTCTTTCATATGTTAAAACAGAACGGTTAAAGGAAAAGCCTGGAGCGAGATTCGTGAGATTTACACCACTTCGACATTTCGCACCAAGCCTCTTCCAATTAGAAAAAGATGTAGATGGAATTGGTGAGCGATAGATCTGTGTAAACAATATATGCTAAAACGCGTAAAAAAAAAAAAAAACACGTACGTGTAGTGCATTCTTGAACACATGCCTTGTTTGAACGTAGCTTGATACGGTTTGCTTAATGTGAGAATATGAACCAGTCATGATCCTGCCTAACTGTGAATATGATCAGCTTTTTTGGAAATGACTAGCTCCTGCAGCTTCCTGAGCACCATTAAGGGAATGAACAGCTGTGAAAGTCACACTAAATCTATGAGCCATGGACAAACCTGGAGCAACAAGCAGACACAGTGCCTCATACAAGTTGTTGGATGCACACATGCAGCTATTACAGAAAGCAGCGTATTTGCAGTATTTGTCATGATAAGCGAAAATGTGACGCCCTCGTGATTTCTTGCCAGAGGGTGCAGCAATTGTAATAGCCATCCTTCTGTTCACACATTTTTGTAAACTTGCAAATAGTGCAAAGATGGTATGAAATGAACTAAAACAAACAAAAATGAAGTAAACAGTTTGACTCAAAAAAGTTGATCAGCTATCTTCGTAGTGTGAATACCCCCTTAAACTGCTTACTTTTGTTTAGATTTCTTAAGATGCATCAGAAATTCGGCTGCAAAAAAATCTGAAACATATTATAAAGTCTAAACCCAAAAAAATTGAGAATAGTTCTTCAAATGTTTCTCTGATATTGTTAGCAAATTATTGCACAAGCAGCATAATCAGAAAATTAACAAGAACAGGTAAAGAGGTATGTTTAGGAAGGATATGCTAAATTAGCCAATAAAGTGAGACACTATGCTGATATGGAGATGGAGGTCTCTGTGACATGTGTTTTAAAAAACATCACAGGTAATGTACATTATATCTGAAATTTCTTTGCAGCAGTGTTGACGTTGCTAAATAAGCATTCCCTGGTGGAGAGGAAAATCTCTTTATCTGTGACGGATGATTATGAACACTGGCATACAAGGCTCTTGAAGAGGTCAGGTATGGAGATTTTGAGTCTAAAGGGATTTACAAGGAAGCCAAAGCAGTGACAAATTTAATGTGGAATACTGTTTCCTTTGGCATCAATTTTCAGTGAAATAA
Source organism: Oryzias sinensis (assembly GCA_037389245.1). Lineage (NCBI taxonomy): Eukaryota > Metazoa > Chordata > Actinopteri > Beloniformes > Adrianichthyidae > Oryzias > Oryzias sinensis. The sequence continues at coordinate 9,218,009 of CM074496.1, forward strand.
ATGTTAAGATTCATGCAAATTAGTTTCAAATTAGATGTAAACTATTATCACTTGGAGCTTACTTATTGGTGTTGATACTTTTTCCAGTTTAGTCTTAGTCCCAACTGCTCTTACAGGTGTTACGGGCTGTCAGCGGATGAAAAATAGGCAATATATGAAGGTCATACAAAGACTGCTTGTGAGTCCGTAAAGCGAGTATGCACATTTTTCCCTTCAGGTATGCTGCAGATGACTGGTCATAGCAAATGCTTATATAACACATAAGGGTGTAAATAAGAGTCAAGTGGGTAGGACGCAGGTGTGTTGTACAGATTTCTTCTTTTCAAACCCCCAAACCCTTCACAGGGTCAAGCCAGGGGTGCCCCAAGGGCCAGTGTCCTACATGTTTTCCAACCATCCTGCCATTGAAACTCCTCATTTGCTAAACACACCTGATCAAGGTAATCAACAGCAGATAAGGCTGGGTTTCTGGAAAACTTGCAGGAGGCTGGCCCTCAAGGCCTGGATTTGGGCACCCCTGCCGTAAGTGCTGTTCCTGGTCAATAGGACGTAACAGCTTCAAACTTTCGGGATCAATTCACAGTATCTCTGTGGCCACTAGACACCTGATCAACTCTATGTGAATGAGTTCTGTTGAACTGTCTGAGAAGTGGTTGTTTTGTGTTTGAAGAAAATGTTTCAAGTCTTTGAGTTAATTTTAGGGCTGCACGATATGAGGAAAACTTGCGATATGCGATATTAGTGATCAATATTGCGATAACGATAAATTTGCTGTAAATAAACAAATAGAAAAATAAACAAAAACATCATTCCCATTTCATTGCAACAGTTTAAAAATTATACTCCAAATGACCCTCATCGACATGGGGGACAAACATCTAACATAATAGGCCTCCATCTGATTGGTCAACAATGGGAAGGCGTCCATCTGATTGGTCAAAGCATAAAGGGATTTATTTGACTCGTTAAATGCTTCAAGCTGCTAAAAGATTGTTTTAACACATTTTGGGTTTGCGATTTATTGCGATTTTCGCCGTCTTTTGCGATATGCATATTGCAGAGCTGGATATTGCGATAACGATAAATTCGCGGTATATTGTGCAGGCCTAAATTTCATGACAAATGGAACCAAAAACAAAAATGTTGCATTTATATTTTTGGTCAGATAGATGTTAATTAAAATATCAAACAAAAAACATCACTTATTGATTAACTTATGTGTTAACTCTGTGGTTGCAGGTGTCTCAGTTGTCCCAGCTGATGTGAAAATACCACCCACACCAAACTAGACACAAAAATGATACGAGACCGGAAACTTTGAACTCAACACACTTACTTGTGCACGTTTGACATAAACACAGCCTTGCATAACTAAGCAAAGTTTATCTATAGCAACAGGGAATTACTTTCTAAAATCATTGATTACTTTAGTTAAAACCCAAATAAAGCATGAGCTTCATACTTTTTTGAGCACCATTTTAAACTGCTGTCACAAAATTAGGTGGATGCAGAGTAATAGTTTCCCTATTACTATTTCTCACCCAGTGACGTTATTATCTTTCCTCTTCAATCAGCCCACTCGCCACTCGCTCAAATGTTTTTAACACATTAGTTTGAGAGCCAACTCAGTGTTAGTCATTGTATATGTTGTGGCTCTTTTGTCTAGGGTGCTTTTTTTGAACATCAATACAAAGGAAAGAATACGTTTTCGACTATGTGAAGAGCGAAAACCTATGTCTTATTATCAATTATAAAATACTCCTGCTGTGAACGCACTACATGCAATAAATGATGCTCTAATAAATATATATAGATAGATATATATCTTTATCTATCTATATATATCAACGAGTAAGGCAAGTCCTGAGAAGCCAGCTCAATGGCAAGAACAAGACCCGGGCAATAAACAGCTACGCACTGCCAGTTATCAGATACCCTGCAGGAATAATAAGATGGTCAAAGGAAGAGATACAGACGACTGATGTTAAGACACTGAAGCTTATCACCGTGGGCGGCCGTGTTGCAGTGGTAGGGCGGTCGACCTATGATTGTAAGATTGCAGGTCCGATTCCCGCCTTGCACCCCCATGTGTCGAAGTGTCCTTGGGCAAGACACTTAACCTCACTTTTCCTCTAGTGGGAGGTTTGCGCCAGTGTTCGGCAGCGGAGCCGCCATCAGTGTGTGAATGTGTGTGTGCATGGGTGAATTGATATGTGACTGCAAAGCGCTTTGGGCCTTTGAAAGAGGGTAGAAAGCGCTATATAAGTATACACCATTTACCATTTTACCATGCATGGAGGGTTCCATCCCAAATCCAGCACCCTGAGACTGTATGCTAGCCGCAAGAAAGGAGGCCAAGGACTAGTGAGCGTCCTTGAGCGGGCTTGAGCACATCAAGTTCAAGACCCCAACTGACAGTGTGCTCACTGAATGTCTCAGGCAATGGAGATCAGATGATGCAGTGCTGGAGGACGGATCCTCATGGGAGGACAAACCCCTGCATGGGATGTACCACCGGACCATAACTGAAGTGGCTGATATCAAGAAGTCCTACCAAAGGCTAGAGGCCATTGGTAGGATAGAGGCTCAGATCTACCACACCAGACAAGACCCAAGGTGTAGGCTGTGTAAAGAGGCACCTGAAACAATCCAGCACATAACTGCAGTGTGTAAGATGATGGCAGAGAAAGCATACATGGAGCATCAAAATCAAGTGGCTGGAATCATACACAGGAACATGTGTGCAGAGTATGGACGGAAACCCCAAGGTCAAAATGGGAAACACCTCCGAAGGTAGTAGAGAATGAGAGGGCAAAGATTCGGTGAGACTTCCAGATCCAGACTGATAGGATGGTAATGGCGAACCAACCAGACATTGTAGTGGTGGATGAAGAACAGAGGAAAGATGTTGTGGTGGATGTGGCAGTGCCTAGTGATGGGAACATCAGAAAGAAGGAACATGACAAACTGGAGAAATACTAGGGACTAAGACGGGGGTCGGCAACCCGCGGCTCAGGAGCCTGAAGCGGCTCTTTAGCGCTGCCCTAGTGGCTCACTGGAGCATTTTCAAAAAGGTTTGAAAATGTAAAAAGATGGGGAATAGAAATATATTTTATGTTTTAATATGGTTTCTGTAGGAGGAAAAACAAGACACAAACATTATTAACGTTTTCCATGCTGTAAGAATACATAGAAAAAAACTTTGTAATGCCCAGCAGGTACGTCACTTGCAGAGGGCAAAACAGGAGCCAAGCTGTCTGGAAGTTGAGCTGTCAATCAATTGGCTGCGTTGGAGAAATGTTCGTGTCCCATACAAGGCACGTCTCGTAACGGTTTCAGGGAGGAGCAGGAAGAAAGCTTAGCTGAGAGCATAGTCTCCTTTCTGGCTTTACAAGCCCTTTTACTTAAAACATGCACCACATTGCACATTGCACAGGAGTCATCAACCACTCCCCTCCCCCTCCCACACTTATGGTGCAACATAAAGACATAACATAAGAGGAATAATGAACTAAGGTGGAACAACAAAACTGCCATATGAAAAGAAACGTGGGCAAACAGAAACGCTCATTATGAGCCCTAATTAGATCAAGAGACCGTGTCCCACAATCCCCTGCTGCTAACTGACCTAAAATGCACATGACCGCCACTACAACATTTTTTTTTTAACTTTAGTGTACAAAATGAAAGTACAATACAAAACACAAATTTACAAATTAAACTTCAGATATGCCAGGGAAGCATTCTTTTGTACGAAAAATAAAAAATGACATCAAAAATCGGATTTCTTTATTACATTTCTTTAATTTAATCAAAGCAATGAAACATAATTCATTGATATTGTAGCGACCCAGGGGTTAGCCCCGCCTTCAGCCCCTAAGGCTCATGGGAAGTGGGGAGTTTTGGGGTAAAACCTTGAGTGAGAGTGTTGTGAATTGAATTGAGTTCCATGCTGCTTTGGATGTTTATGTGTGGTTGAATAAACGGGTTTGATCCAGAAAAGGAATATCGGTGAGCTTCCTGTTTATTTCTTCTTGAAACCATCCGGGGTCATGCAGTGTTTGGACACGGACAGCTCTCCAATGAAGCTACTAAGCCAGCAATTTGGCTTTATCTTCCCTGTTAAAGTGACGTCCCGGCTGGGTCGTTACAATATTGTAATGAAGATAAACTTGCACAACAGAGCAGTATTTTAATATTTTGCGGCTCCAGACATATTTGTTTTTTTCGTCCAATTTGGCTCTTTCAACATTTTGGGTTGCCGACCCCTGGACTAAGAGAGGAACTGGAGAAAGCGTGGGAAGTGAACGTGACAGTGATGCCTGTGGTCATTTTGAGCACTTGGGGCAGTAACCCCCAAGCTGGAGGAGTGGCTACAACAGATACCTGGAAAGACCTCAGACCTCTCAGTCCAGAAAAGCGAAGTGCTTTCAGAGGACCCAAACTTGGGTGAGAAACCACCTGTGGAAGGGTGAGAGGGGCATTTTTTTTCCATCCATCCAGCCAGCCAGCCAGCCAGCCATCCATCTATCTATACACAGTACAGACCAAACGTTTGGACACACCTTCTCATTCAAAGAGTTCTCTTTATTTTCATGACTATGAAAGTTGTAGATTCACACTGAAGGCATCAAAACTATGAATCAATACATGTGGAATTATATACATAACAAAAAAGTGTGAAACAACTGAAAATATGTCACATTCTAGGTTCTTCATAGTAGCCACCTTTTGCTTTGATTACTGCTTTGCACACTGTGGCATTCTCTTGATGAGCTTCAAGAGGTAGTCACCTGAAATGTTTTTCACTTCACAGGTCTGCCCTGTCAGGTTTAATAAGTGTGATTTCTTGCCTTATAAATGGAGTTTGGGACCATCAGTTGTGTTGTGGACAAGTCAGGTGGATACACAGCTGATAGTCCTACTGAATAGACTGTTAGAAGTTGTATTCTGGCCAGAAAGAATCAGCTAAGTACAGAAAAACGGGTGGCCATAATTATTTTAAGAAATGAAGGTCAGTCAGTCCGAAAAATTGGGAAAACTTTGACAGTGTCCTCAAGTGCAGTCACAAAAACCATCAAGCGCTACAAAGAAACTGGCTCACATGCGGACCGCCCCAGGAAAGGAAGACCAAGAGTCACCTCTGCTGCAGGGGATAAGTTCATCCGAGTCACCAGCCTCAGAAATGGCAGGTTAACAGCAGCTCAGATTAGAGAGCAGGTCAATGGCATCAGGCCTTCATGGTAGAATATCTGCTAGGAATCATGCCGCTTAAGAAAGGCAACAAGCAGAAGAGACTTGTTTGGGCTAAAGAACACAAGGAATGGACATTTGACCAGTGGAAATCTGTGCTTTGGTCTGATGAGTCCAAATTTGAGTTTTATGGTTCCAACCACCGTGTCTTTGTGCAACGCAGAAAAGGTGAATGGATAGACTCTACATGCCTGGTTCCCACCCTGAAGCATGGAGGAGGTGGTGTGATGGTGTGGGGGTGTTTTGCTGGTGACACTGTTGGGGATTTATTCAAAATTGAAGGCATACTGAACCAGCATGGCTACCACAGCATCTTGCAGCGGCATGCTATTCCAACCGGTTTGCGTTTAGTTGGATCATTTATTTTTCAACAGGACAATGACCCCAAACACACCTCCAGGCTGTGTAAGGGCTATGTGACCAAGAAGGAGAATGATGGGGTGCTGCACCAGATGACCCAGCCTCCAAAGGCAAACTTGAACCCAAACCTTCTCGATTGGGTTCAGGTTTGCCTTCACTCAGCTGGGCCGCAGAATGAAGGCAAAAGGGCCAACAAGCACTAAGCATCTCTGGGAACTTTTTCAAGACTGTTGGAAGACCATTTCAGGTGACTACCTCTTGAAGCTCATCAAGAGAATGCCAAGAGTGTGCAAAGCAGTAATCAAAGCAAAAGGTGGCTACTTTGAAGAACCTACAATATGACATATTTTCAATTGTTTCACACTTTTTGTTATGTATATAATTCCACATGTATTAATTCATAGTTTTGATGCCTTTAGTGTGACTACAACTTTCATAGTCATGAAAATAAAGAGAACTCTTTGAATGAGAAGGTGTCCAAACGTTTGATCTGCACTCTATCTATCTATCTATCTATCTATCTATCTATCTATCTATCTATCTATCTATCTATCTATCTATCTATCTATCTATCTATCTATCTATCTATCTATAGGGATATAGATATATATGTTGTCATACAGATACGTACATATGTATATACAGTGCTCAGCATGAAAGAGTGCACCTCACTGCATTTGTCTCAAAGCCATTAGTGTCCTTTCCAAATCAATATTTTCTGTGAAAAACTATATATCAAAATACACTTACAAAGATGGGCTATTGATTGCTAACAAGATATGTTGATTTGAACACACAAAAAGGTGATTTTTCAAACAAATTATTTCAAGCCCATGCTGCAAAAATGAGTACACCCCATTTTAGGTCTTAAGAGAAAAGCCAAACTTAAGACTGCAAAATTTTAATTATGCAACCACAGGGGAGTCTAATTATTCATTTCAGTCAGACAACTCTTGCAGAAGAATATTTATTTCACAACATCTTTAGGTTGACATTCACAATTTGATTCACAACTTCGTTTTGGCATAAGGCTCCGTTCAATTCCTTGAGACACTTGTTTTTCCATACACTTTCGGGTAACAACCCCCAACACCAAGATCATCCAGAGGAAGAAAATGTAAATGTGAATGTATAATCAGTGTGTAAATAAGATGAGGTGTGTTTTTCGGCGTCATTCCATTTTCACTTCATTTCATTTCATTTAATTTCATTTCATTTCATTTCATTTTCCAGTATGACTGCTATGTGTTTACCTGGCACCATTGACCGTTTGGCCGCTCCCTTCGAGAACCACTCTACGAAGGGAACATTCTATCTAGTGAATCTGCTATGTGTTTACCCGGCACATTGACCGTTTGGCCGCTCCCTTCGAGAACCACTCTACGAAGGGAACATTCTATCTAGTGTATCTGATATGTGTTTACCCGGCACCATTGACCGTTTGGCCGCTCCCTTCGAGAACCACTCTACAAAGGGAACATGCTATCTAGTGTATCTGCTATGTGTTTACCCGGCACCATTGACCGTTTGGCCGCTCCCTTCAAGAACCACTCTACGAAGGGAACATGCTATCTAGTGTATCTGCTATGTGTTTACCCGGTACCATTGACCGTTGGGCCGCTCCCGTTCACCAGGGGAGCATACTATCTGAAGAGAGAGGAAGAATGAAGGGGAGCCAACAAGATTACACAACCTGATTCAATTTTAACACCAATGCAGTCAATACTCATCATTCGCGGCTTCCACCTGACTTAACATATTCATCATTTAAACCAGACTTATTTTTCTTTAAGCTGCTAATATTTTATCAGAAATTAATCTAACATATCTATGAAAAGCGGAGGAGGACCACCTTCCCATTGCTTTTAGCGGAGATGATGTCGTAGCAGCGCCTATTCTCTGGGAGTGCAGGGTGTAAAGGTCTGACGGAAGACCGCAGGACTAGCAGACGTCTTTGCAGCACCAGATCAAGGAATGCAGGGGTGACATCATTCGCCGGAAACGGAGAGCAGACAGGGAAGTAGGGGTTCGCCGGCTCAGGGTGCAATGCATAGATAAAGAAAAGCATAATTAGTCTTGGCAAAGAATATAGAAATAACCCAGAAACCGCTCAGTTTTAAATTCTTGATATAAATGATATAACAGTGCTTTTAAAGAACAATTCTGAGAAGTGAAATTTAGTAGGTAATTAGGTAAAATCCCTTTATGGATTCATCGCACCCTAAAACCGCCAGAATCACAAATTCCATCAAAGAATTGATAGAGAAATACAGAACCTGCAAAAAAAAATCTTAACACCAATTTTATGTACACTAATGTAAGAGAAGTATAACCTTTGACAATTCCAGAGGGACGCACCTTCAGAAGTTCATCGAGGAGCAGGCGATGAAAAGGTAACCAAAGACCAAGAATATTTGTAGATGAGGCAGGTCAACATCCCACGTAGCATTGGATCGCAGCTCGGCCGGTTATGATATCAGTGGTCCTCAAATAGGTGGACAACAAAGCACAGACTATTGAAGTTTTAATTAGCCAAGGGCGTCTGGTTACTGCAAAAGAAGAACTTCATATCCACGAGGGATCGTTGGTTTAAGTATTTTAGATAGACTGAACCTTAGCATTTAGAGGCAGAGAATAACAAGCCTCTAAAGGAGATGCCTCTATCCGAGTATCATCTGCTTAAGCAGGGCAGATAGACTAATGGACACAAGATTTAACTCTTGAACTAAGCTTGAGAGAGTGTAAGTGATAATTCTCCGGTCAGGGTTAAAATTGCTCATGGTATCATTAAACGCTACCCGGTCAACCAATGACACATACGATTATCATTTCACATAGAAAAAGCCTTAATATAATCTCCATGGCTGAATTCTCTAACCCACGATCCCATTAGAGCTGTGAATTCAGGCAGCCGGACAAACACAAACCACTCTTCATAAATCTTTCCCCCCAAAACCAGAAGGCGCAGCCTCAGAAGAACAAGTGGGGGGAGCCTGAAGACACGACAGTCATTACCATAATAAAACCACTCCAAGCATAGAGAGGGAAAGATCAAACGCAAAACATGAAAATCCAGAACTGGAACATGCGGCCCAGGATCGAGCTACCCAGAACAAGAACACAAGACGAACAAAGTACCATGGGACCAAAGCCACTGCAAATTTCAGGTGGCCCAATCAGTGACAAATAATTCAACCAAAGAATGAATAAATAAGACACTGCACAAAGCTAGAGATGACATAATGGGGATGGGCAAGCATCAATGAACCATCCAGAGCCACAGAAGAAAATAAATCCGGAAGAGTGGAGGACCATACAGTATAGACAACGTGGACAACGTTTTTTTTTTTTTTTTTTTTTTTTTTTTTTTATTCACAGAGATTCAAAAGAACAGGGATACAGGAAAGTTGGCCACCGAGAAATCATCAATAGCTTGCAAAATAAAAGGGGCCAACTGAATGCCAAAGACGCCACTGAGAGGCATAGAGGCAGAACAGTGAGAACATCGGCGATAACAGTCATCCCCAGCCTCATACCGCGGTCGGAGCAAAATCGTGGAGACAGCATGGGCAGCTGAAGAAAATACATACTAATCCTGAAGGCGCATGGGGAACCAGGCCACTGATGCCCAGAAGATGAACTGCGAGGCGCTAACAGGTCCAGAGCAAGTCACGTCAACCTGAACACTTCCTAGGGGCCACAATCAGTGGCGGCTTTGACAACGATGCCCCGGAAGAATCCATCACATAACCCCTACAAACCTCCAAACCAAATCAGAGAGAGAACAACAAATTAACTGTCCAGCCGAGAAAACAAGGCCGCGACGAGACTAACACACTCACTAATGCGGCCGACGCAAGTCCCTGAAGACAGAGCAGGATCCACTGGGGTACACAGAGCGGGAAAAAAAAAACAACAGGCGCAGCAGAACCAGATGCAGAACCTGCGGGGGCAACGAACGAGGATCGCTGAATGAATAAAATAAGCCATAGACGCTGCATAATAGAGACCTATCATAGGGAAATGTCCACAAGCAGAGACGGGTCCAAGAGACACTGATTCACATTCTGACCAACCAGCAGCTACAACAACGAAGAAAATAAACAGAAGAACCGGCATAATAATAAAGCTTGCATCGAATTAAAGATAGTCAAGATTCACACTCAGCTCCCAAAGAACAAAACAGTAACAGAAAAAAGTTAAAAGCCACAAACAAATTCAGCCAGCATGAGAAACCTGTTTAAACGAGGACCGTCAGCCTTTACAACCACAGAAAGACCCCACAACCCCTGAAACAATAACCGGACGACGCAGCACGACGCAGCAGAAAAGGAATCAGAAGTGCATCATAAGGACAATGAGACAAAACTACAGTTCCCAGGATCCTTAGGGGCGTGACGTCACTGAAGTAAACAGGAAGCAACCGCGAAGCCTTAGAAAAAGCAACACGGGAAAAGAACCGCGCGCGGCTCACCATAGAAATTCGGCTGATCACGGCAGTCGAGAAGACCCGGACAGCTCCTGATCGGGGCCACGGATATCCCGAACACCGCGGAAAGCACTCCATCCGCAGATGCACGCGACCGCGGCGAAACGAACGCGCTGTGCACCGTCAACCGCCCGCTGATTGCCGCAAAGGAAGGCAGACGCGGCGAAACGAAAACCCCACATCAGAAAAATGGGGATCATCCATCCGAAGGACGGGGGGAACACAGCAATACGCTGAAAGAGAAGGACACCCGCGGACACGGAGACCGCAAAGAATGAGCGCTGAAGGTAAGAGAGAATGAACAATTGTACACCTGACTTAAATAGTACGCTAAGCAGGTGGGTTAATTAACTGACCCGCCCTAGGGGAGTAACCTGCAATTCTGCCGAGTGTCTGCCCGAAATGCGACGAGTCGCTATTTAAGAGGTGTCCAGCACACTGTTGACTATAAGGGCATTTCTCAACAAAGAAGTGAACTTCCAATTTCATGCTGTCAGCAATGGCTCCCCGTGAAAAAGAAATGTCACAAAATCTGGGAGAGTAAGTAATTTATTTGCAAAAACAAGTGAGGGGTAAAAGATCAGCAAACCGTTACACATCAATCAAAATACTATGGCAAAATTGATCTAAATAGCCAGCCAAACTGGAGTGACTGTTTCCCATGACACCATACAGCGCACACTGCAGAAGAATGGCATGCATGGTTTTCGTCCAGAAAGGAAGTCTCTCCTAAAGCCCATGCTCACAAAAAACACGCCTAGCATTTCCTAGGGCCCATACTGAAAAAGATGACGACTACTGGAATTCAGTACTCTGGAGTGAGGAGTCAAAGATCACTATTTTTGAAACTAATGGTTTTAAAACTGAATTGCGTAGCAAAGGTGAGGATTTAAAAGTAAAATGCATGGTGCCTATAGCGAAACATGGTGGAGGCAGTGTCATGATGATCTGCATTAGTGCTGCTGGTGTGGGGGAAGCTGCATTTCATTGATGGTATCATGAACTCAACAATGTCCTGTTATATACTGAAGGAGAAGAGGCTGCCATCACTTCGTCGAGCACTATTCCAGCACGATATGATCCAAAACACAATTGTAAAGCCACTGTTGCATTTCTGAAGAAGAACAGGGTGAAGGTTATTGAATGGCCAAGTATGTCTCCTGATCTGAACCCAAGCACCTGTGGGGAATTCTGAAGCGAAAAGTTGAGCACCACTCCCCTTCCAGCATCCAGCCTCTAAAAGAGGTTATTCTTAAAGAATGGAAAAAGATAGATGTTGCTATATGTCACCAACTTGTTCATTCAATACCTATATAACTTGGTGCAGTCCTTAAAAAAAATAAAATTCACAGTGCTCATTCAAAATTAAAAGATGAAGAAGTGTTTGTTGCAAGGTGTGTTCATTTTTGCTTCAACCAGTTTAAGTAAAACTGGCCAGAAATCTTGCTTGTAGATGACCAAATACTCATTTTCCACCATAATCTGCAAATAAATTGTTTAAAAATCAGACAATGTAATTTTTCTGGATTTGACCCCTCCCATTTTTTTCTAGATAGATAAATGCAATTAGATCTCTGTGTGTACTTACATCTGCATACTAAAAAGTGTTTTACTAAAAATTCTTCAAAATTTTACATCACCATACTGAGTGATCGTCAAGCATGTCAAATCTGCAGCTTTGTTCCCATTTCTAATTTTTTTTAACTGCAATTAAACTAAACCGAAAAAAACCCCTGTTTTTTAAATAATCAATTACTACATGTAGTAATAGTAGTAATTGCTACAAAATTGTTTTGTCAATTACAACTAATCAGAAAGAGTTGTAAATATCACAAATACTAAAGTATGCGACATCAGTGGTGCCAAAATAGCTTTAAGGATTTGAAAAATTCCTTGGACAAAGCAACTTTCGGTTTAAAATACACAGAGAAAAGGCAATCTTTGGGACTGATACATATTTATTACTTCATTTAACACATGTATTCATACGATTTTTTTTTACTGAAATTCAAAAAGTACCATTAACCTTACAAGCAATGTTGCAGATGCAACACCTTAAACCCAACTGCCTTAACGGTTGGATACAGGCTGTCAGTGGGTGAAAAATAGGAAAACCTGTTTGTAGGTGACCTACAGGAAAAATCAAGATAGCAGACTGCTTGGTGAGCGTGTAGAGTAAAAATGTTCAAAATGCTCTATAGTCATGCTGCGGGCAACCCGTTGTAGGTACCATAATCGTTAGGCCTGGAACTTCCGTTCAGGATCCTGGGACTAATGCTGACGTCACATTAAGTGATTGGCTGTGCGTTGGTCCGATGACGTGTCAGATAGTGATTGGTCTGAACAAATTACGATTCTATCATAGAAGAAGATATTATGAAGTCTCTTGTAAACAAATTTTCCCTTTATTATTGTTATAATTATTATTAAATGCATGTACGCTTATAGTTTTTATAATCGGTGCGCCCAGTGCCTTATTGTTGGCAGAACAGACCTGGAAGAAGAACATTTAGCCGCGCTAACAACGTTTACAGCCACGGCTGAACTTAAACTTTAATAAGAAGCGGATTGTGGCAAAATCTCTTTATAAAAATTACAAAGAATATTGTCAGACACAATTTATGAGGGAAAAAAACTTTAGGTTACAAAAGGGAACGTGAAATTAAAATTTGTAGAGCCCGAGAAGATCTCGACGCTACATAGTTTGTCCAAATTGGGTTACCGTAGTGTGATGTTACCTTCATTCGAAAGGACCCCGAAAAGAAGTTCCAGGCTGAACGGTTATGATACCTACACCATCATAGCAAACACTTATAAAACGCTCAAGGGTGAGAAGGTGAGACTCAGGTTTTACGTACAGATTTTTCGTGTCTTTAACCCCCAAATCCTGTGAACTGCGCAATGAGCCTTCATGAGTGTGCTCCTTGTGCACAGCCTGAAGGGCTGTACACACCGGGACGAATATTGGCGCACGTTATTCGCCAGCTTTTTTCAACACGTTTTTTGTGTTCACACCCAAGCGATTTTCGCTGACGATGAGCCGAATGAACATGCAAATTCATTCCCTGACATTAGATGGCGCTTAATGTAAAACAGAAATATCCCTGTACACAAGGTGGCGCTGCGCAACTTTACGCTTCTTAAACTCGCTTTTAGCTCAGAAGAAGAGAGCATTTACGCGCTTGTCAGAATCAAACAAAGAAAACATGAATATTTCCAGCACCAGTAGCTCTAGCTCCAGCTCCAGCGATGAAGATATTATTGTTCTGTTGAATGATGAAAGACGCCGGAAAAGACGCTTATTTTTAGTACATCCCATAGTTACAAGAAGAGAAGAACATGGGGAGTTTTATCGACTGGTACAAGAGCTGAATATGTATCATGAGCGTTTTCGGGGATATTTCAGAAAGTCCATCAGTGAGTGCTTCGTTTTATTTCTTCGCGGCAGTGTAGACGCTACTTGGCGTATATCTTCTTCGCCGTGACGTATGTGTGCTCAGCAAGACATTTTGTGTTTAGCGCCCCTAAGTTGTGTTTTACTGTAACTTCAGAAGCTCCAGACACGTGTGCAAAAGCACCATTCTCATTGGTCGTATAGTTTTTGTCGCGACGCGTCAAACCAAAAAAACGAACCCGAGGCGTTTTTTAAAAAATGACGTTTTTACGCGTGGCGTTTTTCGCATTGGTGTGCACACTCACATTGGTGCCCTTTGTTTAGTCACGAGGCGTTAAATGTCGGCTCACGGTGTGATCAGGCCTTGACTGTTAGAACTGAGGAGATAGCAGGTTGTTCCGGCAGACAACCCAAAAACTCACGGCAACTAATACAGGTCCATGTTTCTAAGGCTTTATCTATGAAATGCAAAAGATGAAGCATAACCTACAGAATGCCCTTTTGAAATGAACATTTTTCAGTCGTTACTAAATGTCAGCTAACATTAATAGTGCAAGAGAGGAAAATCTAAATTACATTTTCAACACTACATTTAACTCTCTACAGATACAGTTTAATATTAAGGCTAAATCTCTAAAAGCACAGGTATTTGGTCTACGAGATGTGATTTCCGATTCAGATGTTGCTCGTAGCATCCATCAAATGTTAAAGACACTGTCGGTAATGTGCAGGTTCAATTCACCCAATGAGAAAAGTTTGCACTGTGAAGGCGTGTGTCTCATTAACCTAGTCAAGGTTGAAAGTTCTTATTCTAAAGCTGGTGATTTAAGATGAGATTATAATAACAGGTTTCAGGGTTAAGACAAGTCTGGTAACTCCTGATAATAAACCCAGCTGTATCTATTAGAGACATCAGAGACAATGCTCATCTGATCAGAGTCAGCTGGACGCCAGATGGGTGATTTAGGATGATGGCACCACACTGTTTCATCATTGCAAGCCATGAATAACATAATTTTGGCTTGAACTGAATCTCTATTAAATTTGAAAGGATAAATCTTAAAATATAATTACAGAATAGCAACGTGAACAGTTTTATGCAACAGGTGAGCAAAGATTTAAAGATGTTCTTGTTTTGGTTATGCAGCTACGAGTCAGCGGCTTGTTTGCAGTCCAACAGACAAACATGTTGTGTCTGAGTGAAGCATGTTCTCACTGTGAAACTGTCATAAAATGTGATCCAGTGTTTTGTTATCCTAAAACATAAATGTCTCATTTCATGTTCATCCTAACATGAAAATTAGTTGATATGCAAATGATGTCTCCACCCATTTATGGCACTGCCTCAAAATAACTGATCCTTAGCATCTGCCATCTCTAATGCCTTATTCACATCTGCCCTTATTGGTGTATATGGGCTGTCTGGGGGCAAAAGAATGGGCAAATCCTCACAAAATTTTAAGATCATAGATCACTAATTGAAAATGTCAATGCACGTTTTTTTTCTACGGACATGATGCAGGTGACATGTTGTAGTTAACAGTTCTACAACACGCAAAGGTAAGTGAGCGTGCAGTAGGTGAGATGCAAGCATGTTATTTTGGATTTTTCCTTTTCAACACCCCACCCTACGCATTGCACAATAGGTCCCTTAGTGCTCTTCAAGTTGTAAGTGTGGCCTCTCTGCTTGCAGCCTCACTGTTAAAAATGAAGGGGTTAGACCAGAGGTCCCCAAATCCAGACCTCGAGGGCCAGTGTCCTACTGGTGTTCCAGAAAACAAGCCTTATTTGCTGCTGATACCTAGATCAGGTATGTTTAGCCAATAGGGAGCTTCAATGGCAAGTTGGTTGGAAAGCATGTGGGACACAGGCCCCTCGAGGCCTGGATTTGGGGACCCCTGGGTTAGACTATCAGAGGGTAGATTGTGGGGGAATCCAATGTTTCAATGTATCACCTGCACATCCTGTGCAGGCACCATTAACAAGTAGTAAGTAAAGAGCCAGTGTGAATACCTCACTTATGGCTAGAGTGCAGTGTTAGGACACTACAACAGCATCATTTCTACATCATAAGTATATCACACAAACTCCTCCATCAGGATTACTCTACACTACAGGGTTTCTCCTCTTTCCATCCAGACTATATTAAAAAAGCTTAAACCTGCTCCCAATCTATAAGCCTTGGTCTCTTTCCATCTGATTTCCTGAACACACAGGATATCCATCTTTATTGTTTCTGTTTATGCTGCTTCATGGTTTACCCCCCCCCCTTGTTTAATCATCCTCCTATCTCCCCATCTATAACACCCCCTCTCTCTTCATCCCTACTTTTCTTTTCCGTCCGGTCCAACAAAAATTGTTACAAATATAAGTAAGATGAATAAAGTTTAGTATATATTACAAAAGGGCTTAATTCAAATATTCAATTCAATTCAATTTCATTTGTATAGCCCAAATTCACAACAACAGTCGTCTCGATGGGCTTCGAATCGGAAATTGAAAAAGTGAAACCAAAAGGATCATAAATACATAGAGTTCAATAGGAGCATACTAAAATTAACTAACAAACTGACTAAGCTAAACTGGCATCCCTGCCCTTAGACCCCCCTTCGCGGTAAGGAAAAACTCCTAAAAAAACGGATTCCAGAAAAAACAAAGAAACTTTAGGGGTGCCCACATGAAGGAGGGATCCTCCCCCAGGACGGACAGGCGATTTACCATAAATCTTAGAGTAGAATTAACTCATCAAACACTACAACTACATATTTTAAGTCCAGCAGACGAGCTTCATCCAGAGGAGGTGGGGGGGGGGGCAGTCGAGGGCTCGAGTCGAGCGAAATACCTAGTGTTTCAAAAGATTCATGACCCTTATTGTAACAGTAAAATGTGTCCAACACAAGAGGCCTTCAGCTCTCATCTGTTGCTCAGCTGTTGGACAGGACAAGTTAAAAAAAAAAGAAATGGATCATCCTACATCCTCTGATGCATACGTCGCTGCAGACGTGTGTTTAAAAACACTGAGCGCGAACTCTTTGTCATAAGAGAGAGGCTCTCTGTCCCGCATCATGTCAAGTTCCCGGCAGAATACCGCCCCGCGTATCTATTCCTGCTATCAGCTCTGCAGTTCTCGCCTGATAAATACGAGCTCATTTAGGAAGCTGTTTTTTACGTGGCGCGCGCTTCGTACAAGGCCAGCAGCGCCTTTGAAAAGCCATGATGCTCCCCCCATTGCACGGTTTACAGCAGAGCATGAAATACGATGGTTGCTGCTTTCTGTCTTTGTAATAAAACGCCTCATCTGTTAATGCAAAAGTATCTTTGTGTAATCTTACTGTGAAGTTTTTAATCATCAGTACATAAACAATAATGTTACTAATAAACATAACAAACATTTACTAATAGTACTTTATAAAAAAAAAAAAACGCCCCTCTCATCCCCCTTTCTCCTCCAAGCTCGGGTCCTCTACCAGAGGCCTGGGAGGTTGAGGGTCCTGCGCAGTATCTTAGCTGTTTCTAGCACTGCGCTTTTCTGGACTGAGAGGTCCGAGGTCTTTCCAGGTATCTGTTGTAGCCACTCCTCCAGCTTGGGGGTTACTGCCCCGAGTACTCCAATTATCACAGGCACCACTGTCACCTTCACTTTCCAGGCTTTCTCCAGTTCTTCTCTGAGTCCCTGGTATTTCTCCAGTTTCTCATGTTCCTTCTTCCTGATGTTCCCATCACTTGGCACTGCCACATCCACCACAACGGCTTTCCTCTGTTCTTTATCCACCACTACAATGTCTGGTTGGTTCGCCATTACCATCCTATCAGTCTGGATCTGGAAGTCCCACAGGATCTTTGCCCTCTCATTCTCTACCACCTTCGGAGGTGTTTCCCATTTTGACCTTGGGATTTCCAGTCCATATTCTGCACACCTGTTTCTGTATATTATTCCAGCCACTTGATTGTGGCGCTCCATGTATGCGTTACCTGCCAGCATCTTACATCCTGCAGTTATGTGCTGGATTGTTTCAGGCGCCTCTTTGCACAGCCTACACCTTGGGTCTTGTCTGGTGTGGTAGATCTGAGCCTCTATCGCTCTGGTGCTCAGGGCTTGTTCCTGAGCTGCCAGGATGAGCGCTTCAGTGCTGTCCTGTAGGAAAGCCCTTTCTAGCCATTGGTAGGACTTCTTGATATCAGCCACTTCAGTTATGGTTCGGTGGTACATCCCATGCAGGGGTTTGTCCTCCCATGAGGATCTGTCCTCCAGCAATGTGTCCTCTGCTCTCCATTGCCTGGGACATTCACTGAGCACACTGTCAGTTGGGGCCTTGAGCTTGATGTACTCATGCATCTTGGATGTCTCATCCTGGATAGTGGCTTCTACGCTCACTAGACCTCGGCCTCCTTCCTTGCGGCTAGCATACAGTCTCAGGGTGCTGGATTTGGGGTGGAACCCTCCATGCATGGTGAGGAGCTTTCGTGTTTTAACATCCGTGGTCTGTATCTCTTCCTTTGGCCATCTTATTATTCCTGCAGGGTATCTGATAACTGGCAGTGCGTAGCTGTTTATTGCCCGGGTCTTATTTTTGCCATTGAGCTGGCTTTTCAGGACTTGCCTCACTCGTTGGAGGTATTTAGCTGTTGCAGCTTTCCTTGTTGCCTGCTCCAGGTTGCCATTTGCCTGCGGAATTCCAAGGTACTTGTAACTGTCCTCGATGTCTGCTATTGTTCCTTCTGGGAGTGAGACCCCTCCTGTGTGGACTACCTTGCCTCTCTTTGTCACCATGCGGCTGCATTTCTCGAGCCCGGATGACATCCCAATGTCAGTTCTGTAGATCCTGGTGGTGTGGATCAGGGAGTCAATGTCACGCTCGCTTTTAGCATATAGCTTGATGTCATCCATGTAGAGGAGGTGACTGATGTTGGCCCCATTTCTGAGTCGGTATCCATAGCCACTCTTGTTGATTATTTGGCTGAGGGGTTTCAGACCTATGCAGAACAGCAGTGGGGACAGAGAATCACCTTGGTATATCCCACATTTGATGGACACTTGTGCAAGTGGCTTCCCATTGGCTTAAAGGGTGGTTTTCCACAGCTTCATTGAGTTTCCTATGAAGTCTCTTAGAGTCCTGTTGATGTTGTACAGCTCCAAGCATTCAGTGATCTATGTGTGTGGCATTGAGTCATAGGCCTTCTTGTAATCAATCCAGGCTGTGCACAGGTTGGTGTGTCGTGACTTGCAGTTTTGAGCGACTGTTCTGTCGAACAGGAGTTGGTGTTTGGCTCCTCTGGAGTCTCTACCAATGCCCTTCTGTGTGTTGCTCATGAATTGATCCATGTGCCTATTTATCTTGGTTGCAATGATGCCAGACATGAGCTTCCATGTTGTGGAGAGACAGGTTATTGGCCGGTAGTTGGATGGGACTGCACCCTTTGAGGGATCCTTCTGGATCAGGATCGTTCGCCCTTCCGTTAGCCATTCGGAGTGAGTCCCATCTCTTAGCAGCTGGTTCATTTGTGCTGCCAGGCAGTCGTGGAGTGCGGTAAGCTTCTTTAGCCAGTAGGCATGTATCATGTCAGGGCCTGGTGCTGTCCAGTTCTTCATACCTGAGACTCTTTCTTGGATGTCTGCCACTGTGATGGTTACTGGATTCGGTTCAGGGAGGTTGCTATGTTCTTTTCTCAGAGAGACCAGCCACTGGGCATTGCTGTTATGTGCTGTCTCTTTTTCCCATATACCTTTCCAGTACTGTTCAGTTTCCAGCCTTGGTGGGTCTGCTTGACTGTTTTGACCCTGCCACTGAGCGTACACTTTTGCAGGTTGAGTTGCGAAGAGCCTGTTTATTCGTTTGGCTTCATTGTCTCTTGTGTACCTCTTTAGGCTTCTGCTCAAGGCTAGGAGCCTTTGTTTGGCAGTTTCCAGTGCTTCAGGTATGGGCATCTGGCTGTATCTCTTTGGTACTTGCTTTCTCATTGTACCTCTTTGAGCCTCTTTCAGCCTACTCACATCCTTCCGAGTTGCCTTAATTTTGGCCTCTAACCGTTGCTTCCATGGTGGGTACTGCTTTCTTCCATGGTTGCTCTTATAGCCAAGCATCTCAAGGATCACTGCTGCTGAAGTGTAAACCAGTTCATTGGTTTCTGTGATGGTTGTGGTAGGAATTGCCCTCAATGCTTCATTCACAGTTTCCAGTAGACTTTCAGGCGGTACATCACTTAACCGTTGTAGCTGTTGTCGGGGTTTGCTTAGTGTTCATTGTAGACATGATCTTGTCTTTCAGGTCAGTGGTTGTTGGGGCCGTGTACCCAATCTCAGGGTGGGAGTGTGGTATAACCTCCTCTCTGACCTGTTGTTCTGGCTCTCCCGTGGCATTGTATTGTATCGCTTCAATCTCAAGTTGTGATAGGATTTGCCATTTGTGGATGTTGGAGCACTGGGCTACCAGTTGTTTGGCAGTTAGCCTTGATTGTGGGTTTCAAAGCATCCATTCATTCCACATTCTCTGCATGTAACCCCTCTGGGTGGGATTACTCGAGTAGTAGCATTCTAACAGAACCTTGTTCTCACATCTACTCCATTTCCGTCTTGTTCCAGTAGCCCACTTTCCCCCCTTCCCTCAGCACCTGACGCAGACCTTGTTTGGCCGGGCGACGTCTGAGCCGGCATGACATGTGGTTCATTGTCTCTCATGTTGTGAGGTAGGCATTAGCGTTAAGGGTCTTGCCCAAGGACCCTCATTGGGTGATGCTAATTGCCCATCATTGTTATGGTAATTGTCCCATTTCCATTGCCATTTTTCCATTACCATTAATTGTTCATTCCGCCCGGGGAATCGAACCCGGGTTTCCTGCATGACAGTCATGCACCTTACCATATATATATAGGTAGATAGGTATATATATATAGGTAGATCTTCAAGACATTGTCGATTCAAAAGTAGCTCACACGCCAAAAAAGTGTGAGCACCCCTGACTTAGACTGATCCCACTGATTTGGTAGCACTAAAACTAACTTTTGATGTTAATGTGAGACACTAAGATGCTTTGCACATAAACATACTCTGATTGTGTTTGTGGAAAAAAAATGAGCTGGATGATGCAAACAATGGCTACTTAAGCAAACACAGAGTTTTGTGTTGTTTTTACCATGTGCTTGCTTCATTTCCTTTGGTAAACTGTAAAATTACAAAATATTTGACTTCTGGACTAAAATTTAAATGAACCCAAAGGCATTTAAATTTAAAGCAGAAAGAAATTCTGTGCCTTAAATCACTTCAGTTCTCAGCATTAAAATGCATGAAAGTTCTCAAGCTTTTTTTCCATGTTTAATTTCACACATGCTATTTATTGCTTTTCCATTCTGCTTTCAACAGCATCATAAACATTACCGGCAGAGCGGGCAGCTGTCGAGCATGATGGAGATGGAGACTAACTCTCACCCACACAGTGGGGGAGAGGTGTGTGTGGGGACTTGATCCATGTGGCAACAATGGATGATGCCCGTCTTGGAGTAATATATCTTCATTAAAGTCGTTTTGCTGAAGTGTTTGTGGAGCTGGTGTGAAGAGGAAAGAAGGGTGGAGCGTTGGGAGGAGGACAGCTGTGTCCCCCCTCGTGGATCATCTGGTAGAGCAGCTGGTGCTTCCTTACCTTTGCCTCCTCATCCCCCCTTCCCACCCTCCAGTGCCACCCCAAATTACTCAACAACTTCATTACTATTTTATTGTGCTGAGTCAGCCACTGTAGCTCACCACCACATTAGATTAATATGAGTTTATGTGTTTGTTTGTGTATGTTTCTTGCGTGTCCACTGCTTATGATTGTGAATTATGGCTCAATGTTTACATCTTGATATGAAGGTGAACATTGTTTCTAACTGTAGTCCATCCTGTTTGACACTTTTTTTTTAAATCTTTGACAAGTTTGTGTTGATATAACATGTTATCTAATGAATTTAGTTAAATCTGTAATTTTTCTCTTATTTATCTTTTTGTGTCAAAACTGTAGCAAGTTAAAATTAAATTGTATGATTTAGTTTCACCATGTACAAGAGAAGGAACAATTGCTTTAAATTAGCTCTTCAACACTTAAAAAACAGTTAAGCACTTAAAAAAAAACTGGTGTGACTTCATTGGTCAGTCCAAGTCCAAGCTATGACATATCCAACTGTCCCCTTGCTCTATTGCGGTTTACCTTTCACAGTCTTGCTGTTTCGTGGATATTTTCCAGTGCAATTCTGCATGTTTTTTTCCCCTTTTTTCACAGTGCACTGTGTTCTGATTGGCTGTTGACCTCGACAATCAATCTCCTCCGTGGCATGTCTTGAATGCATTCAGACTGACAAATTTATGTACTCTTTTGATCGCGAGCAGATCTTTGTTTTCGTTCTATAATTCTAGACGTATATTTGTTTGAACATTTAAACTTTGAGAATTTAAACGAGAGAGGAGAGTGTGAAAATGTTCATCCCTGTCTGAAAAAAGTATATAAAGTGTGTATTGAAGGCTTTTAAATCTTTTCATTGGATTTCACATATAGCAGGTTGTTTTTAAGAACGTAACTCCCACAATGAATGAGCAAACGCTGAATACATGACGTGTCACAAAACAGGCAGACGACAGGTTCCAAATGCAGCAGGTTTATTAGGTCAGCTAAAAGTCCACAAAGCCAAATCAGGGTCAGGCAGACAGGAGTCAACAACAAGCGTTTGAGCATCAGAGATGTCATAAGAGTAGTCAGGATCCAGGTGAGATTCGGGGCAGGCAGCAGGCAAACAGAGTCAGAGACAAAACAGGGTCAGGGAATAAGAAGATCAGGTCCAGATATAACACTTGGTAATGCAGGCTGAGTGACACAAACGATACTTTGCACTGAGTGAGCCTCAGTGCAGTGCTTAAGTATACTATGAGTGATTGCAAATGAAAGTCAGGTGTGTGGCATCCAGAAACTGTGTGCAGAGACAGATCTCTGACTTCTGACAAAAAGATTGACTCCCAGTTTTTCTTGATGGAATCAGTACTTTAAATGGATTGTGGAGTTACTTTTGTATTGTTTTTGTGCTGCTTTTTGTGCTCCTCTGCACACGTAAACAACCACTTCAGTCGACAGAAGCTTTTGGACATTGGTTCTACATTGCATCTAACCGTCACGGAAGAGTTTCGCCATGCACACGGCATTCCCATGGAGATAGCGAAACCAGTGGGTGCCGCCTGGTTTGTTTTTGGTGCCGGCAGGAGACTGAGATAGAGGAGAGACAGGAAGCAGAAGCAGGGCTGCCGCTCAGGTCTGCTGGAAAGACTGAGGAAAAACCCCCATAGGCCTCATCTTCCGAGAATGCCTTGCCAATGCACGATCCCTGAACAACAAAATGGACGAGCTGGAACTACTCATGGAAGGAAACCGCTATGTCCGTGACTGATGTGTGCTGGTTATATCAGGAACCTGGCTGCACCTGCTGATTCTTGACGCGGCTATCCAGCTAACTAGCCCTGTTGTTCCCTGCAGCGACCGTAACAGATAATCCACAAACAGTGTTCGCCGGGCTTAGAGTCCATTCCATTAAACGTCCATTCTACCTACTCAGATAACACCCGTGCTAATCACAGCTGTTTACATACCACACGATGCTAACGCTAGCATAGTTCTCTCACTGCTAAGACACAATACACAGACTTCAGAGGATTCACCTCGACGGTTTTCATGTAATAGCTGGCGACTTTAATCAGGCCAACCTGAAGTCTGTCCAGCCTAACTTTTACCAACATGTTAAGTGTCCAACCAGAGGGAAAAATACCTTAGATCATGTTTACACAAACATTAAACATGCATACAAAGCCACTCAGCTTCCACACCTAGGCCAGTCAGATCACCTCTATCTGCTCTTAACCCTTGCTTACACACCTCTGAGAATGAGCTCAACCTCACACGTCAAGACCATCACAACCTGGCCCGAGGATGCACTCTTCCAGCTACTGGACTGCTTTGAACACACTGACTGGAGTAATTTTGAACACCAGGACCTAACAGTATTCACAGAGGCTGTGATGGAATACATCACCTTCTGTATGGGGACTGTCACGAAAGTGAAATGCATCTGGGTCTTTCCTAACCAAAAACCCTGGACGACCAAAGAGGTCAGGTTGCTCCTAAAAGGCCGTGACTCTGCCTTTAGGTCAGGGAACAAGGACTTGTACAGGACTGACAGAGCCGACCAGAAAGGCCAAGTTGGGCTACGAAAGAAAAATAAAGGACCACCTCTCCAACAACAACCCCTCAGCAGGTGTGGCAGGGACTACAACACAGGGGACAGACCAGCACAGAGGCACACTCCACCACTGCACTAGCGGAAGAGAAGAACACGTTCTCCTTGAACTTCAAGACCACACCACTGCAGTCTGAAATCCCATCACGTCATCCTCACTCTACTTCCAGCTCCGAACCCCTGTCTTGGTGACTTTTCGAGCATGCAGACACAAGACGTGGCACAGATGTTCAGCAGGGTAAAACCCAGGAAGGCGGCTGGACCTGATGGAGTTCCTGGTAAGGTTCTATGGGCCTGCGCCGACCAGCTCTCCCAGGTATTAAGAAAAATCTCTAACCCATCGCTAGCTCAGGCTTCCATCCCTGCTTGCCTAAAGTCATCCATCATCATTCCAATACCCAAAAAGTCATCCACAGCCTGCCTCACGGACTACCGTCTAACAACACCATGGCCATCATCAGAAAGGCACAGCTGCGCCTGCACTTCCTGGGATGGCTCAGGATGAACAATGTGAGCCAGGAGCTGCTGGTAACCTTCTACCGCTCAACCATCGAGAGCATCCTGTCCTACTGCATCACAGTGTGGTTCTCCCACTGCACTGAAGCAGACTGGCAGAGCCTCCAGAGAGTGGTAAAGACGGCGCAGAGGATCATCGGCTGCCCTCTCCCCTCACTGAAGGATATCTACCAGTCACGCTGCCTCAGCAGAGGGACTAGCATCATCACTGACTCCACCCATCCTGCTTTCCCCCTGTTTGATCTGCTGCCCTCTGGAAGGAGGTACAGGTCCATCAGAACCAGGACAAACTGACTAAGGAACAGCCTTTTTCCACAGGCAATCACCATACATAATACAAACACTTCCACCAACTACACCCCACTCTGACTTTTTACAAATGCTAAATTACTGACTACTAGACCTGTCCAATATATTGACTTCTGTGTAATAACCAGGTCTCTGTGCAATAACACACAACATTTATATGCTATGCTCATAGCAACTCAACTCATTCCATTCTATTTTGTCCATAAATATTTAATATTTAACTGTTTCTGTACATATTGTACATTTTCTGTTAGAGATGTGAGTACAGTATTTCTATTTTATTTTATTTATCCTTATCACTCCAAGGCTGCTGCAATTTCACTGAATCACCATGTACAACGACAATGAAAGGATTCTGATTTCTCGAGGCAGGGTTCTTCTTTTTTTATGGACACTTAACACAGCTGTATCAATTTCACCTTAAAGTTAATTGAATCAATTGGATTTAAGCTGAATAGAAAAAAATGAATATTTTCTCAAGCTCTTTTAATTTTTATTTTAATTCTCAAAAGAATGTGCAAACAGTTAATAGAACTGAAATTTTAAACAAATCTATAAAACCAAACTTCTAACACTTGCTCAGCCTGTTTCAAGGGGACTACTTGATGTTCCTACTGGTTGTTGTCCAAATGAACAATATTTACCAGATCTCACCTCCTGACACCTTTTCTCTGCAGAAATGAAGCCTTGTGCAACATTTTCACCCACTGTTTCAAATTTTGTTTTTGCCATTTTGCCATTATACTAATTTATCGAAGCATGTTTAAGTAGATTTTATAAATCTGTTTAGATTAGAGGGGTGGTCATCGGGAAATTTCAAATACTTTTGTTAATTATTTTATTAATGTCTCCTTTAAAGCAGAGCAGCAGTGTAAAACGCTCCTCTGAGCCTCCCTTAGGGTTAGTGCCGGTGCAAAACCCATGCAGGGAAAGTCAAGCAGGTTCAAGCGTTAGCTTATGTGCTGAAAGACAAATGAAAGGAGCGCGTCTTAAAAACCTTAAAGTGACAGACAGCAGTTCTCACAAGCAGAATTATGATGTAATTAAATGCGGTTTATTAAACATTCGATCCATTTCCTCCAAGTCCCTCTTAGTCAATGAGTTAATCATTAATAACAACCTTAGTCTTTTAGCCTTAACAGAAACCTGGCTCCAACAGGATGACTATGTTAGATTGAATGAAGCAACCCCCCCCCCCACTTATGCTAACTATCAGAAATCCAGGATTTCAGGGAAAGGAGGTGGTTTGGCAGTAATATCACAGTCTAGCTTACTTCTCAGCCCTAAAGTTAAAAATGCTTATAACTCCTTTGAAAGCATCATATTGTCTTTAAGTCACCCTAACAGGAAAACTGGAAAACCTGTTTTACTCATAATTATTTATCGCCCCCCCCGGCCCATATTCAGAATTTTTAACTGGGTTTTCCGACTTCCTATCGACTATTGTCTTAGATTCTGATCAAATTTTAATATTAGGGGATTTTAATATTCATGTTGATGACCCCAGTGACTGTCTAGGAAAGGCTTTTGCAGCTTTATTAGATGATGTTGGTTTCACCCAAAGTGTGAATGAACCCACTCACTGTCATAAGCACACCCTGGATCTTGTTCTAACCCATGGTATAGAGATCAGCCAGCTGAGTGTCCTTCCTCTTAACCCCATAATTTCTGATCACTTTATGATTACCTTCCAGTTTACTCTGGAACATCCTTCTGCCCCAGTGAATAAGAAACAGCTTAGAAGAACCTTAACTGACCGTTCTGTGTCTGAGTTTAAACACACAGTTCAGCCAGTACTTAGTGATATTCTGAGAAACTACTCTGAGTCCAGCTCCCATAGTATCAGTCCTAGTATAAATGACCACTTTGTTAATGATGCCTTACAAGCCCTCAGGAGTACACTCGATGTTGTTGCCCCCTTGAAACCTAAGTTCGTCAGACAAAACCGAGTAGCACCGTGGTTTAACGCTGAAACTCGTTCTCTAAAACAAGAAACACGTAAGTTGGAAAGAGAATGGCGCCGCTCCAGTTCAGAGCAGTCTCTGGATATCTGGAAACATAGCCTATTAAATTATAAAAAAGCTCTGCGTAGAGCTAGAAGCCAGTACTATTCAACCTTAATATCAGAGAATGGAAACAATCCAAGATTTCTTTTTAGCACTATTGCTAAATTAACTCGCAGTCAGAGCTCAGTAGAACCACGTGTTCCTGTTTCTCTCAGCTCTGATGATTTTCTTACATTTTTCGATAGTAAAATCTCAAATATTAGACATAAGTTAAATCAAGTTATTCCTACAATCAGCCCAGAACAGGCTGAAGTGGTAGAAATGGAGGCATCCATAGAAACTTCTGTAACATTGGACTGCTTTACTGCTGTGGATCAAGCGGAAATAACATCAATTATTACGTCCTCCAAATCCTCAACGTGTCTGTTAGACCCAATTCCCAGTAGACTTTTTAAAGAAACTTTTCCCCTAATCAATGATCCCATATTAACAATGATAAATGCCTCTCTGGAAACGGGTTACGTGCCACAGTCTTTTAAATATGCAGTTGTTAAACCTCTTCTGAAAAAGCCCAGTTTGGATCCTAGCATGTTGGCCAACTATAGACCGATATCAAACCTGCCCTTTATTTCTAAAATCCTAGAAAGAGTTGTAGTTAAGCAGCTTTACTGCCACCTACAGGACAACTGCCTCTTTGAAGACTTTCAGTCGGGGTTTAGACCCCACCACAGTACGGAAACTGCACTAGTTAGAGTCTCTAATGACTTGTTATTGGCCTCAGAAAAGGGTCTACTTTCTATTCTTGTCCTGTTGGACCTCAGTGCAGCCTTTGACACTATCGACCACAGTATTTTACTCCATAGACTAGAGCAGGACATAGGGATCAGAGGATCTGCTCTCCAGTGGTTTAAATCCTATCTGTCCGATAGGTATCAGTTCGTTAATGTAAATGGCCATTCCTCTCAGTGCACTCGAGTCAACTATGGAGTCCCACAGGGCTCAGTCTTGGGACCGATCCTGTTTACGCTTTATATGCTACCCCTAGGAAACATAATCAGGAAACACAGCATTAATTTTCATTGTTATGCCGACGATACGCAGTTGTATTTATCCATGAAGCCTGACCAGAATGACCAGATAGAGAAACTGAACGCTTGCATCAGTGACATCAAGACCTGGATGACAATTAATTACCTCCTCTTGAACCCAGAAAAAACTGAGGTCATTATACTTGGACCTAAAAACCTCAGAGATGCTCTGTCTGCTCAGATAGTCTCCCTGGATGGCATAAGTATAGCCCCCAATTCCACAGTTAGAAACCTTGGGGTTTTATTTGACCAGGATTTATCATTTAAGGCTCACATATCTCAGGCGTGTAGAACTGCCTTTTTTCATCTGCGGAATATTGCTAAGATCAGAAATATACTTTCTAAGAGTGATGCTGAAAAACTCATCCATGCATTTGTTACGTCGAGGCTGGATTACTGTAACTCCTTGTTAGCAGCGTGTCCTAAGAGTTTCTTAAGAAGTCTCCAGCTTGTTCAGAACGCAGCAGCTAGATTGTTAGCTGGAACTAGCAGAAGAGATCACATCACTCCTGTGTTAGTTTTGCTCCATTGGCTCCCAGTTGATTCCAGAATCAAGTTCAAGATCCTCCTGTTAACCTATAAGGCCTTACATGGAATGGCCCCGTCCTATATTAAGGACCTCATAGTCCCTTACCATCCAATAAGAACACTTCGCTCGCAAAACGCAGGACTGCTTGTGGTTCCTAGAATTAGTAAAAGTACGGTTGGAGGTAGAGCGTTTAGCCACCAAGCTCCTGTTTTATGGAATAAACTCCCAGCTCATGTAAGAGAGGCCGACTCAGTTTCTACATTCAAAGTTAGACTGAAAACATTCCTCTTTGGACAGGCTTATTGTCAGACTAGTTAGTATTCAGAGATTATTTAACTTAATGTTAAGTTGTTTAAATTAAACTTAACTATTTCTTTTAAAAGGCTGCTAGAAGTTGAAGCTGGGGTAACTATGGTGCACTGGGGTTTTGTCTTCTTTTCTTTTCTACTTTTACTCTTCCTCTCCTCCATTCCTGATCATAATTTATCATTTAGTTCTCCATGACTCTGTCTGGTACAGTGCAATTCATGTATTGTCCCTCTTTTCCTCTCCCCTCCTGGGGAGTGGGAGTGCTTCCAGACTCCAGTTGGCTCATCCGTGCTCCAGTTCCTGACCGTCTACCTCGCCTTTGCTCCCGCTCCTACACCTGGCTGTGGTTCCTGTCTCCGGCTCATCTCTGGCTCGTCTCTGCTCTGTACCTGACCGAGTACCTCGTCTTTGCTCCTGCTCCTGGCTGTGGTTCCTGTCTCCAGCTCGACTCGCGCCTTTGACTGTGCCCACAACCACGACTGGATGAAGCTCGTCTGCTGGACTTTTATATATGTAGTTATAGATTTAGATAAGTTAATTCTTCTCTAAGAGTTCTGGTACATCGCCTGTCCGTCCTGGGGGAGGATCCCTCCTCCATGTGAACACCCCTGAGGTTTCTTCGTTTTTTCCGGAATCCGGTTTTTTTGGGAGTTTTTCCTTACCGCGAAGGGGGGTCTAAGGGCAGGGATGCCAGTATAGCTTAGTCAGTTTGTTAGTCCATTTTTGTATTTTCCTATTGAACTCTTTGTATTCATGATCCTTTTGAGTTCATGTTTTACTTCGAAGCCCATCGAGACGACTGTTGTTGTGATTTTGGGCTATACAAGTAAAATTGAATTGAATTGAATTGAATTGAATTAAATGGTTTCAATGAAGACAATACTCTTACTTTCCATTTTGACTGACAGCATCACATTTACATTTAGAATTTGACGTTTTATGTCATTCTTTCTTCCATCTCCCTGCACAGGTGTTTTTTTCCCAACCATTCCACCTCATACAAAGAAACTTCCTTCTGTCTACTGAATGGCTGTCAAGAAGTGTCATAAAATGAAAACGTTACCTCTTTTTTTCCGCACAGTATACCCTGAATGACTGTGTCCAAAAAAGTTCAATTCCAACTTGATCCTCCCACAGGCCTTATTTCCAAAAAAGGAAAGAAAAAGACAGAAACAGTCTCTCATTTCATGCAAATTGTGGCTTGGCTTTGTCACAGTAAATTTGTGTCAGAAAACCTTCATGCAGAAACTGTGCAGTCTGAGCTTCAACTTTTTCATTTCACATTGTGGTAAACTTTACATTTCTTACAACTTAGACTGTAGTTATCTTTAATTTTTGTCTTTTTTTCTTCCTTCAATCTAGGCACACCAGTTCACTTAAGTCTTGGTTAAGCCGCTTTGCTTTGGATACGGCAGGTTGTTGCTTGGAGGGTTCGGATTACATGTTAACACTTTAGAAACTCTTCGCAAGGACTTTGAACATTTTAGAAGTTTTTAGGGGTCCTGCTGATGCACTGCTGAGCTGCACTGCGGTAGCAATTACCAATCTTCCTAGAAGTGGATGTTCCACCAGTCCACCACAGAGCAATGCTAAGCTTAATAAACTGCAAAAAAAATAAAATAACTTCTGGAGCTTCATTCTTGCCTAGGAAAAAAAACGTATGTATGCTTCAAAAATCTGAGCTAAAAAAAGGCGCAAAATGCTAGAACACAGAACTAAGTGCAAATGCATTTTCAGAAAAGGCTTTGTAGACTTCTCTTTTAATAATTCTTGAAAAATTATTTGAATTACAATGTAATGCTATGTTCGCACACCCTAAACAAGCATAAGCAGATATAGAAAATGGATGGACAAATGGATAAAAACTGAATTGTTTTCGTAAGAAACCCATAATGATTATATAATAAAGTGTTCTATCTTCCATTACTTTTGTGAATGTGCCTCTTTTGTTTCTTTTTTTCCCTCATTGGTTTCTTACATTCTAAACATATAAATATTTATAGTGTTAAGGGTTTGGTTTGATTTGATTAAAAATTGAATTTCCTATATTTTAGGACTTTTTAATTTGACAGAGATCCAAATATTGTTTTCTTAAATCTAAAAGCTTCATGTCTGCTTTTTGTTTTTGACAATTTGTTGTCAAAAAATAGATTTTTGTTGTTGACAATTCTTGGGGAGAAGTTTTGCTGTGTGCACTGTCATTTTCTGATTCATTTCACACCAGACAAATCTCAATTTAGAACACAAATATTAAACAATGTTTACTCTCCTGCAGAAAATGAGTGCTGCGCTTGTCACTGAGGGGCTCAATTATAAGTCCTCACCAAACACACACGGACATGGGAGTGGAAGGAAGTAATTGAACTCAATAATTGAAGTTTGTTTGCACAGCACCCTTTTACAAAAATAGAAGTCTGAAGTTAATCAAAGTGGATGGCAGGTTCAGGTTAAGCTACAGCCATGCATCTATGGCTTCTCATTGTCCTTTACTGAAACGGTCTTCTGCAAGGTGCATCCAAGCAGAAAACCTGACCTTGGCTGAACTCCATCAATAATCTACAGGAGCAATATATTTCAGCACAATATTGAGGGTTGTGCTTAGAACCTTCTGTCCTTGAACCTTTTGATTTAAAAACAAATACTCAGCACAGGTGTATGTTATCTCCTAACACCAACACAGCAGAGCTTACCCAGGCACAAGCTTTAAAAAAATGTCCATACTCAGTAAATTGCTTTTGTGTATGTTTATTTTTACAAGTTGTGAAGGATCAACCATAAAGCAATCATTATTTGTTTTAATTGTCTTTGTTTTTTTTGCTTCACCCATTCCCAGGCCAACCAAGACATGGTCAAGTAAAACATTTTATTATGGCCCCCAGCAACAGTCCTTTACCGCACAGACCGTATTGTTTTCACAGTCGGAATCATTTTGGCGCCTTTCAGGGAAAATGTAACCCCCGCCGCATGCTCGAAAAGTCACCAAGACAGGTGGACACACCTCGGATAAATTGAAAATTTGAAAATGAATTTTTCACAAAGTCAACTTCATCATCCCCCCCCCCCCCTCGAAGACCATGACATCACAGCGACTGATCCTGTAAAAAACAATGAATGGGCCGAAAAACGCGTATGGGGCCGAAAACATTTACTTTAAAATACAATTACGAAACCAAAACACACATGTTGAGGATATCCCTAAAAAGTTTTGAAATCATTATGGGACAGCCACACGACCTACGGCTTGGCGGCCATTTTGTGGGGAACTCTGAGAATTGTGTTTCTCCACGATATGGGAAAACAACACTTTTGTTTGAGTGATTTTCACGAAATGGGACACACTTGCTGCCAGCTCCAGTCTACAAACACAAGAGAAGTGTCAATGACCTTTGACCTTGGGAAAAGGCCGCCATCTTGGATTTTTTTTAAGAAGCCCCTTTTGCTGATGCCGATCACAATACTTGCACTTTAAGCTACATTAGAAAAACCACTAGAATTTACATGATTAGCATATGCATTTTTTACCAGCCTTGATCGAAGTTGGGCATAATCAACGTTTTTAATAATGTTTCTTCTAAATGTGCTCTAACAATTAGTTGAGCAGGCATTTAAAGGGTTAAGAATTACACACATTAGTTATGTCCGAATTACTCAAAACTATTTAATGCACTATATAGCATGTTCACCTTTTTTCAGGGCTGTCCAAATGTACAATTCCAAAATTGACTGCACTAGAAAATTCACAGAAGTCTCAGCAAAAAACCAGTGTGCATCGATGCTCACTAGATTGGTAAATATAGACCACAATGCATTGCATTTGAACAATCTTTGTGTAAAAAAGTGTATTTAAATGTATTTTTTTTAATTAAACAAAAATGTTTTTATCTTGTAAAATTGTAAAATGAGCATATTGATTAGATGTTTACTTAAAAAATCTTTGATGCCATATTTGCCTATTTAAAAAATAAAGGTTGTGAGCATGATGTCCAAATAGCTTATAAAATCCAGGGCATTAGACAGTTCTGCACCAAATAGTGTTTCAGTAGTTAAAGGGGAAGGGAGGGAATGTGGACATAACTATGGTGTGTTTTTTAATATGAAGGCTACCTTTTAAGTAGTACTAAAAATCTGAAAGTTTACAGTTTCTTATGTATTCCAGACTGTTTTTGCATGTTTTTTTTTTTTTTTTTCTCTAAATGGGGTCACTTCCTGATTGTTTTATGTTATGTCTTTTGGAACAAAATAGGTTAGGGCTAGATCTTCATTCAGAAAAGTTTTTTTTCACTTAAAAAAGTAAAAACCAATCTAAAACATCATTTTAATCTGTATTAAAATGCAATCACATCATAAACTAAAACAAACTCTAATGTGTTGGACTCAGTGGAACATAAATGTAGATTCTAACAGTAGGCATTCATTAATTGTGTGTGTTTCTATTTCTTCAGTTAATATTTATGGTGGGTAAAAAGGGCCATACCAAAACTCAAATAGAAAAGCCACATCTCAAGTGAAAACAGCAAAAAAAAAATCTTAGCAGTGTAAATGTTCTGAATTTTAGAAATTTTAAAATTTAAAACAGGAACATCCAAATGGAATTTTTTAAAATTTGAAATAAGAATTTTTCCTAAAAACCCAAAGAGTCACACCAATCCAGAAATCGTGTTTGATATACTACAATAATGTAAAACTGAACACAGGGGACAAAGAAGTCAATTGAGTTCAATAGGGGGGCAAAGATAAATGGTTATCATTGGGGTCTTATAAATAGGCAGTAAAATAGCACCATTTAAAGTCTGTTAATAAATTGTAATAGATGCACAAACCATGATGGAATTGTAAGGATTCAGTGGTTTGGTTTTCTTTGTCATGTTTTTGGTTTCCTTGTCAGTCACACCTTCTGGTTCATGATCCACAGCTGTCTTCAGTTCAGTTAATTGCCCTCAGCCTATTTAAGTGTCTTGGTTTCTGTTCATCCTTGTCAGGTCATCTGCTCTGTTTTGTCACAGTTTTGTTTCCCCTCATAGTTTTGTCATGTTTCAGTTTGCTAATTAAATGTTTTAGTTCCTGTCACCAAGCTTGGTCTCCTGCATTTGGGTCGTCCACCACCAGTTCCTGACAGGAATCAATAAACACCCTTTACATAAGTCTCATTTATCTTCCTATTCAAAGGTAAATTAAAAAAACTGTTGTTTCTTTGACAAATAAAAAGATTTAATCCCCAATATTGATGATTAAATATTAAACAAAAGTTGTGATTATAATGTATTCATTAAAAATGTGAAGTTTTTTTGAGAAATTCCACGAAACGAATCTCCAGGAACATATGGGCTCACAGCTAACTTTCATTTGCACTTCTGGGAAGATTTGCAATCTTTTTAGACACACACATAAAAGAAAAAAAAAAAAAACTTAAGAATAAGTTATAATTTTTTCACCCAAGCCATGTAAAGGCAAAATATAATTAACAGTGTGAGCCTAATACATTTGTTGAACTTTCTTCTTCCTTTGCTCTTTTGCTTCTCCCTTTAGGGTTTGCCACATCTAACCCTGTCTTCTGCATCTTCCTCACTTTCACCAACCACCCCCATACCCTCCTTCTCTACATCCATAAAACTT
Organism: Oryzias sinensis; assembly: GCA_037389245.1. Lineage (NCBI taxonomy): Eukaryota > Metazoa > Chordata > Actinopteri > Beloniformes > Adrianichthyidae > Oryzias > Oryzias sinensis. The sequence goes on from CM074496.1 coordinate 9,252,121, forward strand.
CCTCTTTGGTCTTTCTTCGGGCCTCTTTCCTAGTTGCTCATTCTGCCTCCTTGATCTAACACAATCATTTTTTCTCTCCAAACCATCTAACATTAGTTGTTCCTCAGATGGATTCATTCCAGATGACAGACTGGTGCATACCTTTCAAATAACAAAAGCTGGTTAAATTTTAAAGTCAAGACTGGAACAACCAGGGGGGGTTTGATGGATTAAGTTTTCACTCATGATCACACACGGCAGTTTCCAGTTATTGTGTGTTGTACTATGAGAAATAATGTGCTTTAAGGGACATCACATGCTGCCAATATGTGTCCCTTTTAACACTGAAGATGTTGCTGGTGATACCTAGATACCACATGCTTTTCACCCACAGTAGCTCTCTAACCGTTTACCCCATCAATGTGAACAAGCTAATTCTGACGCATACATACATTGACCAAAAATATAAATGCAACACTTTTGTTATTGCACCCATTTTTTATGGTATAAACTCAAAGATGTGAAACATTTTCCACATACACCAAATAAGCAGTTCTCTGAAATATTGTTCACAAATCTGTCTAAATCTGTGATAGTGAGCACTTCTCCTTTGCCAAGACAATCCATCCCACCTCGCAGGTGTGCCATATCAAGATGCTGATTACACAGCATGATTATTGCACAGGTGTGCCTTAGACTGGCCACAAGAAAAGGCCACTCTGAAATCTTCAGTTGTATCACACAGCACAATGCCACAGATGTCGCAAGTTTTGAGGGAGCGTGCAATTGGCATGCTGATAGCAGGAATGTCCACCAGAGCTGTTGCTAGGGAATTGAATGTCCATTTTTCCACCATAAGCCATTTCCAAAGGCGTTTCCGAGTATTTGGCAGCACATCCAACCGGCCTCACAACCGCAGACCACACCAGCCCAAGACCTCCACATCCAGCATGTCCACCTCCAAGATCGTCTGAGACCAGCCACTCGGACAGCTGCTGAAACAATCGGTTTGCATAACAACAGAATTTCTGCACAAACTGTCAGAGACCGTCTCAGGGAAGCTCATCTGCATGTTCGTCGTCTTCATCGAGGTCTCGACCTCACTCCAGCTCGTCGTCGTAACCTACTTGAGTGAGCAAATGCTCACATGCGATGGCGTCTGGCACGTTGGAGAGGTGTTCTGTTCACGGATGAATCCCGGTTTACACTGTTCAGGGCAGATGGCAGACAGCGTATGTGGCGTTGTGTGGGTGAGCGGTTTTCTGATGTCAATGTTGTGGATCGAGTAGCCCATGGTGGTGGTGGGGTTATGGTATGGGCAGGCATATGTTATGGATGACGAACACAGGTGCATTTCATTGATGGCTTTTTTAATGTACAGAGATACCATGACGAGATCCTGGGGCCCATTGTTGTGCCGTACTGTACATCCAACAACATCACTTCATGTTGCAGCATGATAATGCACGGCCCCATGTTGCAAGGATCTGTACACAATTTTTGGGAGCTGAAAACATCCCACTTCTTGCATGGCCAGCCTACTCACCGGACATGTCACCCATTGAGCATGTTTGGGATGCTCTGAATCGGCGTATACGACAGCGTGTTCCAGTTCCTGCCAATATCCAGCAACTTCGCACAGCCACTGAAGAAGAGTGGACCAACATTCCACAGGCCACAATAAACAACCTGATCAACTCTATGCGAAGGAGATGTGTCACACTTCATGAGGCAAATGGTGGTCACACAAGACACTGACTGGTTGTCTAAGTCCCCTGACCCCCTCAATAAAACAAAACTGAAGATTTCAGAGTGGCCTTTTCTTGTGGCCAGTCTAAGGCACACCTGTGAATTAATCATGCTGTGTAATCAGCATCTTGATATGGCACACCTGCGAGGTGGGATGGATTGTCTTGGCAAAGGAGAAGTGCTCACTATCACAGAATTAGACAGATTTGTGAACAATATTTCAGAGAACTGGTTATTTTGTTTATGTGGAAAATGTTTCACATCTTTGAGTTCATACCATAAAAAATGGGAGCAATAACAAAAGTGTTGCATTTATTTTTTTGGTCAGTGTTAGTGGCTTTGCCTAGGTCAAGTATTGTATAACGGCGCAGTGCCGCTTTTCTCTGCGACAGAATCAGCTGACTACTGTTGATTGCACAAAAACTTCACTGCTGTAAAGTGTTGTGTATCAGCGCATGGCTGTTTTTTCTCATCTTCAGGATCCATTGAAATTGTGCTAATTACGTAAACAGTTTAAGAGATGAAATCACTCCTTTAACATTGGAGCTAAAGCTAAGGGTTAATGGCCAGGAAGAACATTGTTTAAAGCTGTTGTTTATGTTCAATATATAGAGAATATCAATGTACATGGGGTTTCTTATTTTTCACCTTGTCTGACTATAATCCACATTAGTTGGCAAAATGTTTAGTATTTTACATCTATTCAAAAATTTTGCAATTTTCTGCTAATTGTGGTTGACATGTTGGGGCATATTATAAACTTTGAAGAAGTTTAGTTCAAATAAATGGAGTAACATCTGAAAAAACAAGCAAAGAAAAATTTGTAATAATATCCTTTGCAATATTTTCACCCAAAAAGGACTAATTAAAAAAAAACAGAACTGCATTTGAAAAGTGAAGAACTGTCTACCATTTCATAAAATTTGTTTTTAAAACAAAAGAAAAATTAAAAATATATATATTTGTACGCTGAGTATGCTTCAGAGGCATCTCAGTCAGTCCATATTTGACACCTACACAGTCATGACAAGAGCTCTAATCAGGCTCAATAATTAACACTTGTGTGTGGTTCCATAGCTGTGCAGGACCATTAAGCCCAGCAACACTAACAAGGCTTAGAAAAGCAGCATGCAACCTGTGGGGGAAGTAAATACCTCTAATAATGTACTTCACCTAACTGCTCATTATGCCACAATGTCCCATTGTCTTCCTACGCAGAAACTCCAGAATGCACATTGAGTAGGTGACATCAGGACTGGTTGAAACTTTAAAACATTGGCAAATAAAGAATGTGACTTAGCTGTCACACCACATGAACACAACACAGAAGTACTTTACTATATTTTAGGGTTTAAAGCATTTTACTCATGATGGAATGTTTTTTTTTTTTTTTTTTTTTTTATGAGAAGTAAGTGAAAACAGTTAAATACCCAATTGAGGCTTGTGCTAGCTTAAAATCCCATTCCAACTATATTTTATCTATCACAAAAGCATTTCCAGTGTTCTTTTAATTATGAATTTACATTTTTTAGCCAAAAAAACAAACAAACTGTAGTTTTAAATGGTTTTGGCAGAGCAGTGGTTCATTAGAAATTCCCCCTCTGAGTTGTGGGCAGGACCATTGGTGCATAGCAACCCCACGCCCACTTCCCATCATCCCTTTGTTTACACGCTCTCCCATTAGCTTACTGCCCCACACAACCCCGACCTGATATTATTGGTGCAACAAAAATGGTGAACAATGTTGGAGCTATCCAGCCATACAGTTTTGAGCCAGATTCCGGCTCAGACAGGGAAAAAGAAGACGGAACAGAACAGGCAGACTTTGGCCCATCCATCGTAGTGGCTGCTTTTTCAAACAGAGGGTTTTGATCAGCTCCTGATCCAAAACGGTTTGAATAGAGAAGTTCTCAGAAACACAACTTTCCCTTTAAGTTATTTTACATATGTCTTTCATCAGAAGTAAAATGCTACAAAAACACCAGATGCGGAACAGTGTGAAGAACGTTTGAAAAAGTGTTTACTACACAAAAAAAAAAAAAAAAAATTCTATATGAAAAATAATTGGTTTCACACAAACAAACTGATTCCAAAAAGCTGTGTTAATGGTATTAATTTTTAAAGAAGACTTTTCAAACCTATCAAGTTCTTAATGAAAAGCTAAGATTAGTGCTCAGCATTGAGTCAAGGAGAAAACAATTCATTTCTAAGAAGAAAAGAAAAAAAAATCACAATCTTGATTTATTCACGTTTCTGAAAACATTCTGTGGGCTCATGAAATTCATGTTAACCATTGAACACAGAATTTTTCAAGCTAAAGGTCATAGCAGCCATTAAGAGTTGGTGGCGGTGAAAATACCTGCCTTTGGGCAGCTTTTTCTCATGGTACATGCATTCATGCAATTGTCGAAATTCTTGTGGTTTTTGAGGTGCTTTATCAAAATTTACAATATCTTAAGATAAAAAGAACTGTCCCAAACAATTTTGGTAAAAAAGAATAAATACGAAAATAAGGAAGAACATTCTGTTTTACAGCATTATATGTTTATTTCATTCAACAGTATTGACAAGTCCTCATATATCTTGTCTAAACTTAGCAAGTATTTGCTGTATTGGTACATCTAAATGTCTAATCTAAATCCGTCTGATAAATGTTGCTCCGTACTCCATGTTAACATTGACATAGTAGTATGTTGACAGTGACACCAGGCTGATGCAGTTGGAAAGAATAAAAATGCATGCTGCGCGTATCAGCTTACGCCAGGCAAATGAGTGGCAGTGGCATCCCCGGGGTTTACTCTTTTTAAATTCTGGACAGTCAATGTTCTCCTGATTTTTGTTTTTCTGGTGCATTAATGTTTACCTTGAAAACGAGAACATGTTAAACTTATTTAGCCCATGGTGATCACACTTGACAAGCAGTGTGTTTTAACATTCAGCGCGCAATGACTGCGATTTGATTTGGAAGAATGGAATGAAATGAAATGGAATGAAAGAAAAGAATGAATCAAAATTTCTATAAACACACTCCTCAACCTTGTGAACAGCCTTCCCAGAAGAGTTGAAGCTGTAATGGTAAAGATAGACCAAAATCATATTAAACTCTATGGATTAGCCAGGTGAGCCACTACTTTGGTAAAATAATGTATATTTTAAAACGTGCTTTCTGGAGGCTTTTTTCAAATAAAAGAAGGTGCCTCCTACTCGATCATAAGGTTTTGAAAACTTTTTTTCTCACATTTGTGAGACAATTTTCTGCAGTAGTTAGCGAGTGATGCTAGAAAACGACAGTTTGTGCAACATTTGTTACTTTACAGCAAGCAAAATCTCAAAGGCCTTTGTAATAAGCTCCCTTCATTGAAATAGATGTTTCAGTCACAAGCAATAATGACACTGATTTGTACCCTAATTGAAAGTGTTGTTGGATGAAGGCCACAGAGCAGCTGCTGGTTAGCCTAAGGAAGATATGTGGGCACATTTTCAGTCTCCTATTTTATCTGTTTCACAAACCAACACACCCACATGTGCATTTACAATTTTTCCCCTTGATTTTAGAAAATACTGAATATATATATATATATATCCAAACTTATCTTTAAATAGATTTGCTTCAAAGGCCTCCATAGGGATTCCCTTTGCCTTTAGTAAAGACAGTCAACCACAAGACACCCAACCATGCAAACTAATCTGTCACACAGCAAAACAAATTAATTCTAAATAACGGTAATCTTAATCCAGTTCAGTTCATTATAATACTAAAATCTAGATAAACATATAATCAATAATCAAATCAAACTTTATTTATGAAGCACTTTACATTTAAAAGCATGACACAAAGTTCTTTACATTAAAACAAAACTAAATAAATAATATAAAAACAAGCATGAAAATTAAAAAATAGCGTCCCCTTCCCCGTACCTACACACAGCCCCCACTCCTTTACACCTCCCACCCCCTATCTGATGGGGAAAGACAATGAGAAATAGGCTAAGCATGAAAACAAGTTGTGGGAAACGCTAATAATTGGAACCTCCCTCTCTGTGATGCTGCATAGCAGCCAAATGCAGCATCACAGGCCCAGAGGGAGAGGATCCAAATGATGAAGCACCGGAAGTAAAAATTAAAATAAAAATGAGAATGAAAAAGTAAACATGTAAACAGTAAACAATGACAAAAGCAATAAACAATAAAACATTGAAATAAGATAAAGTCATGCATTAAAAATCTAGTTTCAGTTCATAAAACAACATAAAATGGATAAATAAATAAAAATAAATGAATAACTAACTAACTAAATAAAAGTAGTACAAAAGCCAGATTAAAAAGATGGGTCTTGAACCTTTTCTTAAAAGCATCAATGCTCTCTGCGGCTCTCATATCCTCTGCCAGCCATAGTGCTGAAAAGATTCCTCTCCATAGTTTTGGTTTTTACAGTTGGAATGGTTAGAAGACCAGTGCCAGAGGATCTCAGGGTCTGTTAGGGTTAACACTTTACTAAAAGATCTGATAAAGAAGAAGGCGCAAGACCGTTAAGATATTTAAAAACTCTTAAAAGTATCTTAAAAGTCCATCCTGAAGCATATGGGGAGCCAATGCAGGGATTTTAAAATTGGGGTGATGTAAACCCGCCTCCTGGTCTTGGTGAGAACTGGTGCAGCAGAGTTCTGGAGTAGCTGAAGGTTCTTGATGTTAGTTTTTGGAAGAGCAACAATCAGGGCATTACAATAATCAATTTTACTCATGATGAAACCATGCATTAGCATCTCCAGATTTGCAAGAGAGAGTAGTGGGCGGAGCCTAGCCACATTTCTAAGATGATAAAATCCAGTTTTAACCACCTGTTTTATATGAGGGATAAAAGTTAGGCTAGAGTCGAAAATAACACCCAGGTTTCTAACCGTTTCTTTTAAGTTCTTTTAACTTCAGAAACTATTTCTCTCTCTTAGCTTCAGGACAAGTAACTACAATTTCAGGTTTTTCCTGGTTGAGCTGCAAAAAAAGTATTTGTCATCTATGATTTCACATTTACATTTACAATCCCTTATAGTCCAAGAATTTTAAGTCTGTTTACAACTCGTACTGATTTCTGACCTGAATCCAAGGCACACATTGCTTTTTTTTAAAAACAATTTTCATTTAAATGTCTAAAAAATGGTAAACTTAAAAACATTTGTAAAACAAACCTTTTATTTTGAAAGTGACTGTTTCCCCCTGTTGGTTTTGTGATTATTTCATACAGAACATTTCAGGCAGAAAACCAAACCCCTTAAAGCCAGCGGAGTAAGCCAGTTGAATGAGTCTGTCATCAAGTTAGCAACAGGCAGAAAAAGAGGAAGCAAGAGAGAAGTTAAAGGTTGAACACCGAAAGCAAACCAAGAAATCACGACAGAATGTTGGCATCACCAAACGCAGGGAGAGTGACGTGAGAAAAATTGGCTTTCAGAATTCAACAAATGATTTTGAGAGGTGGGAGCAAAAGCTAAACTATTGGGTTGATATTCTTGTTGAGTGTTATCAAAGAAAATCTTATTTCTTCAAATGAGCTAAAGGAAACATCTTGCTATTGTTTATTGATATTTATTGTAAAAGTAAAAAGAAATAAATGCTGAGAAACACTAGTCCCTGATTCAAAAACTGACAGATTTAATTTTTGTAGCATGTTGATCTAAAAAACACTTGTATCACCTAATTAATTTTCCTTAGGAGTTGTGGTTTGATCTTTTCAACTTAATTTGTTTTACAAAATTCACTTGTTATATAAAAGGACAGTACCTCCTCTACTATTACCTCCTATAATTTATGTGACTAATTTGTTAGACTTACCTGTCAGATAAGCGCCCTATATTTAAAAAAAAATACAAGTCCATCATTCACTGAGACATTCAATAAAACAAAATGTATCAGTTTCTATTATTTAAATAATTTAAACTTAATTCAAGACTAGACATGTTGTTTGGCCGTTTTTTTGTCCTAGTTTAAACTTAAAGACAATAGCAACCAGTATTGATATGACCGGTATATAAAAAGACAGAGGCATTAATATTGTGCATTTTTAATTAAAATAAAATCTCAGTATAGTGAAAAGAAAGCAACCAGCCCACAGTTCTTAAAAAGCAATTTTCCTCTTGGTCAACAGGACAAAAATGTCTAACAGAGGTAGTTGGCCTTTTTGCATTGTTCCATAGACATTTATTGACTGGCAAAATGCTTTACATACATGACTTTAAACAAAAATTCATTCTTCCATTTATTTGTTCAGATAGTGTCAGATAGGCTCCAGCAACTTTATGAATTTGAAAGAAATTAAGCAAAGTGTTTACCTAAAAAACAACAAAACCAAAATAAATCAATAACAGATACTAATGGAGGTACAGCTGCTGTCAGAAACTGGTCGTGTGAAAAAAGAAACTAAACAAAAAGGTCAAAAAGCAGATGGCCTGACAAAAAAAAACTGAAATCCAGAGACTTTTATAAACTGAAGGTAATTAACTAATTGAAGACAGCTGGGGATTGTCAGCCTGAATCTGGTGTTTTTGAGGAAGAAAACGGAACATAACAAAAACCAAAGAAACATCACAAATATCCAATTGCACAATCCTCACAGCCATGACTCCTGATGCAAAACATCAAATGAAATATAGAGGGATCCATTCGAGTCCCTTGACGATCAGTGATGTCACAGTTTTTTTATTTGAAAATGATAATATGCTCTGTTGAGTAAAACTGGTTCCAGAACTGGTTATGGTTTATTTGTGGTCTAAATACCTCTAAAAGACTTATTAAACTCCAAAAATACAGCAATTAAAAATAATGTCACTGGAATATAAAGAAAAGGAAATGGATAGTTGTTGTTGTCATTTTCAAATGTTATTACAGCATTTGATTGGTTGTAAGATTGAAACTCAGAAATCCTTCATGAATCCCTGAAGGGAAATTCAATGGTTACTCTGGTCTATTAGTCAATGAAATGTCACAATTTCTGTAGAAAACTTTCTCTTTGAAGTTTACGGATTAAGAAAAAGGAGGAGGTATTTGCAGTTAAATGAATGTTTTAGAATCTGGTTTCATTTTCTTCCTCTTGTCTGCAGTGTTGGCTGACGTGCACTTGAAATCATCAAACCACCTCCAGGAAAGGATTTAGAATTGAACAAGGTAACAGTGCAGAAGAGCACTGCTCCGCTCAGTAATGAACAACCACAGATCACATAGAAAAAATGAATTTAAAAAAATGCCACAGTCAAACTGTGCGTGAAGGAGGGAGAGATCAGAGATAACGAGACAGAGAGGCTTACTGTTTTTGTGTGGGAGGACAGCGAACGAGAAGGTCTCATTTGATGTTTTTGTTTCAGGGCACTTTTTGTGATCTTTGTCTCTGAGGAGTTTCCCAGAACAAACCCTCTTCTTTTTCGCTTTGAAACCATCCCAGTACTGAATAGCGACCCCTGCATTGTTGGAATAAACAACATAACATGGCTTCCAGACTAAAGCACAACTTTTGTTCTAGTTATGATTGACCACGCATAGCTGAAATGAAAACGCAGTAAATTAAACAACTCAAGAACTTCCATTTTTTACTTTTTGTGTCCACATTTCTGCTCAAACTGTTAGGGAAAGACTTAAGGCACAGACTGAGGGAGGTATGAACCCCCAACGTCCACATATGGGAGTTGAGCTTATAGCCACTGGCGCCCTGTGTTCTCCACAGATAAAGGGTAAATGGCGTTTGCTTTCTACTTTACTTGAAGGCCCAAGGCGCTTTACAGTCACAGTCCCATCCACCCATTCACACACATTCACACTGATGGCAGCTCTGCTGCTGAACACTGGCGCCAACCTTCCACCAGAGGCAAGATGGGGATCAGTGTCTTGCTCAAGGACACTTCAACATATGGGCATATGAACCTGCAATCTTCCAATCAGAGGTCGACCGCCCAGCACTGGACCAGATCTGCCCCCCAGTTGAAAACATGTTCACACTGAGCACATGTGACAGATATGACAGAGTCTGGAGATGCCGTGGAGAAGGTTTATCAACCTGCAACATCATCTGACATGACCAGTTTGGCAGTGACTCACTAATTGTTTAGGGTGGCATTTCATTGGAGTGACGCACAGCTCTCCATCTGCTCACCAGAGGCAGCCTGACTGCCATTAGGTACCGAGATGAGATCCTCAGACCCCTTGTGCTATTGGTCCTGGGTTACTCTTACTGCAAGACAATGCTAGACCTGTGGCTGTCATCAGTTTCTGCTAGACAAAAGTATTCATGTAATGGACTGGTCCACCTTCTACAGACCTGAATCCAATTAGGAACATCTGGGACATTATGACTGTTCAGGAGTTGGCAGATGCTTTGGGTGTGGGAGGATATCCCCCAGGAGACCATTTTCCGCCTCATTAAAAGCATACCCAAGCGTTGCAGGAATGTCATACTGGCACGTGGAGGCCACACCCACTACTGGACCTCATTTTGACTATTTTTCAAAGACATTACATCCAAGGTGGATCATCAGCCTGTAGGGTTTTTCCACTTTAATTTACGTGTGATTCCACATTCAGACCTCCACAGGCTAATACGTTGAATTTATATGAATCATTGTGTGTGGTCGTGCTGCCAGCACATGCAACTATGTAAAGAATAATGCATTAAAAAAGAATGCTTCATGCAGTTGCATGTAAGATGTGTTTTCATAGTGTTCCTTTCATCTTTTTGAGCAGTGTTTACCTTTTTGTAATATTATTGCTGCAGATTTAGCAAAATAATAGTTTTTGTTCTTATCATGTCTTACTTTAGTTAAGCTAAGATGTGGTATGCAGCCAAAAAGACTAAACAGGGCCTCTGGAGTGTTTATGTGCTACAAAGTGTAAGGATTTAGTTGTCTTTTTTTGACAGTTTTAGTTTCCTGTTCAAAAGAGCCGTTCTGTGATCCACTGGTTTGAAAAGAGATCTGATGTATATTTTTTTACCCATTACTTAGGACGTATTTTATGGGATATGACTTCAATAAATCAGAACCTTTCCAAAAATCATAAAAAAGCCAAAACAAAAAATTCAAGGTTGCTGGTTCACTTGCTTATTACACTGTTTTAGAGCCCAGCTGTTATCCAGAAACATAATCCCATGTTTGTACAGTTTCCAAGTCATATGAAAATAAAATTGAGGGCAGCGGTGTATGAAATGTACCAACAGTGTCAAAGACACTTTTTTTAAACTGAAGTGCAAAGATGTTTAATTCTGTTAAAAAGTTTAACACAGAAAGGTATGAAGGTTATTTACCTTTGGTTCTGAAGTTCAGAAACTTAAATCTGTGTTTTAATTGTTATTCTGTACCTTCATTCAAATATTCATAATGTGAACGACAAAATATATATTTAAATTGAAAATGCAAGATATGTCAGTGATTAAAGACATGCAACGTGCCTGAAAAACAGAGCTGCACAGCAGGGTGCATATCCAACAAGTCCACAAGCCCAGTTTCATGCAGAGGTTTTATAAAGCCTTTCAGGCATCTTTTTGTGTCCCGCTGTGCTGTTTGAAATGGCCCATTCCATAGTAATACTATAAACTTTGTTATCTCTTTGAACCGCCTCTTGAGATTACAATGTGGTTCTGGTTGATTGGGTAAGACAGAGAACTGCAAAATCTATGTGCAGTGACAATTTTGTGCTTTTTTATATTGACAAGATTTTCTGACAGATTTTTGTTACTAGATTAGGTGTATATTTGCAGGAAAGGAAAATATGGTTTTAGAGACAAATATCCTTTGGTATTGGCATTTAAATTGTCTCTAAACCTTTAACCCCTGAGATGTCACACCTAAATAATGCAATAAACATAAATCAGCTGATTCAGATGTGCTATCCTAGGTACTTTACCATTGGGAGTTGGGTCATCTAGACCCACTAGACAGTGCGCTGAACCTTTTTTCTTCAATGATTTGTGATCTTTACTGGTGTCCATGGATTACATGAAATCTTTCCACCTTTATCCACCTTTGTCAGGGTAGGAATAACACGTCAATGTAAGCGTGGGGTCATCTAAGATAGCACAAGGGTTAATATCGGCTTTGTATATTAGTGCAAAGCCGCCTTCCACTGCGTCAGGATCTGCTGGAATTACATTATTTGCATAAACAGTCTAATAGTTATTGTAACTGAAAGAATGTCAACACTGGAGTCAACGCTCTGCTTTTACAGGATTAAATAAAAACTTCATAAAATGAATGTTTTAATGGTAAAGCAAAGTCTGTCCGTTCAGTTGTCCCTGTACCTGCAGTACTGCATGGTCAGAAACAAGATGTCAAAGGAATGACATCATAAAAAAAAAAATAAAAAAAACACAAGATGTATTTTATGACAGTAAAAGTCATTCTGACCAGCGTGTGGCTCTTATTTTTCTTCACAACAATCTCAAGGTTCAGGTCTCAACACAGAGACATGCAGTTTCCCACTTTTGCTTAGACCTTTGAAGTTATGTATGGAGTATGGATCTCTGGTCATAAGCTTTCAAAGTGTTCAATCACTATAATGCAGGTGAAGCGTAACAACGATAGGTTTGGCGTCTTTCAGTAGATACCTTAAGGCCACAATTTCCGAAGTCCAGCATGTGGTTAAAATGCAGCCCACGTCAAAATTTCCACCGGCCCGCAGGCTACCGTCATACAATCAGTATTATGTGACCCCTAGAAATTTCTAAAAACTCTGTAGAATTTTTTGTGTCTAAATTACTTTATAAGCTGTAGTAATCCTGTGGATACACTCTCGCGTGACCCTTTTGTGACACCTTTTTATTTCTGCAATATTTACTCCGAGTAGAAAAAAAAAACAGTGAGGGCTGCCTTCAGGACAAGTGGAAATTTGAGTTTTTTTTTGTTGTTGTTTGGTGAGATACAGAACACCCGTGTCTGTCCGAGTTTAATTTACAATACCAGCCGAGATATGCTAACTGGGAGAGAATGGAGCATGGTCTTAATATAAGAAAGTCACTGCAATTTGGGTAAAAAATGTATTTAGATGTTTTTGTTGGACTGGAATCACTCCCCCGAAGGGGGCGGGAAAGAGGGACAACACATGAATCACAATGCACCAAACAGAGGCATGGAGAACTGAAGGATAAATAAATTATCAAGTATAACGGAGAGGAGAAGTAGAGGAGAGTAGAGGACAGAACCCTGGTGCACCATACTTTCCCCAGCTTCAAACTTTTAGCAGCCTACACTATCAACTAATTGTTGTTTTGATAAAGTTTAATTCAAACATGATAAGTTAAATATTCTCTGTTTACTAGCTAGTCTGTCAATGAGCCAGGAAAGAGGAATGCTTTAAGCCTAACTTTGAATGTAGAAACTATGTCGGCCTCTGTTACATCAACTGGGAGCTTATTTCATAAGACAGGGGCTTGGTGGCTAAAGGCTTTACACCTACCTGTACTTTTACAAATTCTGGGAACCACAAGCCCTGCATGAAGATGACATGCTCAAAGCCTGAAGGATGAAAAAAAAGGATGATTGTGAAATTTAAAAGAAATGAGAGGATTAATGGACTGGCTGGGTGAAAAGGAGATGGGATCCCCATTGGTCCAGAACACAGGAAAATTAGGATTGAAGGAGAATTGAAACACTTAAAATGTAATAGCGAGCAATAATCCATCAAAATAAATGTTGCGATACCAATCTCCCTTGCTAAAATTACACCTTACAGATTTGTGACCAAAGCACTAAGCAAAGAGAACCAATCCACATAGAATGGTCTCCAAACCTTTGAGTAAGAAAACCAAAAAGAATAAAAATAACAGGGTCAAACAAACCACCAGTCTCACATGTTTACTGCAGCTTTGTTATGCAGTTTATCAGTAGTCCATGCTGGTAAAAGTGCATTTAATTTGCAAACTTCATGGTGATTCTACAAACATCCCTATAGAATGATCCAGTAAACACAGTCTTGTTTATTTGTTCCCTCTAGATGGAGAGAATGTTCTCACAGGGATTGAAGTGAGATGTTTTTGTGCAGTCAGATTATTCATGGTGTGAAATGACACTGAACAATGAGGAAAACACTTGATGATTTTAAACTCGTCAAGAGATCTCAGCCAGAGTCAATTTGTTAAAGACACGCTGAGACAAAAGCCTGCTTGATCAACCTCTGGGGGGTATTCCAGGAAGCATGTTTAAACTAGCCTGATTTTAACCCTGAACTCTGGCTGAAATCCGCCTGAACTTGCTTACTCGGGGTATGTGGATTCCAAAAGACCGGATATGAGTTGGCATAATTACGCTCAACTTGGTAACCCGGGGTTAATGCTCGTGCACAGCAGGTACATAAAGACATTTTCAATGGATTGCCGATTTCCGGAGTCACCATGGAAACGCGTGGGGGAAAAAAAGAAAGCGCTATACTTCAGTGAGACAGTCTGAGATTTCAAGACGGCGTATGAAGATTATACGTCCATCAAAAAAGTAACACGGCTGCATCCGCAAAAGAAAGAGTTTCTGCTTGTAGTAGAAGAACAGACAAAGTAAACGCACAAGTTTTTGATCTTTTTTCCATTTTCATGTTCAAGTAATCTTTTTTCCATCGTAATGAATTATAATTTTTGAACTCCCATATGTCTAAGTTTGAGCCGGCAGATCCTCATTTTAATAATAATAAGAAGAACAAAACAGTAAGTGCTTAATGCGTTCATTCATTTAGGAATTTTCCGACATTGTCAATATAGGAGTTGACATGTTGGACTTGAGACTATTCCTAAGGGTTAAACTTTAATCAAAGGCAAACTTTTTTATTTTCTGTAACTAAAAACCCAGTTGCTTAGTCAAGTGCAGCAACTAAACTTTCTTTAATAGCTCTTATTCTTTCACATCTGATTGATTCAAATTTGTTGTCTTTTTTGTCATCATGGGAGCATTTGTTTTTTCCTTTGTTTCTTTTAGCCGATAAAACCACAGGAAACTGTGAAAACATTGAATCCTTTTCAAGTCAAGCTTTTTGTGTTTTATGAGTCTTTGTAGAATAGGTAAGTTTCGTTTGTTTTTCTAACCGGTACTGTTGTTTGCTTCTGGACCGTTGTAATCTGAATTAGCAATAATTTGAAGCGTGTGAGGTGACAGTGCTAACCACTACACCAGGGGCCTGTTTCACAAAGGAGGTTACCCATAGCAAAGCAAAACTGAAGATGAGATCTCGTTTCTGTCACATTTACGTCTCCTAGACATAAATGAGAACTGTTTGAGACTAAACTGCTTTTCTCATTCTTCTCAAACATTTCTCCTGAGAAATAAGTCTCACAGTGAGCACTGTTTGAGATCTCACAACCTGAGGCTACAGAGCTACCTGTGGCTCTTTTATTCCTCTGGGACTGATGGCTTGTAACTGGGCTGAGAGCTTGCAGGCAGACAAAGGTTTCTGGAGTCAACCCATCCTCCTGGCTGAGCTGCAGTCAGTAAGAAGACAACCTGGCAACCCGTGTAAGCAAAAGGTGAGGCTTATAAACTGGAGCTTTGATGAAGGATAATGGACTACAGCTGAACCAATGGCGGGACCAGCAGAGGGTAACAGACCAGGAAGCACACAGATCCTAACAGTTGTAAAACAACAAAAAGTAAAGGTGGTAAGTAGGACACGCCTACTAATCACAAGGCTGCGCACAAGACACACATATTAATCAGGAAAGTGTGCTTTAAAAGCCCTCCTCTCCTCCTCTTTCTGACATGACCTGTTTTCGTTGATGTACACCAAGGCACCAGGAAGTGGGAGCGGTTGGGTTTGGCGCATCTGCAGTGTGGCGTCAATAGCCTGCAAGCGTGACGAACTGTTTCACCTAGACCCGCCTCTTCTCAGTGACTGGAACGTGTTTTTGCTGCACGCTAGTGATGGGTAGATGAGGCCTTGTGAGTGTTTTGGCACAATGTCCAAACTGTATTGATATTGTGTCGATACAGTGTCCCTCAATACTGACCACTGCTGGACTGAAAACATCATTGCAGGCAACCAAGTTAAGAAACTCCACTGATATACTGATTAAATAAATTAGTGTTACCACAATATTTGTCATGCTTATAAGTTTGACAGTTCTGCTAAACAAATGTGACATTTAACGTTAAAAACATAGAATGATTAATTTCAAATTAGTGGAAATGAAAATGTATTCTGCTAGATCAAGCGGAAACTGAGAGGAATGGATGGGACAAAAAGTCAAGAACACTAATAGAACTATTAAATAATTCCATAAACCTAAATAAAAGACCACATTCTACACCTTTAGGAAAGATTCAGTAAAATTAAACATCAGACACAGGTGGGCAGGAAAAACGTGGGTGCGCAAGTGCAAGAATCGTTCAACAGCCGGAAGCTGGGCGTGCATCCGGAGCATGAAAATTTGTTTTTTACAATTCTGTTAAACTCGCCGCTGGACTGATTTAGCAAAGTGACAGAAATGTAACTGGGGAGATCCGGGAATTTTTCAAAATAAAATATTATTCAAAATAGAATATAGCTTAACCTTAGACTCATAATAAAACTAACTACAACCAGCAAAATTGCTGCGAAACCTGAACAAAGCAAAGTTTCTCCGCAAAATCAAAACCACCCAATTTGGTGGAAAACCCCAGAATTTTGTCAACACTGCTGGTAGACTCGCCTACGTGTTTGGCTCCTCTGTGAGACACCGACACAGTGGCTGTATTGGTCACGAGTTTTCCTGAAACAACACGTGAGCCAATGCGTCTGTATTGCTGGACCAATCACTACTGCACGCCGTCCCTGCCTCCGCGTAAAAATGGTATTATACCACGGTCCGGTTGAATACTCGATTCTGATTGATGACTGCACAGTGAAAAAAGAAGTTCCGGTCACCTAGCTTAAATGTTTTATATCACTGCTCCGCCTTCTTTAAAACAACCTTTTGCTTCCTCATCTGGACAAAAACAAGCGGTAAGAGGAGAACTTTCTCTCTGAACTGATGCTTTATTCAACCCATCGGGACGATCAGCATATATATAATCGCCAAATCTTGACTACAGCGGCGGTGTTGCGCATGGCGCCGCATCGCGAGAAAAGCGATCCAAATCGGGAAAAAAAAACAAGAATTAAGGACTAAAAACTGGTTATTATGTATTGCTTTTGTAAGTGACGCACTTTGCGGACGCGAAGCGTTGGACGGTTCAGGCTTCCACGGCGTGCGTTAAAAGGTAATAACGCACACTTCGTCAGCCATTAACCCTTATGTAACCTGCTGCTTTGCCTTTGCTGTTTTTGTTCTTGGTGCCTGTACAGCCCCTCCAACATTTATAAGCTCTGTGTCCCACAGAAAATCAGTTGGAGGTTAATAAGCACGACCAAAGTCAAGGCACACTAGATTGTACGGTGGATTTTCATATTTTGAACAAGTTAATTTTAAGTGTACCTTATTGACCTTATTGACTTCACCTTGTTGTTTAAAAAAACAGTATGGGTCTCCTAGTTATCTCTGATTTCAGTTTGGTTAGTTAGCTTGACAAACTTCTGGTGTAGACGCCCCATGAATAGTAGAGAATTTAATATTAAAGTTAAATGCAAATTTATTGCAATATTCAAATCTATTGCAAATGTTCATAGGTCTAAATTCAGTGATCTTTACAATCAGGGCAAAAATTATTTGTGGAGGCAAGAAAATGCTCTGTTTAGTTGACTTCTGGATTGGGACTTTAACCATTTTTGAAGCACCAAAATTGCCGGGATAACTCCAATCCCCAATCCCCCGATAAATTACATTTTACACCTGACTCTGCCACTAAACTAATGTTCTCCCTATGACCACTGTTTTTCCTGTAGATCTTTTGTATGACGTTAAAACCCAGCAGCGGACTGCTAGCACTCTGACTAACAAACAATGTAACATGCAGAGATACAGAACTATGTTTTGAATTTATCTTGAGCAGAAGTCTTATTCATCCTGTAAAAGGCACATCTGTCCTATTGGCAGCAGTCACTAAAGTAGATAGTTTGGAGTGGCTGTATCTGCACATTTGGTAAGTTTGTTTGCGCCCATGACTTTTCCACAAAACTCGCTTGTGCTCCACTGTCCAACAACTTCTGCAGTTGTTCATCATTAAAACAGCAATTGATCATACATTTATCACCAATCAGTTGTGCCATGTGCTTTTTGTGGGATACATTTTGTGGTTAACCGATTTTAGCTGTAGATGCAGTATCTGTTTTTCAGTGTTTTGGGATGCTATTGGCTGTCCAGTTACTGGTTCCTTCCCAGTGACCCCCACGGGTTTCCTGACAAACTGGTTTTCTATATGCAACCTATAGCTCTGTCCTACTCTTTCACACACCTGAGACAATGTGTGCAGTGATCAGCCCCTTGTAATATAAATTGTTGACACTTCCCTCTAATGTCTTGTTTCAATGTTAGCCGTTTTAAGGTCTGGAATAACAAGAAATTTCGTCATTAG
This sequence comes from Oryzias sinensis, assembly GCA_037389245.1. Classification (NCBI taxonomy): domain Eukaryota; kingdom Metazoa; phylum Chordata; class Actinopteri; order Beloniformes; family Adrianichthyidae; genus Oryzias; species Oryzias sinensis. The sequence continues at coordinate 9,270,285 of CM074496.1, forward strand.
TGCTTTAATACAATGAATGGAGGAATACACCCTGCTCCAGTTTGTGAAACCAAATCATCTGCAATGTCGTTAGACCCGAAGCTCATACAAATGCAAACTTTTTGTTCACTAACCTGTGGTAAAGAATAAAAACAGCACTCGTGTTGAGCTGGTCGAAGCTTCCGGATAAGAAAGTGTAAATGTCAGTAACCCTAACCCTCCTCACTAAAAATTCACTTTTGGCGAGTACTAGGTGTGCAAATTTTGGTAAGTTTGGTGAGTTTTTAAGCATGTGGTGGAGGTCAGGTTTTGACTTAACCATTGTTCTATCCTAGGCACTTTAACATTGGGTGTTGGGTCATGTAGACCCACTAGACAGTGCTCTGAACCCTTTTTCTTCAATGATTTGTGATCTTCACTGGTGTTCATGGATTACATGAAATCTTTCCACCTTTATCCACCTTTGTCATGGTAGGGAGAACACGTCAATGCAAGGGTGGGGTCATCTAAGATAGCACAAGGGATAAAGGCGAAAATAAGAAAGAAGAAGCGTAATGAAACATTTCACCTGCAATATTGAAGTTTTTGCAGCCATGTTGAGTGTGTCTCTGGATGTATTTTCTTGGTGCTACACACTGTTGATGTCTCTTTGGGCCTATCGCTTTCCTATGAAGACTTTTGGGGACTTTTTTAGCCTTTTTTAACAAGAATTCCAACATGGTGAAAACATGGTCATTGCAGTCAGTGACTGCTCCATGCAGGCCATAAAAAACACTCCTGAGCCCAATGTGTGGGGGTTGTGAACTTGTTTTTCTGTTCTGCATCATCATCAAAACACACACACAAATAAAAAAATAAAAAAACACTTTAGCAGGCTATAAATGTTTACAACCTCAGTGCTGGTTTCAAATTACCCATCCTAATTTGCATTTTAAGAGGATAATGGACATGAAGGCCAGCACAACCTTTTTTTTATGCTCTTAGTCTTTCATTGGATCTTATTATTTTAAGAATTTTAGAAAACGTATATTGGTAATAAAATACTACTAGAACAATAGTTTGGGTTGACTGGTCATCTTGATTAAAATGATTCTGATCTGAAGTGTGTCAACTAACGTCTTTGTCCATGTTCATTTGCCACATATGGCCCATTTTGACATAAAATGCGACTGTAAACAGCCTAACTGTTTCAAAAACGCTAGATTTTCTAAAGTCTAGATGAAATGTATTGTCATACTGTCCAGCCCTCCTACCTCTACCCAACCCAAACACACTTCAATTGACAAAACTGATGACTCATCCTCCTCTGTATCTTTACCCTTGTCTCACCTACTGGAGCTGGCAGACCACATGAAGGATCTGGTCTCAGCTGGCACAAGGCTTCAAGCTGCATTTTCTATCAGTGCACTGTTTCCAATGTGACCATAGGTGAGTATTGGAAGAACGATCAAGCGGTAAATTTTTATAACAGTGTATTAAAAAAAAAGACATGGTAGTAAACTAGAGGGAATCCTACAGATACTGGATTAATTCAAATGGATGTGTTCTGAATAGTTTAATGTAGTCGTTTGTAATTATCATTGTGTATTTTCTGGTTTGATGCCTGTTTTTGGTAGGACTAGCTTTCCCTCATTATTATACAACTGGTGTTTTCATTATCTGGTGCCTTTGCTCCCCTCTCACCTGGCTAAAGACAAATGTGTGGTCATCAACAGAGACAGAGAAAACCAGGTGATGTATGTCTTTTGGGTGTTTAGGTTAGCAGTACCATGTAATTGATGTCTTTTTCTATCCCATACCTCACTCAACAGCATATGTCTCCACACCTGACTACATATTAATCCTCTTGAACACAGATTGCATCAGTGTTGAGATGTACTCTCGTTTCAGTTTTGTCTTAGTTAGGTGTAGGCCACTCACGAGGGTGCAGAACTTCATATGCCATTCATTGCATATGCACACGATGTCATCCTTTCTCTGCTGCAGTTGGAGAAATCTCATAGGAGAGTATTTTCATTATAAAAAAGCAGCAAATGTGTGTGTATGTGCAGGTGACGGGCTAAATTACTTCCTGTAAAAAAAAATCCTCTGTTTTCTGAAATTGCTTTGTGGTCTTCCAGATCCGGTCAGTATTCTACACAATAAGAGACAGAAGTAATATATAAAGAAGAAGAAATGTTCTATGTCTATGGAGAGAAAAAAGGGATCTCAAAAGAAGAAGAAAGACAGCAGGAGAAAACAGCTCACAATGAGTTTCAAAGAGTCTCCATTTTAGCATTTCTAAACAAAATACATCAGCAGTGATTTAAGATCTCAAGTAGTCACCAGGAATATACATGATCTTGAAGAGCAGAGTTTCCAGCATGTCCACAAGAAAACTGATCTGATAAGTCTTTGGACTCTGAAGGGATCTTGGGTCATTCATTTGAATGAACTAGCACACAAACAGCAGTTTTCTTCTTAGCTGCTTTATTAGGCAGCTTTCTCCTCAGCTGAACAGTTAGTATTCTATATGGGTAAAAGCATCAATTTGTGGTTTAAAAATCTAAAAACCTGCGTTCTTTTCCAGGACATAGTTTCTGCAGAGTGGAAATAGTTCTTCATAAATTTGCCTCTTGTGGGTGGGACTGTCGGAAGTAAGCCTGTCCTGACTTCCCATCATGCTTTTGTTTATGTGCTCTTATGCTAGCTTACAGCACCTCACACTCCCAAACCTAACATTAGTGGTGCAACAAAACTGGCAAACAATATGAAAGCTATCAAGATGAAGTTTTGAGCCAGATGACGAGGAAAACAAAGACGTACATGAAGCAGAGCAAGAGACTTTTTCTTACACCAAAACAAACTTTTTCTGAGTCTTTGTGATCAACAAAACAGAAATAGCTGTAAACATGGTATTACTTAAACAATTTCCGTTACTTTCCTTTTTTTTTTCTTTTTGATTTTCTCACAGTAGCTTTATTCATATAGTGATTTAGCATAAAATAAAGCTTATCATTCAGAAAATCACCAGGTTCATCCCTATATCTTTCTTCTATTTAACAGAATCATGTCAAATCTCCTGCTTTTCACATGTTAGTTTACATTTATTGCAAACTATTGAGAAATTGTTGATGGTTAACTTCAGAGCAAACCAATTCCTCCCAAACACGATAGAGCAGTAAATTAGTTTTCTTTAGAAAGATGCAGCTGTGGCATTCTACACTTGAACAAAAGCTGCCAAATATGTGCTTTCAAAACCAATAAAAACTCCTGTTGGTGTAGTAAACATTTAAAAAACACAGACAAAGGTCAAGTAAAATCAAAGCCATGGCTTTTTGGGAATTTAATTAAATGGTGAAATGTAATTAACAAGAGACGGGATGAGAAAAAAGGCTTTGGCCCTCTGTGAAGGAAATTTATGTAGAAGATTTTGAGCTTGTAATTTAGTTTCTGCTCAAGGGAGCCAACCTTTTCAGTTCCTTTCAATTTTTATTTAAATGGCGATTCCCCCCCTAAAAAAAGTCAAACACACTAATTAAACCTGGCTTAAATATTTTTGGGTGTTTATTGTCAGGCAAAAACTGCCCATATGGTTTCATCAAGAACTATGTGTTGATTATAGATCACTTTCAGTCATGTCACATGTGTCTGTCTGGAGGACACAATAGATGTTCCGGTGTGGCTTTTACGGCTCTGTAAGCAACAAGATGGCAAATCAGTTTCCCAGTTGTTCCTTTATTCCAGTGCAGCTCTACAGAAACTTCATTCCCTTCTAGTCACATACCAAATTCTAAAAGTCCCAGACTGTTTCCTCTGAGATGGGTGCATCTGATGCCACAGCAATTACCTGACATTTTATGCTTTACCAAGCATGTTATGCTAATCTGTATAGCCATTGAAAAAACTGGTGCTGTTGCCAGCAAAGGAAGCATTAACCTTATGACTCAGTCATAACTGCTCTTGCAGGTATATACAAGCTGTCTGTGGGGGCACACAAGTGGCCCCTCCCAGTACACGCACAGAGAGGCATAAGGGCACCAACAACATAGCTCCTAAATGCATGCAACTTACATTACGTTTATAAAAACTTTATGATACACTTGCCACACACACGAAAATCTTACGCTCCATTTTCACTTATAGAGTGGTCTCAAAGGAACTGCAAGCCATCTACCTTTAAGATGCAGCTGCTCCATTCTACGACCCTCTAATTGCCCAGACAACCCAAAAACCTGCAGACTAAGGCATTATTCGATAGGTTTCCATTGACTATGAAATTTCACAAATTAGATTTGCGATAATAAATTTGCTGAACAGAAACATATCAATTTTGGAAAAATATCCAACTCTAGCTCTATGAGGTCATTTTTTAAGGCGTTGACATGTTTTGCAATTCTACAATAGGAAAACTTCTTTTGAATTAAATGACCAACATTTCTGCACAGAAAGCCAGTTTGCATCCACCCAAACAGTGTAATTGTAAAATTGTGTTTTTCTATAATTTTGATAAAGTTTTGCACATGTGCGTAATGGAAACACAGCTAGTAACTAGGTGATTGCTGCTTTTTTCTTGTTTTCTTTTTAAAACCTGCTCAAATTAAATAAAATTGTTTCATTTTTCTTGTTTTTATACCTGGGTGTTTTTAATTATCACTGATATGTATTTTTTATATTTTACTTGTATAGGAGTGTTTTATTGGCGGTTATCTCTCAAGGCTCATGTGTGTATGATTGTCAACTTTCGTGCTTTTACATTTTTTTTTTTTTACTTTTAATGCAATTTGTTGAGAATAAAGATGAATAAATGGTAAAATGGCTTAAACTTATATAGTGCTTTTCTACCGGCCCCAAACACAGTCCCATTCACCCATGCACGATTCACACAATTATGGTTTGTCTGCTGTCTAACACTGCCTTCAACCTTTAACCACCAGACGCAATGTGGCTTTCAGTGTCTCGCATTTCAACACAAGGGCTAGCAGGGTGTGAACTGAACCTGTGATCTTCCGATCAGGGGTTGACTGGTCTACCTCCACACTAGGGCAATCAAAAGCCCTGTTGAGGAGTCTTCATTCAGTAAATCCAATGAACATATGAGATTAGATAGAGGACCATTGGTTTTATACAATGGTTATCCCAGGAAAAAAAGTTTCTGGTCAATTCCGTCATAAACGTTCCTTCCTCACTTCTACTTTACTAACCTTTAATAGAGCAGAGCCTCATGAGTTAAAGTGTCCCTGGGTGAGGCATTTAAAAAAACTCCTACTGGTCTCATACTCGTTTTAAAAACTGATGCAGATGAATAAAATGTCTTTTTTTACGCTATTTTTTATTACATAAATTTATCTTTTCAAGTTGTGAAATTCATTCATATGTATGACTATAGTTAGATTTGAATCATTGTGTTTTTTAGGACACAACAGGAGTTGAAGAGATACAAGGAGCATTTAAACAAAGGGTTAATACAAATATACACTTAGTGTGTCAAAAGACGCATAACCCCTATTGTAACAGTAAATATGTCCAATACAAGAGGCTTTCAGCTGTCATCTGTTTGCTCGGCTTTTGGACAGGACGAGTTAAAAAAAAAGAAAAGAAAAATCCTAATTTGGTGCAATATTTACCTTGGTGTGTCATTACTACCATAGCAAACAATTAACAGAAAAAATACCGTAACTCTCATTTACTGCAAATAAAAATTGTGTTAACATAAAAAATGTGTCTTTTTTCTTGTTTGATCTATATAACTACACATACAGTTCTTTTTTTTAAACCAATTTTATTGAACAGAACTTTACTAGATGTTTTGGAGAAATGTTATGTGGTTTTAGTAGCACTCACTCTAGTACTTGGATGTCAAGCTCATCTGTGCATAGATACCGTAAAAGAAATAAAACAAAGATGCCATTCAGAAAATTCCTGCTGTGCAGTTGCTTGTAGAAATTTTGTTAGGCTTTTAAGGATAAACATTGGCCACATCATTCTGATTGTAGCTGAAAAAAAGCTTTAAAAAACTGTTTGCATTTGTTTGTGTGTCCTGGCTGACGTGAAAATGTGATTGCTTCAGTTTTATTCCTAGCATCGCCTCCAAGGTTCGGTTGTGCAATCATTTAGGCAATCATCAGTTGGATAAAGTCATAAAATATTGCAGGATTTTGCTATAAGCTCTTCCTCACTAAAGTAACATCAGCATGTAATTGGTCATCTCTGACAAATAATTTAAGCTGCAGTGGTATTGTTTTTCTGTCCTGAATTTATAACTTCCCATTTTGTTTTCTTAAATTATTTGATTAGTGCTGCACAGTAGTGTGGTTGTTAGCACTCTAGCCTCACAGCCAAAAGCCTTGGTTCAAATCCCAGCTGGATGGGGTTTTGCAAATCTCCTCATGCACCTGCATGGGTTATCTCTGAGCACTCCGTCTTCCTCCGGTCTTCAAAAAACATGCTTCATAGATGAATTGATTATTTTAAATTGTCAATTAGGTAGGTGCGAATGTGAGTGTGTGTGGCTGTTTCTCTCAATGTTGCCCAGTGAAAACCTGTTAACTGTCCAGTGTATACCCTGCCTTCACCTGCCGGTCTGCTTAAGCATCCCTGTGATTCTATTGGCAAGAGACAGATTTAGAAATTAGATGAACGGATTTATGAGAATTAAGATGTTTTTTTGTTTTTTTTTAAGAATCTAAATACACTCACTGGCTATTTTTAGGCACTCCTGTCCAGTTGCTTGTTAATGCAAATTTCTGCTGTTTAAACCGATCATCAGAATGAGGAAGAAAGGTAATTTAAGTGACTTTAAACGTGGTATGGTTGTTGGTGCCAGGCGGGCTGGTCTGAGTATTTTAGTAACTGCTAATCTTCTTGGATTTTCACCCATAACTACATCACTAGGCTTACAGAGAATGGTCAGAAAAAGAGAAAATATCCATTGAGCGGTAGTTCTGTGGGCAGAGCAACAAGCCATGTCATAAAGCTGGATAATTAGTTCACTGGACTCAAATGGTATCCACAGTCACCAGATCTCAAACCAATAGATCACCTTTGGGGTGTGGTGGAACGGGAGATTGGCATCATGGATGCACAGCTGACAAATCTGCAACAACTGTGTGATGCTATCATGTCAATATGGACAAAGCTCCCTGAAGAGGGTTTCCTTTAGATGCAAAAGTCTCATACAAGCATATTCAGCTGAGTTTTGTGATGAACTGGAGAAGTCACGTGACTGAAAAAGAAATCCAGGAATACGTGAAACCACAAATAGCGAAATGCAAATACACAGGGAAACACTGTAAACCTTTTCATAGTCCCCACAAAGAACATAACCTATGTTAATTACAAAGATCCACCTTAAAAATAAATACAAACTCAGTGTTGAGTGAGTCATGTGACCGGGGGGGTTGGTCACCTAGTTAACTAATGATGACAGTGAGCGAGCTATGTGTAAAAGTCAGAAACCCTGTGTTCACCCAGGGGTACCTGCAAAGCAACAGGAATGGAGAGAAGAATACGCTTCAGTGCACGTATGTGCGTGCAAGTGCAGCAACAAACTGATAGTGCTACACCAATCCCTCCGTTACATGCATATTCTGTTAATCTATACAGTTAGTGGTTTAATTTTTTTTTTTTTACTTGTTCTGTCCAACAGCTGAGCAAACAGATTAGAGCTGAAGGCTTTTTGTGTCGGACAGGTTTTACTATCACAAAAAGAGGTTATAGAACTTTAGAAACCAGAGAGTAGATTTGTATAAACCCCTTTTTGTTGTATTATTTTTTATTTATTTGTTACATTTAGTGTGTGTGGGGAGGGAGAAGGGAAGAATGTGAGGGGGGTGGAAGAGAGTAAAAGGAAGAGAGGTGAGAAAAGTGGGGGATACAAGCACTGATTTGAATGAGTTATTATTTTAAGCTGTAACAATTATTCCAGATCTGCTGGAAAGACAAATATTACATCAAAGGTGAAAATCTGACACTAATATGAGTGGAAAACATCTGTCCATCAATACACTGTGGGTTAGGAGGAGGGATGAAGCAGACAGAGAGCAGTGTGGCAGTGTGCACGTGCACGTGGGGGTGGAGATACATGCACGCTGCCGAAGTGAACCGAGTGTTCATAAGGGGAGCCAGATCCTACCCAGCCAGACCAGCCAGACCAGGAGAGGGGAGGAGAGACCCACAGGCCAGGAGCCCCCCCGGCACCGGACCCAGGCAGCCTGGGAGGGGGGGAGGAGGGGATCGCCCACCCACCCAGCCAGGCGCAGAGAAGGCCCCCTTACAAGGGACCCCCGACACCCAAAGGCATAAGCGAACCCGGCGTCCGGCCCCGAGGCCACAGGACAGGAGCGCTTAGCCGTACCAGGCGGCAGCCATAGGGGCCACCGGGCGCCGGACACCGAGACAAGGGCCAGGGACGAAGCCAGGGCCCCGAGAACCCATGAGCCGCCCACCACCCAACCAGCGCCCCGTCTCCGCGAGCCAGCCCCGGCAAACGACCTGAGCAATCCAGAGATCGCTGCGCACCCACAGCCACCCCCCATAACCCTACCCACTACAACCCTCCTCCCCTGCCATATTATCTCAGCCCCCCTCCCCAACCCACTCAATGCCCTCCCCCCTCTGTGTTGGGGAGGGAAAGCCCCAGAGGATCCCAGCGAGCCAGCCCCCAGGTCCGTCCCACCCATGCACTCTCACACACATACTCACAATCTTCTGGTTATCCCCCACCCCCCGCCGCCACGCAGTAACCCCCTGCGGCCATTACTGGTTGAAATTAACTACGACAGAAATACTATAGAAACTGCTTTTAAAAGGGACATTTTGTCTTTTTTTGTGGGTTGATTTACTTTTATTTTTGCTACTTTTTGAGATGTAATTCATATTTAAATCAATCCGATGGAGAGAAAAAAAGTTCAAATTTATAGTCAGTTACGTGCTTCAACTAATACATCTAAAGTTTCCTGCTTGATTTAGTATTAGTTTTAGTAGAAAAAATAGTCAGAAAACAGGTAGCAAATATGGTTCTAAATCATAGTTTTCATTCCAAAACAGTCTGTTTTCAAAAGTCAGATCCTTAAATGGGGTTGACTTCACAAAACCACACTCCACCCTGGCTCCTCTTACATTCATGATGGATTGCTCTCAGTTGGGATGATGCAATTTTACTGCTGATGTGGTTAAGCTAGCAGTTTGTGCTGATGCTGTCTGGCGAGAAGTTGGATGTGCGCAGACACACACATACACATGCATACATACTCATACACATAATCCTAACAAGGTCAAAAAGCCATCCACTGCTAGCAAAGGAGGATGCAATCCTTGCATTTTGTTTTGCCTTGTTTGTGTTTTCATGACTAGAAATACACACACCCAACAATGCTGTAAGCTCATGGTTTGATAAATTATTAGATGTCAACTTGTATAGTAAATTATACTTGTAATTCAACTAACAGTGTCAAAACATCCCTTCAATATGTTAATAATACAGATATACGAACCACCAAAACCTGGACATGGATAATTGAATAAATTGTACACCTAAATGTAAGATTTTTCAACTTATTTTATTACTTTCTCCATCCACTTTCAAGGTTTGTAAGATTCTTTTTTTCTTGGAAAATAAACCCAACTCTGTTAGAAGTTGGATTTTTGGTCAATTGGTCTAAAAATGAGATTAAATTTGCCTCAGTTTTTCTCAGAAAAAGTGGTTAAACTACAAGCCATTACTGGTTGAAATTAACTACGACAGAAATACTATAGAAACTGCTTTTAAAAGGGACATTTTGTCTTTTTTTGTGGGTTGATTTACTTTTATTTTTGCTACTTTTTGAGATGTAATTCATATTTAAATCAATCCGATGGAGAGAAAAAAAGTTCAAATTTATAGTCAGTTACGTGCTTCAACTAATACATCTAAAGTTTCCTGCTTGATTTAGTATTAGTTTTAGTAGAAAAAATAGTCAGAAAATAGGTAGCAATTGAATAAATTGTACACCTAAATGTAAGATTTTTCAACTTATTTTATTACTTTCTCCATCCACTTTCAAGGTTTGTAAGATTCTTTTTTTCTTGGAAAATAAACCCAACTCTGTTAGAAGTTGGATTTTTGGTCAATTGGTCTAAAAATGAGATTAAATTTGCCTCAGTTTTTCTCAGAAAAAGTGGTTAAACTACAAGCCAATCAGTAACACAAGTAATCAGTGGTTCATCTGAAAGAGTTCATGTGCGTGCTTCGCAACACAAGAAGAACCAACTCCCCACAGAAAAACAGATTTTGTAAAAGAAATAAAAGAAAACCCCAAAAAGTTATGAAGGTTATTTTAATACTTATGAAAGCACACAGTAACCTTCATTCATACAGAGAGATCTACTTATAAATGGTATCCCTGCATCAATCCTCTATTTACCACAGGTAAACCTATTTAGTAGTAATTAATCTATACAGTGTTTATAAGCACAGTTGGAATTGTCTGGGGGTAAAGATCATTAATAAACCTCACATACACAAAGTCAACGTATGTTTTAAGATTTATATATAAAGTTTAAATACATATTACTCAGTAAAAGGATCTTATTGAGCATTACTACATTACTACTACTATTACTACCGTCTTGGAAGACCCAAAGTGCTTTACAGTCACACTTCCATTCACCCATTCACGCACACACTGATGGCGGCACTCCTGCCTAACAACGGCGCATACCTATAACCACTGGGAGCAATGCGGGGTTCAGTGTCTTGCCCATGGACACTTGGGGGGGGGGGGGGGGTAACTGAACCTCCAATCTGCTATTTAGAAGAGTAATGGGTAAAATTTGAGTAATGAGTCACTGCTCAGTAGAGCAGTGGAGTTTATCCTTGATCCCTGTGGGAGCCCAACCTTCATTCAGCCCTTCCTGATCCCAAATGACACACTCCAGTATCTCAAAGAAAGGGGCTCTCATGTCCCTGGACAACATGTGTTGTCAATTGAGGGTTTTTTGAATGCCTTAGTTCATTCAGGTTTTGTGCAGCAAGTAGGTTTCACAGGTAGGTAAACTCTTTTTATTTGTGCAGAGCACACATGTGCCCCACATAGGTTTGCCAAAGAAATATCTAGTATACCGCTCAGTTAGCCCATAGAGCAAAATGGTATATAAATAAATTGTTTTCAAGGGGCGGGTGATTAACACCCAGACAACACACAAGGGTGAAATAGGTGAGGCGCAGGTACGTCCTACAATTTTTTGTTTTTTTTAGTTTTTTGACTCTCCCCCAAATCCTGTGGACTGTGTAAGAAACCCATTTGTGCTTCTCATGTCAAAAGGGTGACTCCCTGCGCGAAGCCGGAATGTAAGAAATGAGGAAATTACACAATCAAGGCATATTTTTGTGAACACCCTACAGCCATCTGATAGACAGTTATGCCTCTCGTGCACACCCAGTGCACGCAGCAGTCACGTAGGGCTAGTGAGTTGCCTGTATTTGCACCATATGCCAGAGTCACCCGTACTTCATAGGTGTGTGCAACTTACTGTACATTATCCTTAAGAATACTTCACAATGCAATTACCACACTCACAACAATGCTATGTTCCATAACGTGGCCACATGACCGACAGTGAAACTGCAAGACACACCTGCGCTGCTCCCTACAACACCTCCACGAATCCAGAAAACCCAACAACCCGCAGCACCCATATGTGTCAATCCCCCGTACGGGGGTCTATGTGACTAAGGCTTATCTATGTCCAAAACACTCTCCAGGTTTTTAGTGTTGACATCAAGCACATTAACAAAAGGGTTTTCTTTTTCTACTTCCTTTCCTTTCTTTCACTTTTCCTATCTCTGCTAACATGATTCTTAAATTTCTGAACTGAATCTGTTGTGTCCCTCTCACACTGAGGACCATCAGGAGGTGTTGATCAGTGCCTAGCCTTGGAAAAGTCCTATAAATTGGGTGTTTTTACCAGAGAAGACCAGGTATTTGCTTAACCCTCGTATAATCCTTAAATTTTACTCACACATTTCGCCTTTGGGGTCAATTTGACCCCAGGGATATTTGCCTTCAGAAAATGATTTACATAAAATTTTTAACCACATTTCATTGTGTCAGACACATTGTTTATTTGTTGAATACAAAAATAACCCCTTGAAACAGATCAGTGGGTCGACCTTTTCTCTAGCGCCACCATCAGGCCAAACTTTTGAATTACAATGAATGTATCTTGAAAAGTTTTCATACTAGATCTTCTCAAATTTACTGACAACATTAATGACCAAAAGAGTTTGAACCCTATTGGTTCTGGTGATGATATGACCTTTGCTGTAGTCCCACCATCAGGTTAATAATAATAATAATAATAATAATAATAATGGATTGGATTTATCTGCACTTTTCAAGACACTCAAAGTTGTCATGGTGGCCTGTCAGACTCCTCCCAACCCAGCTCTGCTGCTCATTCATCTCAGCTGTGACTACTCAACTCATCAAGCCACCTGCTACTAAAGGAGACCCAGCTTCACCATTCGTCGCCAGTCCGTTAACCCTGATGGTTTTCACCTCATGCCAAGAGAGTCACCTGAGTCCTTCCACCTCGAGCAGCAGCAGCCACAGCCACAGCCTTCCGGTGCTGATATCTGTCAATGTGAGCCACAGTCTCTGTGCTCCTCTAGTCCTCCAGCCACGCCACGCATCAAGCCACAGCTCTCCTCTAGATCTCCAGCCACGCCACGCACCAAGAACACTAGCCACGTTACCCACCGTCTTGCCTGGAACCAACAAAAAACTATTAAACATCTTATTTACCACTCACCTACCTGTCTCTGCCTCTGGGTTTCAGCATCTGGGTCCGTCCCGTGTTCTAGTCATGACAGAACGGACTGGCCAGAACCCCGACCCAGCTGACCCAGAAGTTCTACGCCATGCTGTGCAGAAACAAGGTATTTTCTTGGAACTCCACTCCAATATACTCTCTCGCATCACTTCTGTTCAGGAGGTCCTTATTTCCCGAATCCAGGAAATCACACGGACTCTTCAGACCTTAAACACCACAGCTCCAGCTTCACTCCCGTCCTCCAGCGGTCTGTTTACTTCCGCTTCTACCCCGGAAAATTTCCGGTTACAACCTGAGCCGTTTCATGGTGATGTTGAAGCATGTGGGGGGTTTATGTTACAATGTCAACTCCTTTTCCAGAGTTCTCCACGTTTCTACCACTCAGATCTCACCAAAATAACGCTAATCGTCAACTCCCTCAGGAGTAAAGCTCTGCGATGGGCCCAAGCCTTCCTGGCGGTCAATCATATTCCTCAACTCCCCCTCGAAAGATTTATTAGCGAGTTTCGACTCGTTTTTGACCGGCCCAAAAAGCAGGAAGAAGCCACCAGACGATTGCTAAGCCTCAAGCAAGGTAATCGATCTGTCTGTGACCATGTCATTGATTTCCGCATACTAGCCGTGGAAGCGGGGTGGACGGACCCCGCACTCAGAGGTATTTTTTACCATTCATTGAATGACCACATCAAAGACCATCTGTGCACTCAGCCAGAAGCTACTGGTTTTGAAGGTTTAGTCAACGCTGCTCTACGATCTGATACTCGCCTCCGTCAACGTAAACTCGAGCGCACCTCTCAACCTCATACTCCGCTATTTGCTAACCAGTCTCCATCCTCTATCCATCTCACAGAATCCCCGGCGGTCTTACCTCGTAAATCACCTGAAAAACCCATAAAGGTTTGCCACTCAAAGCTGTCCGCCGAAGAACGTCAGAAGCGGAGTGAAGAAGGCTTATGCTTTTACTGTGGAAATCCCGGTCATCAGGTCTCCCAATGTAAGCTTCATTTAAACTCCCGAACCCCCCGCTAGACGGCAGGCCGCGGGCGGGTAAGTCTGTCATTTCTCCTCCCACAGACTTTTGTCGCATTCCTGTCAAGCTATGTTTTGATTCTCGTGTCACGGAGGCTCAGGCTTTAATTGACTCTGGAGCCGAACAAAGCCTCATTGACTTAGGCCTCGTAAAATCTCTCTCGCTACCTACTGAACCATTGGAGACCCCCGTTAAAACTGCTGGCTTGGGGGGTCAGCACCTCTCAGTCATCACTCACCGTACCGGTCCCATCCAGCTCATTTCATCTGGTAATCATCATGAAAACATTCAATTCTTTATTACTCACTCTCCTCGTAACCCTATAGTTTTGGGTTGTTCTTGGTTGAAACTCCATAACCCCCAGTTTGACTGGGTTTACCAACGCGTTAATTCTTGGAGTGCCTACTGTATGGCTAACTGTCTTCAGTATGCCATCCCCGATTTAGCTCCCGTTAACTCTCCCCTCGCTGAATCTGTCGACCTCACTAAGGTTCCCTCTTGCTATCATGAATTTAAAGCTGTCTTCAGTAAATGCAAAGCTAATGCTCTACCTCCCCACCGGCCTTATGACTGGGCCATCGAGCTCCTTCAAGGGGCTACTTTGCCCAAGGGGCATCTATTTAATTTATCTGGTCCCGAAAAGGCCGCTATGGAGTCCTACATCCATGAGGCACTTTCATCCGGTCACATTCGTCCGTCTTCTTCTCCTGTTGGTGCTGGTTTTTTCTTCGTGGAGAAAAAAGATAAAACCCTGCGCCCTTGTATTGATTACCGCGAACTTAATTCTATCACTATCAAAGACAAATACTCACTTCCCCTCGTAAGCTCTGTTTTTGATTCAGTTCAAGGCGCTCAGATTTTTTCTAAACTTGACCTTCGCAATGCCTATCATTTATGCCGTATCAAGGAGGGGGATGAATGGAAAACCGCGTTCAATACTCCCCTCGGCCACTACGAGTACCTGGTCATGCCCTTTGGCCTAACCAACGCCCCCGCGGTTTTTCAAAGACTTGTGAATGACGTGCTCCGAGACTTCATTAATCGGTTCGTCTTCGTCTACCTTGATGATATCTTAATTTTTTCCTGTGATCCCGTACAACACGAAAACCACGTGCGCCAGGTTCTGACCAGGTTACTTGAGAACCAGTTGTTTGTGAAGGCAGAAAAATGTCAATTTCACACCTCCTCTGTCCAGTTCCTTGGTTACATTCTCGAGGCTGGTCGCATCCGTCCCGACCCTGCGAAAATCAAAGCTGTCTCCCAGTGGGAACTCCCAGTCACTCGCAAAAAATTACAGCAATTCCTGGGTTTCGCCAACTTCTACAGAAGATTCATCAGGAATTACAGCAGCATTGCCTCACCCCTTACTCAGTTAACTTCCATCTCCAAGCCCTTTCAATGGAACCCTGATGCTCAAGTCGCCTTTGACACCCTCAAGTCCCTGTTCATCTCGGCACCCATCCTCACTCAACCCGACCCGGCTAGACAGTTCATAGTAGAGGTCGATGCTTCTGACACTGGGGTCGGAGCTGTCCTCTCCCAGAAAGAGAGCACCACAAACAAACTCAAACCCTGTGCTTTCTTTTCCCGGAAACTTAATCCCGCTGAACAGAATTATGACGTGGGTAATCGTGAGCTGCTGGCCATCAAACTAGCGTTGGAGGAGTGGCGTCATTGGCTGGAGGGAGCGGATCAACCCTTTATAGTATGGACCGACCATAAGAACCTGGCCTACTTACGTTCAGCCAAGCGTTTGAATTCACGTCAAGCTCGATGGTGTTTATTTTTTGACAGATTTAACTTCATGATTACTTACAGGCCAGGCAGCCGCAATACCAAACCCGATGCCCTCTCACGCCAATTCAGTCCCGATGATTCCATTAGCTCCATTACCATCATTCCATCTACCTGCATAGTGGGCAGTTTAACCTGGGACATCGAAAACCGGGTCATTAATGCTCAGGGGGAAGAACCCAAACCCGACTCCTGTCCTAACGGTGTTCTCTACGTCCCCACTTCACTCAGGTCCGACGTTCTATCCTGGGGCCACAGTTCTCGGGTTGCCTGCCATGGCGGCATTTTTAGGACCCTTAATCTCCTCCGGAAGAGGTTTTACTGGCCCAAAATGGACAAAGATGTGCGTGAGTACGTCAGCGCTTGTACCACATGCGCTAGATCTAAGTCCTCCAGTTCACCCCCTGCTGGCCTGCTCCATCCTCTGCCAACTCCGCATAGACCCTGGTCGCACATTGCAGTGGACTTTGTTACTGGGCTACCCACGTCCCAAGGCCACACTGTTATTCTTACAGTGATTGATCGCTTCTCCAAAGCCGCCCAATTCATCCCTTTGCCCCAGTTACCTTCAGCCACAGAGACAGCCAACCTCCTAGTAAACAATGTTTTTCGCCATCATGGAATTCCAGCAGACATTGATTCAGACAGGGGCCCTCAATTCATTTCTCATGTTTGGAAGGCGTTCTGTTCAGCATTGGGGGCTACAGTTAGTTTATCTTCAGGCTATCACCCCCAATCCAACGGCCAGGCAGAGTGTGCAAATCAAGAGTTGGAGGCGGCTCTACGGTGTCTGGCCGCCCAGAACCCGGCTGATTGGGCCACGCACTTAGTGTGGATCGAGTATGCCCACAACTCCCACGTTTCATCTGCTACCGGGGTCTCCCCCTTCGAAGCATCGTTGGGCTATTCCCCCCCTCTCTTCCCCTCTCAGGAGCTGGACCTGGCTGTCCCGTCCATGCAACATCATCCTCAACGCTGCCAACGGGTGTGGAATCAAACCAGAGAGGCTCTGCTTCGGACCAAGGAGGACAACTGTAGGATCGCCAATCGCCACAGGGTGGCGGGCCCCACTTATCAGGTCGGTCAAAAAGTGTGGCTGTCATCTAAAAACATTCCCCTGCAGACCTCGTCTCGCAAGTTGGCGCCCAGGTTCATCGGTCCTTATGTCATCGACCGCATCCTCAATCCCTCCTGTGTCCGTCTTCGCCTGCCCGCTGTCCACAAGGTACACCCCACGTTCCACGTCTCTCACATTAAACCTGTTTTGGATAGCCCTTTGTGCCCGCCTTCCACTTCCCCACCACCCGCCCGGATCATTGATGGGGCTCCGGCGTTCACTGCCTCCTGCATCCTGGATATCCGTCGCCGCGGCCGTGGCCACCAGTACCTGGTGGATTGGGAAGGGTACGGTCCTGAGGAACGCTCCTGGGTCTCCCGTTCCCTCATTCTCGACCCTTCCCTCATCACGGACTTCTTCCGCGCACACCCGGATCGTCGACCTGGACCGCCTGGAGGCGGTCGTTGAGGGGGGGGTACTGTCATGGTGGCCTGTCAGACTCCTCCCAACCCAGCTCTGCTGCTCATTCATCTCAGCTGTGACTACTCAACTCATCAAGCCACCTGCTACTAAAGGAGACCCAGCTTCACCATTCATCGCCAGTCCGTTAACCCTGATGGTTTTCACCTCATGCCAAGAGAGTCACCTGAGTCCTTCCACCTCGAGCAGCAGCAGCCACAGCCACAGCCTTCCGGTGCTGATATCTGTCAATGTGAGCCACAGTCTCTGTGCTCCTCTAGTCCTCCAGCCACGCCACGCATCAAGCCACAGCTCTCCTCTAGATCTCCAGCCACGCCACGCACCAAGAACACTAGCCACGTTACCCACCGTCTTGCCTGGAACCAACAAAAAACTATTAAACATCTTATTTACCACTCACCTACCTGTCTCTACCTCTGGGTTTCAGCATCTGGGTCCGTCCCGTGTTCTAGTCATGACACAAAGCGCTTACATTGTGTCCATTATTCATTCACTCCTCATTCATACTTGGTGATTTTTTTTTTTTTTTTGAAATGGTTTATTTCAAGCAATTAAGTAGAAATAATACACAAAAGCAATATAATCATCAGTTTTACATTCATACAGTAACTAATCAAACTTAGGATAGTTAGACATATTAATAAATATTGCTTGAAAGGGAGTGGAAGGAAGTGAATTTATATAATCCCACCCCGTTATACTATAACCATTTTATTACATGATTTATCAATATCCGGTTCCTAGGTTTTATCAGACAGAATTAAAAATCATAAGATATCGATAAAGCACATGACAAAGATGAATTATTTAAGTATTACGTCAAAAAAACTTATTTTAGAAATCAACATGGCAAATGCAGATCAGTCATCTGAAATATATGCAGACTAAGTTACTTATAAAAGCCATTCATATGAATAAAACATAATACTATATCAGTAAAGTAGACACAACACTGTTTCAGGAATTTTCATAGCAAAATTTCATCAAGTATCAAAAGTTGGATGTGCAAAATTATGTTACATTAGGAAAAATCATGAATCAATTTATCAATTTTTGGAGCAGGTGAAGTAATATCATTAAAAGTCAATTAACAATTTTCAATAAGTGATTAATCATTTGTTTTACTTTTTTAAATATTTTTTTTTTGTATTTTTTTTTTATAATAAAGTAATGCTG
Organism: Oryzias sinensis; assembly: GCA_037389245.1. Classification (NCBI taxonomy): domain Eukaryota; kingdom Metazoa; phylum Chordata; class Actinopteri; order Beloniformes; family Adrianichthyidae; genus Oryzias; species Oryzias sinensis. The sequence goes on from CM074496.1 coordinate 9,288,593, forward strand.
TAAGGGAAAAATAAAAAGGGTCCATAAACTGTCGATTGTCCAAGGTTGGTATTTCTTCTTTTACTGATAACAGCCGATCTTCTGAGTTCAAACAAGTGATGGTAAGCTACTGATGTAGCCACAGCTGCCCTGGGGCAGACTGACAGACAGGTTAAACTTTTATGTTATTAATGATGAAAAATTTTCATCCAAATCTTTTCCAATCTGAGGTGCACATTCATGAGTCTCACAGAATAAAGCATGTTGGCTGATGTTAGTGACTCCCTTTCCTTTTATGAACATATTTATTTACTTATTTTATCTCCTTTTTTGTGACATAATTGTGGTTAGTCACCATAAAGTCTCACTCACCCCTCTTTTGTTATCCGGGCTTGGGACAGAGTGGCAGTGGCAGAGTTAAAGTTTTTTTCTCCTTTTTTTCCCTCTTTAAAAAAGGTTTTGAGTGAAACAGAAAATCATAATGAGAACATTAGTCAGAACATGGAACAGTTCTTTATGCCCAGAGTTGAGCTTTTAGTCTGCACTACTGTACACAGGATGTGTAGAGAGTTTGTGCATGCTCCTTGCAGACATATTTCTTGCTAGGGTGTGTCCCACCAGACACACAGTCAGCCATGTTGAAGACAAAGTCATTATTCAAACTCTTAATTTAAGAGATGAGATGAGATAAAACTTTAGTTATTCCACGATGTCGAAATTCTGTTGTCTGCGGCAGCAGCAAAGTGAGGTTCAGCAAAGTAAAATGACCTTACAGTTCAACATTATAATATATATATGTATATATATATATTAGGGCTGCACGATATAAGGGAAAACTCGTGATATGCGATATTGGTGATTAATATTGCGATAACGATATAATTTGCGGTATATAAACAAATAGCAAAACAACCAAAAAAATAATTTCCATTTCACTACAACAGTTTAAAAATTATACTCCAAATGACCCTTGTTGACGTAGGAGCCAAACATCAAACATAAAAGGGCTCATCTGATTGGTCAACAAGGTAAACGGGTCCTTCCGATTGGTTAAATGCATAAAGGGATTCATTTCAATTGTTCAATATTTCAAGCTGCCATGAGTTTGTTTTAGCACATTTAAGGTAACCATTTATTGCGATTTTCGCCCTCTTTTGCGGTATGCATATTGCACAGCTTAATGTTGCGATAACGATAAATTTGTGGTATATTGTGCAGGCCTATATATATATATAAAAAACCATCAATTGAAAATATTTTACTTTAGATGATAATCTTAGAGGGGAGGCAGGTGCAGTTGGAAAGACTTGGATGTGATCAACTCACGAGCCTGAATTGGCTTCCTCATTTTGGCAGGATTTTAACAAGTAATCTCGTTTCCCACATGCCCACACCACGAGAAATATCAAAGTTCTCGTGGGAATAGTTGCCCCCCCCCTCCCCCGTTGTGTATCAACTCAAAAGTATAAACTCTGCGCCTGCAGGTGTGGGGATGTTAGGTCAAACACACAGACAGACAAGTTTTACACAGCTAAAACAGCCTGGGGTCAAATTGACCCACGAGGAACAAAAATGTATGCAATATGTGTTTAGCACATTGAAATAATATCATTATGACAATTTTATGCTTAATCAGTTGTCCCCAGCAAATTGGGAAAAGTCATGAAATATGAAGTAAAAAGAAAAAGATGAACTATTGTTTTTTTTTTATGTCAAACATTAAATTGGGGTCAAATTTACCCCAAGGATAATAAGAGGGTTAAATCCATCGCCTGTCAGACTTCAACAGCATATTCCTTCAAAAATATTTCATTCTTGTAAATGTTTAAGTTAAACTGTTTCATTGAGCTGCTATCATACTTTATTGAATGAAAGGTAAAGAGATGCCAACTGTTGTGTCTCAGCTAATGTTCGACCCCCTGAAAAAGGGATCAGGAAAACTAGCTAACAAATGATTTTGAATAGCTAAAGTCATTTTGAATTTTGAAAAACTGTTGGAAGTGATTATATTAGCCTTAGATTGTCCTGTTTTTTTTATTCTAAACTAGCATTGCCTTGTTGATGAAATGCAAAAAAGCTAACATCTATTTTGAAGGGATTATACATGAGTTCTTATTTATTCAACCACTCAAATGTTTCATGCACATTCTGCCACAGTTGATCAGCATGATCCTAGCTGACCCTACAGCAGCTGAGGGAGAGCTAATACCTCTATGGTGACTCAGGCAATGCTCTAAAGGGGTTACTACTTAAACTGTAAACACACTGTGGACCAGCTGCACTTCATACATTCAGATGAGGATGACTTACCCTGCCTGCAGGCCCACACAGGTAGAAAAACATACACACTCACACAGAATCAGCATCTACTAAACTGGCCTTTCCAAACCTTTGCTTTGGCAGGAAAAGAATGTAACCACAGATCCTTAATTATAACTGCCTGGGGATGTATATGCAGAGGAGGGAAAACTTCAGACAATCTCACAGTGACTCAGTGGGGGTTTATTGAGTGGTCCAGCACTGATGCACACCGACTCGCTTGGAGGCGCTTCGAGGGCAGCAGAGGGAGAGAAAACTCTGTTACTCATCTGTCCACCTACACAGGTTTTAACCAGTGTGGGAATTTAAGACAACCCAAAAAAGTTCTTTAACCGTCAGGCTTGGGGTTTGATCAGCATTAAATTAAGAACGTTTTACTTGAAATGATGATTAAAAAACAACAAAAAAACTGACAACTCATTTTGGATTTGGTGAAAAATTGTGGCAAGTCAAATTCTTTGACAAGAAACAAAGGAGAAAAGTTAGAACAAATATTTAGAATATTGGAAAAGTTCCCCAAGAACAGGGTTAAGATATTTATAATCATGACATTATTTTAAATTGTCTCAAATTTCAGGTTTTAAATGAGTGCACAATGTTCTCATGAGTGCCTTGGGGCAGCCACTCTTCCTGTGAAAAGAGCTGCAGAACCACTCTGACCTTCCCCTCTGTACAACTCCATACACAATTTTCAATAAAACCTTTTAGAATAAAATATTCTATAACAACTGGATCCGACCCCGAACTACTAAATCAGTCCAAGATCTTGAACATGCTGAGTGTTTTTTTCTGCATTCACACACTAACCATTCTTTCAGCTTAGAGGCAGAAGTAGTTGTTTTCTAACACCTATTTCTTGGAAATTTCTTGAATTAAGATGATAGGAACTACTTTTTTCCCCCAGAGAAATAGTGGACACTTACAAGTAACTACGTTGTTCTTAACAGTGAGTAATGCCAGTTCACCCACACAATCACCCTGCAAGATCTCACAATGAGTCAAAATGTTCAGCACACTCGGCCCAAAAACACTTCAATGGTGAAGAAGCGTCACAGCTATGAAAGTTTTATGTCAGCACCTACGTGGGATTCTAAAATATAACTGACAATATTTCATTTTTTCATCATCTGATTAAAAAAAAAAACATTTGAATTTCCCTGAAATGCAACACTGCCACGCCTGACGCTTTTCTGGCAGTTCACAGTCAAAAAGGAGTGAGGACTGCAGATGGACTTTAGAGTTGGTCACTATAGCTAATTCCAGCATATTTACACATATTTTATCAGTATGCACAGTTCTTGCCAAAAAAAACAGTTAAATATTCTAAATGCATTTGCAAAGACAGGCGACTTGAACCAATGGTCCAAAAGCGTGCCTTCTGCCAGTATGTGGGCCCTTTCAAGCTGTCCAAAACCTTCGTTTCATTCTGCTGGCACACAGTCCACCAGTTCTCTAATTGTCTCTTTGTTGCCCACAAACAGTAAAACCAAGGCAACAAGTGCTCATGACATAAAAAATGAATTTGAACCTGTTAAATAACTACAAAAAATATATAAAACAACTACATCAATAAATAATGTTTTTTTTTTATAAAGCTCAGCTGCAGCTTTCTTCAAAAGCTGTTCTTTATCAGATTTAGCAAATTATCTGAATTATGAAAGACAACACAGTCTGCATACGAAAATATATTCAATGCACTTTATTTTTTTTAGTTTGAGGTCTTTCTGGATTTTAGATTCTACATTCTAATATTTCACACAAGTATATTTAAATAAAATCCAAGTCCCCTTAGGTTAATACAATTCTATTCAACGTTTTATTTTAAAGTTGCAAAAACATTTCACACAAAAAATAAATAAACTAAAAAAATGTAACAGCTGTAGCATCTTTTAAATTCAGACTCTTGTCCAGAATGAGGGTGACAGTGGCGAGAAGAACATCCTTTTTACCGCGAAGTGAAGTCCAGCAGACGGAAAAGTGGCCATCTGTCTTGACCAGCTGTTGGGTGAGAGGACAGAACAGACACAAACACAACAATGAGCCAAGGGTATCTGCTGGGGAAAGAATAAAAATAAACTAGACTGCAAATCCTAAATGTACATTTAAATGCTGATTTGCTGAAAATGTTGCTGGTTTCTGCGAAATTGCCTCACTGTCAACTACAGGAGATGAACACTAAATAAAGTGTATAAATTTTGGGATTACACAGTATAATAGTTAATAATAGTCAACAAATATATGTTTTTTTTTATTAATAAAGAAAAACTGTCATAAAGATGTTTATAATACTGATTCCATTTTCATAAACGTGTTGTTGCTGAATTACGTGCTAGGAGGCAAAGGAACAGACGTTTTACCTACTATAATGACGATAATATTTAGAGACACAAGTTAAAAGAAGGTACTGCTTAAAGCATCCACTACAAGCTTGGACCCACAGCAAGATTTTGGATACGCCCAGCGTATTTACTATGTCACAAATAAGCTCTAAACAGTATTTTTCTCTGTTTTGATTTGAATAAAGAAATACTCAGAAATGCTATTTTAATCTGAATTTTCTTTATGTATATCCCCCATAATCAGAAAAATTCAGGTGAGCATTTCTACTCAAAGTTAGACCGTCACTGAGCATGCGGGGTGAAGCTAACAACAATAACAATGGAGGTCATTCCAGGAGGTCTTTTTTTTCCCTCTTGGCTTTTGGTACTTCGTATATACAAGTCATTTAATATCGTTTGAGAGAAATATGTGTGCCCCAAAGAGGAACACAGCCACTTTTGTCACGGTGCCTGGCAGTCTCCTCCCCCCTCCAGCTCTCCTCTGATGTTCCTGATTGCCACCAGCTGCCATCACTCTCCTCATCATCTTCTTTGAATTCAAAAGGAGACCCAACGCCACTACTCGAAGCCAGTTTGTTACCCCTTATGGTGACTGTTCTGGTTCTAAGCTTCGTTACTGCTTTGCTCAAAGTCTCTGGGTCCTGCTAATTCCATGTTCCCTGTCTCAGGATCCACCTCCCATGAGTGACGGCAGCGCGGACCTTTCATTCTACGGCTCAGGAGATCGGAAATCCTTGGCCCCCGCTAACCGCTTCTAACCCCTCCAGCCTCGCCACAGCCACGTCTAGTCTGGACTCTCTTCAACCAACCATCTTCACCTCTGGAGAAAATAATAAATCCTTTCTCATAATCCACTTACCTGTCTTCCTTCTGGGTTGCAGCATCTGGGTTCCTCATCCTTGCGAGATCATGGCAACTTTGTTGGAGCCTTCTTTTGTTGGAATAACCATCAGCTAATCAACAGGTTTCAACAGTAGCGCCGCCCTAACTGGACAGTTCCAATTTTTCTATAAACCTACAACCAATGGGGGCCCAAAAACTGTACCATTCGGTCTAGCTTGATGGGACCAATTAATAAAACAATTGCTCAAAATACCGGACTGGTCAAGTCAACCCTTAGATAAACCCATCTGTCCATCAAAAGATACACTCATAATTACGTAAAAGTTTGAGCTAGCCTAAAAGCTAAGAAGCTAATTTAATAATAATCCACCTTCTACATGCACGGCTATAAAGAATTTCAAAATAAAGTAGTAAATTCAAAAAGTGGGTATCAGTAGGTAATTGTTTTCTTTTGAAACCAGTCTCAGCTGGTAATTTGAGAAACTCCAAGGTTTGATACTCTCAAAATGGCTTAAATTGGATGATAATTTTAAGACAAATTGGAATCGTTTATGTCTCTGGATTATCAGATTTCTTTCAGCAGATGTGAAAGTTTATTAGACCTCTGATGTAATCCAAACAGGTATTATCTAATCTGGACACAATCAGTCTTAAATTCAGGGTATTTCCAAACTTGCAAGTAAATTCTGGTAAAGTGTGGAACATTATGGACTCAGTGGAACTTTGCAGCTTGAGGAAAAAGCAAAACGTTTTTCCTAAGAATGAAAAAATAGGATTGATTTGGAAATTGTCTTGTTCATCTTTTTCTGCCCTGCGATGGACTGGTGAACTATCCAGGGTGTACCCCGCCTTCACCTGACGGTAGCTGGCTAGGCTCTAGTGACCTCTGTGACCTTGAACAGGAATAGGTGGGTTGAGCAAATAGATGATGGATTTTTCTGAGAAAAAAAGTGAATTCTCTTAATTAATGTTAATGATTTTCTTTGCTTTTTCCAGATTTCAACTGAGAAACTTTTAAAACTGCAGTGCTTTTCATTTCATTAATAAAAAAGCCAGCTGTGGTAAAACAAATTGGATACAGTTTCTCACATATTGTTATTATTGATAAATTGTGTCTGAAATGCACACAAAGTTCAAACTTTTAGCTGCAGCAAAAAACAATTGTTTTTATTTATGGTTTGAAAGGGTTGTCAAATTTACTGGAATTCTAGGAAAAGGTTCGCTGCAGACATTACGAGGTCAAAACTAACTAAAAAATGTTACTCAATGATGTATTAATTCCGAAAAATTATACAAAGTTAATCCAGTCAATTATAAACAAGTCTGGAATCTGTGGATCAGAACTGAAAACCAATTACTGAAAAGAAAAGCAAATTCAAATTCTTTGAAGCAGTCTCAATAAATTCAAAAAGCAACCATCCTACATCAGCTCTGCTGCTCATTCAGGCGAAGTGCAGTTCATTTCACACCTCTATATATTCTGACAGCTCTAGCTGGTTGAGGACTCTCATGCAGACCAGTAAATTACGTGCATGTCTTCTTATTGTTTGACACTAACTTTAAGTGTGGTTATAACCATTCTGCGCCAAGATTGCAAACTTTAAAACGTTTTTCCGTCACACCTGGTTTGTTTGTGCTCTGGATGCCAGTGTGCCATCTGGTTGTTCCTGTGTTAGTGTTTGCACCGACAATCTGGCCCCAGCCTTTCTGCAGTTTTACGGAGGGAGGCTGTTGAGTTTACAATCATCAGATACTCCCTATCATGCATGAGTGTGACTGCCTTTTCAACCAAGGACAAAACAAAAGCTGTACACCTTTCATTCGAGAAAAAACCAAATCCTCCCACCTGCAAGCATATTGTAGGGACACTTTGCATATCCTTTCACTCTGCAAATTTATATTCGTCAAAGATCCACACTACAAAACAAAAGCCTCCTTTTCAAACCCACTTAGTAAAGGTTGTCTGTGTGTTGCCATGGTTAGGTGTGATAAGGTGTGTTGCTATGTTAATTTTGCAGATAAAAGCTTCACAGACTTGCCAACTGCTTACAACCTCATTAGCTGTCGTAAAAAGGTGTTAATAGACAGAAGAGACTGTGGAGTGGTAGGAGATCAATTTTGAATAAATCATTAAAGGAGGCCATTATACTTTTTTTGCTGTTTTTCATTAATACTTTGATAGTTTTTACATTTAGAATTAACAGCAAATGAGATTTTAAACAAGTTCATTCAAAGTATCACTGAAACAACCTAACTTACAGTCCAATCCAACCTCCGCTCCATCAGTACTGTCTATACACTCCACATGTGTGACCATCTGCCGTACCTTCAGTTAAATGATACACTCATTGGCCTCTTTAGTGGGTACACCTTGCTAGTATCAGGTTGGACCCCTTTGCCTTCAGAACCACAGTGTGGTATTAAGGAATGGACATGGTCAGCAACAACATGTAGATTGTGGAGTTGTAATGATGTTCAACTGGAAGTAAGGGGGCCAAAGTGTGCCAAGAATATAACCCCAACAACATTACACTACCTGCCTGAACCACTGGTACAAGACAGGATGGATTCATGCTTTCATGTAGTTGGTTCCAAATTCTGACCCTTCCCTCTGAATGTCACTGCAGAAACGAGGATCAGGGAACTTTTTCAAATCTTCTTTTTTCCAGTGTTTTTGAGCCTGTGTGAATTGTAGCCTCAGTTTCCTGTTCTTAGCTAACAGGGTTGCCACCTGGTGTGGTCTTCTGCTCATCTTTCTTCCCCATTCTGATGCTTGGTTTGAACTGTAGCAGAACGCCTTGACCATGTCTACATGTCTAACTGCATTGAGTTGCTGCCATGTGAATGGCTGATTAGAAATTTGCGTCAATAAGCTGTTGGACAGGTGTGCTTAATGAAGTGGTCAGAGAGTGTTTGTCCATATGTGTAATCATTATTTGTGTGTGTTCATATGAGGCATAACTGTTGGGTAATGCGTGTCTATCTACAGTAAACTCAGATGGCCTGATAGCAGATACTTGTCAACGGATGTTTCATGCATAAAAGGCAGCCGACCTAAGGGAGGTTGAAATATTTAGTTGAAGCAAAATAGAAATCTTAGAAAAGGAGAAAATAGTAATTCCCTATTTAGATTCAAAACGTTAAAAAGTTAAAGAACTCCTGAAAAGCTATCACTGAAAACAAAGTGGCTGTGTTCCCAGGATTACATACTGGGTATGGCAGCATAAATGCAGATCCTTGCAGACCATTTTTTATGTAGACTAAAATATAACACCCTTTTAAAGTGTTCAATCTGATTGTAGGATATCAAACACATAATGTTTCAGGGTGCATCAAAATATAAACTGTTATGTGTGGGAACTTAACCATTAACACTTTGAGCAACAGATCATGTAGTTGATTGTTCTGGAAAAAAACAACTTAAATATATTTTTTATCTTAATAGTAATAATAATGCATTAGATTTATCTGTGCTTTTACAGATGCTCAAAGCGCTTACAATGTGTCCATATTTTTTATCTTAGTAATCATTTCCCAAGGGATACAATTTAAACAAACAATTTGAAACCTGCTATTGAAGCTCCTTATTGGGTAAACACATCTGATCCAGGTAATCAGCAGCAGATAAGGCTGGGTTCCTGGAAAATTAGCAGGGGGCCGGCCCTCGAGGCCTGGACTTGGATGGACATCCCTGGAATAGACCATCTAACTTGCTGCAGATCTGGACATGGACATTTTAATGCTAAATCCTTTAAAGGTGACAGTGTTTTTTTATGATACTGGGTTAATAGATTTGACCAAATCAAGTCTGTCAAATCTTTCTTTAATTTACAATATAATGGTTCTTGTTTTTTTTGTTGTATATGCCCTCAGTGTAGCTTGACAGCCAGTCAGTCAGAAAAACAGCTTCTTCAAAACCATGAAGAAAACTTCTTTTGGCACAAAATAAAAAGGATACTGAAAGAGCTGAATCAAATTTTACCGTTACAATAATGAAAGAGTCAAAAGAATAATAGCTGTCTTAGGAAGAAGAAAAAAATCTTTAGAGGGATGTCAGTCAAGCCAATCCCTCAGAGAAAATGTTTTTGTCATTTTTATACTCAGATAAGCAGTTTTCCAGAAAAAAAAAATACAAAGAGAAAAGAGCATCTAATAGGCATTTTTTTTCCTTTGGTTGTGTGGGAGTTACAACTCAGTGAAGCAGTAACAAATAATTATCAAATTAACATTTTGTGACTTTATTATTAATAAAATATATGTGCCACATAGTGTTTGTTAGAATTTTTTTAACTGAATCAGTTTATTTTATCAAGTTGGACATTCTGAAATATTTGGGGGGAAAAAGATCAAATCTTTTGTTCTGCCTTTGCCCAACAGTAGCTGGGGTAGGCTCCGGCAACCTCACAAATTTGAACGGGATTCAGGAAATGGATGGATGTATCTTTTGTTCTTTTTCTGCAAAGGCAGAGACATTCAAAATCTTTCTTTGGGTTTAAGTTGATGATTTACAGTTTTACACAGTTAACCTAAAACAATGTATAAATGTGCCACCTGTAACTATTTTTACAGTGGCAATAATGAAAACTAAAAACAATTATAAAATACATTAGTTGCTATCATCATTCCATCCATGTTTGGAAACTCACACACTGGTTTTGGTTCTTGTTAGATGTCACACATGCACCTGTACGTATCCTCCGGATCTTGTGGTTGTACAGGCCCATGTGGTGAGTGGAGTAAGGTATTCAGAAGGCTAATGTGAGTAGCACGCACTTATGCAGCACTCTACGTCACACTTTAGTTGTTGACAAAGCATTAGTCACGGCTGCCGTTATGACAAGAAAGGGGTCAATATAATAAAAATGCCCGAATCTCACCCACTTCACCCTTAATTTACTTTTGTGTGATTCATGAGTGTTCGCTATGACCTGTCGCCCGCAGCATGCCAATGGAGAAAAGAGGTGCACAAATATTTTTGCTCTTTGAGCACACCGAGTGGACTACGACCTTGCTATTTTGTGCAGAAAGCTTGTATCTAGCCATAAGGACAGTTGTGATTAATATGTCTAATGGAAATTTCCTAAAAGTACTGCTACTTGGTAACTGAATTGTAAAGGTACAGCTAAGTTAATCTTTTTTACAGTTGAGTTTTCCAGTAAAATGTTTTTGATCAGTTGTTTTGAAGCAAATATTCTTACTAATACACCCTTTAACTACTATGAAATTGTGAGACATTACATTACATTTTCTGGAATATATTTAACTCCCTTATTTAAGAAGTTTGTATTAAAGTGATACAAAGACAGAATAGATGTACCTCAAAACTGACAGAAATGTCCTTAGAGCATAAAAAAGGTCATCAATTGATCAATACCAATTCCAATCACCCCTCGTTTCCTGAATAGCGTGATCATTTTGTCTGTGTGAATATCCAGCTGAGAAAAGAATCTGGACTGGAGCAGCATGGTTATTGTCCTAAATTCAGCATTTGTCTGAAAGCACACAGATAAAGTATTAACACTCAAAAATGCAAAAAATGTCCATACAAAGTCAAAGGGACTAAACTGGAGCAGTTGAATTGTTAATGCGTATAATTATAAGAAACATACCAATATATTACAAACCTCACTCGTATAGTAATGTTATGCATCTTGCCTTGAGGTTTTGAACCATTGGCTCCCCGGAAATGACTTCTTGCCTCCTGAATGAAAAGTCCATTTTCCTTCTGATTGTTTCACAACATCAAGAAGTTAAACTTGGTCTTTTGAGTCTGGAGTCGGAATCCAATAGGTTGAAGGGGGCAATAATTAACTTTTGACCATTGAGATTTCTTTATGGAAGCTGGAAGAATTGTTTTTCCCTCTGGCTTGTTCTTCAGGTAATTGATAGTCTCTTCAGTACATTCCAGTTTTCTCAAATGAGTGTAGTACAGAGCATGTTTATTAGCAAAACTGATCTTCCATCCAGCATGTCCAGTGAGAGAACCTGTCTAAAACAAGATAGGATAGTGAGAACAGCACTGAATTCCTTACCACAGCGGTAAAGTACGTATCTGCACTAGGATTTCAATAATACTTGATTTAAGTTTTCGATCAGGAATAAGTAAAGTGTCATTCTTTTTGTATGTAGCAGTGCCTCTTTGAAGTTTCAGCTCTGAATCACAAGAAAACTGAGGAACATTAAAATTGACTGTCCATGATGTTCTTAAGCTTGAAGAATCAGAACAGGAAAGAATCTGTATCTATAGACCCAGAAGAAACTGACAGTGAACAGGGGACAGTGAACAGGGGACAGTGAACAAGCGGAGGCTGAACCACAGAATGAATATAGTCTCCTCACAGTGGAAATTTTCAATCTGGATTACTTTAGTTGCCCCCTTATCCTTGCGTTCTTCCACTCTTGTTAGGTTTGTAAACACATTTCTAAAATACTCCACCATAAACTAAAGTCTGAAGGTACAGTTGAGGTCAGTCTTAGAGAGTTTTCAGCATCCCAGATAACCCTTAGCACTTAGTAACATTAACTCCACATATTACTTGGCCAGCATAAAGTTGTGAAAAGAATTAAGGATTCAATCTCAGTCTCTCTAAAGGAAAGAATTAGAGTGACATGTTTACTCACGTCAAACTGAGGCAAAGCGGCAGGATATGTTGGGATCAGGGACACGCTGGAAACAGCAGGTTTTCCAAGCTTTCCCGGGCATACACACGCAGGTGCAATAACTTGACCTCTCGACATTTTGATTCGGGATCAATTTACTTCCTCTGGAGGAAGAGATCAGATCCTCTGTGCGGATCCCCGCGTGAAGAAGTGTGATCAGGCCCGATACAACACCCGCACTAGTCACAGGAGCATGGGTCCTTGCCTCTAACTTGCCAGAAAAGTGGGTTCAGTGGGTTGTGCTGCCACTGCCAGAAATTGATTTTGTTTATTATCATTCAGTTCAGTGCTGAATTAAAGACTTTGCTTCTGCATTCCTGCGTTTGTGTCCGCAACCAGATCGTGACAGATTTTCATGTGTGATAAAATCAGAACAAGTCAGACATCGTCATTATTTTTTCTTTTAACAACAAACATGTAATCTGTTTTAGTTTAGTAAAATGGTGCATGTCATGTTAGCGGAGGAACGAAAAAATAGACCCAGATGCTAGCAACCCGGAAAGATCATCAACACTCACTGTTGTCCAGGAGGAAACTGGTATTCAGGAGTTGTGTTCTGTTGCTCAAGGAGGAATCCGTGATGGCGTCTTGGGATGACGGGAGAGAGCGACTCCAAGTGGAGGAGGAAGTGAGTGCAGGATGCAGTCCAAGATGGTAAGTGGCATATTCCTTGTTCTGTTGTGATGCGCAGTCCACCAGTGGACAAAATCAGTGGTGCTTGTCCTGTGGGATGATGGTAGCGGCTGCGTGGCAAGAAGTCGTGGCGTGGCTGGAGGTTGTGTGGACCCAGGTTGGCACAGCTGGTGGTAGATCATGTAGACAAGGAGGTAGACGTGAGAACACAAGAGTGTAGAACGAAGCTCAAGGTATAACTTCATGAAGTTCTAGAATTGCCTGAGACCAAGTACTGCACCATAGAGGGCAAACAAACTGGCGATGAATACTGGAGCAGGCAAATCTTAAATAGAGGTCAGAGCAGGAGTGCTGATGAGGTGAGTGCCGACAGGTAAGTCCAATTAGGAATGATAGAACCCATGTAGTAGATTCAGCACAGAGAGGAAGAGAAAAGAAGGGAAGGGGGGGAAACAAAAGTAGATCCCCCCCAGGGCACCATGACAGTGCATTTATTCTTTAAAAAAAAAGGTGAAAAGTAGCAACTGTGATGGTCCCTGCTCATGACTGTAAAAGGGGCACCCACAGCTTTCCTCAATTCTGCACATTCATAATCCAGTTTTATATATACAATGTTTATTATTTAAATTTGATCATTTTTAGAGGAGCTACCGAATCAGCTCCGTAACTATGGTTCAGTGTCTGACCTTAGCTTGCATGGGCATTTCTGGTGTGTGAACCACATATCCTCTAGCTGCTCTTTAGAGTAATTGGGATCAGCACCTTTGTTTGATAATCCAGGGAACCTGTATCTGACACCCAAAAGGTGTTGCACTGGGCTGTCAAACAGGATAGGTCATCTCATACAGTATGTGTTTCTCATTTACCTCAATGTAAACGCATGTTTTGGGCCCCACTAACTAAACTGATTCAGACTTAGCCTCCTTTTCCGTTTAGCCAAAGAGCACAAATCTTAATCGGTTAGATTATATCGATTGTTTTGGGGGGATACCTTTGTCAGAAATGTTGTCATAATTTGTTAAGTCTTGTTTTCCTGTTGTATAGCTTCTGCTTTCAGTTCTTTCTCAGTCACAGTTAACCCTGCTTTGAGTTTGGAGTCATCCTCAGCTGACTTTGATTTCAGTTAATTAACCTAAAGTATTCTGGTAATTAGAGTCAGCTACTCTGTTCTGCCACACTTTTTATAATTCACTTTTATGTTTATGTTTTGTTTTTTGTTTTGTTTCAATGTATTTATTATTATTATTTATTATTTTTTTTACCTATATATTGTTACCAATAAAGGGAAAATAACATCAGCCACACCGGTTAGCTGGCGTGCTCTTTGGCAGCTGAGTGTCGGATGAGAGAGACAGTCACTGTGATGTGGGTGTGAACCCTGGATACTAATCTGTACTCCCTTTTTTTTACCCCTACCTGCTCCATCCTCTGCTTTATCTTGTGTTGCAACCCCCTGTGTGGTTTCTCTTTGAAGAAAAAGTAAATCCTCTTCAAAGTTATTGGTTCACAGCCAGCCCATGCTTTTACTGCCAGCCAACTAAGGCTTGCTCATTCTCATGTTAATAATATACATAGTTTACCTATACATACACAGGAATACTACATACAAATACCTTAAAAGTATTAGCACACTATGCTGGCAGATTAATATTATGCTAATGCTTTTAAACTTCAGCAAGTGCATCACAAACCTAAACTTGGTAAAGCCACATCATCAGCTAAGGTTATAATGAATTAATTGCAAATTCAGGAACAAATGATATGACAGACTCTGTGCACCATTCATTTTTTTGTATTCACTCTGCTGAAGTAGTTGCAGTAAACAACAGATAGCAAACCTTGTTATTCATGTTAATTATAAATGATGTATACTTATATAGTGCTTCACTACATTTTTAGAAGGTCCAAAGCGCTTTACAGTCACAGTCCCATTCACCCCCACACACACATTCACACACTGATGATGGCTCTGCTGCTGGCACCAACCTATGACCACCAGGAGCAATGTGGGGTTCAGTGTCTTGCCCAAGGACACTTCAACACAAGGATGGGCTGACCAGGAACAAAACCTGCAATCTTCTGATCAGAGGTTAGCTGTTCTACCTCTGCGCACCATGGCCGTCCCTGCAAAGCTGACCAAGTTCACCTAAAGGTTTTAAATAGCAGTGGCTTACATGTGTAATTTCTAATGCATAGTGGTTACTCTGAAGTCTCCCTAGGTATGCTTGTGTATGGTGGTGATTCTGGCCTGTACAGGGCACACAGTTGCTGGGACAGGTTGGGCAATACCATGTCTCCAAAAGGGATACAGTGGGTTAACATGATGGATGGATGGCTAGATGGATGGATGATTACCACTGGCTTATCAGATGCTCATTTATTTTTCTGTAAGATCACAGTTTTAGCAAACCTACCGGCACATCATTTTTGTTCATCAAAGACAAAGATGTGCACACCTTTGTTTTGCCTTGTCATTTCTACAGAATACATCAATTATTCTTCAATATAGGAACCAAAACGTCTAAATGATTTATATCTATTTTATTTGGAATCGTGTGTACAGCAATAAATTGCGGTTTTAAATAATAGTTTGCACAGCTTTCATTTAACAACAATGTAAAACTGTAAATATTTGTAACCAATTATCCACTAAGCATCATTTTATTTTGATTGATGAATTACCAGTTTTTACCAGCTACTTTTAACTTAAAGCAGTTTTATAATTGCTAAGAACTGAAACTAATGGTTGCTTAAGTAGTTAATCCATCAATTTAAATCACTGTGGCTTGGAAAATGCTTAGAACAATGTGAACCAGAATACATTAGTGTGGAGTCTGTAATTATGCTATGTTGCCTCTCTTTTTCTCTGCATTTGGATTAAATATCCAATTAAAACCAACAATTTAGCCTATTTAGAATACTGGCACCAGCTTTCATCAGAAAACTCTGTTTTATTCTTGACATGTCGCCTAACCAATATTTGGTCAAAAGTCATGCAAGCTGTTTTTAATGACTGATATTATTTACTTCTATATTTCAGACTAGCTGTTCAAATACTAACTAAAAACACATAAAGACAAGATTTTTTTTTAATCAATCTTTAACACTAAAAAAAAATTCCGTTATCTCTTGTTTATTGCAGGAGTTATGTTCTAAAAATACCCTGCAATAAGTGCATCTGTAAAATAAAATTATAAATGTTTTAAAACTGTAAAACTTCTCACTGGACTCTCTTGTTTAACCTCTCAAAGTTTAAACCTTCGTAGAGAAATAAGTCAAGTGTTATAGAATAAAAAATATGATCAGTTCACGATTGAAAATTTGTGTACATTGGGAAAACTGATTGCATTCTTCACTGGAGACACTGTGCAGAGGAGATTGATGCCATTGATTTACAATGGAAAGAAAATGCGATGCATGTCATTTTTTTTATTGTTGTTTTTATGCTGATAACAGTCTGTAGCAGGTAAAAAAAGTGTGCATTTTATTGTACTGTGTTTTACTGGATCACACAATAATAATTGATGTAAAAATTAAGTAAAACTGTATTTTAAATATATTTTACGTTCTTGAAGTTGACTCGAAATAACAGTTTACTTGAAATAATTGTCTTTTATTACATTTTTTTAAAAGGGAAATTGTTTTAAACCAAAAAAATATATAAAATATTGTTACGAATGTTTTGTTCTCGTTTTGGAAGTTTCTGTGAAATTCTTCATAAACCTAGACCCCAACAAAGATCTTCATCTAAAGAGACATCACTTCAGTCTCCGAAATTGCCTGAAGCATACAGGAAGCCTGACTCCAGATTTCACCTACCCGTCAGTGTCTAGCTGCAATGGTTGACTTTGATGAGTCTGAAGAGCTGGAAACCTTAAAATGCTGCTTTGAGAGAAGATCAGCTTTGCTATGGAACTAGCTGTCAGATGTGAATAAATGCAGAAAAGGATAGAGAAACTTGAGGTGGCAACCAAACTCTAAGTTAACCCAAAGTTTCTTTTGGGGGGAAAAAAGAATTAGGTGTGATTCTGACTGTACCACAAGTCGGGGGTGGTGGGGGTGACCTATATGTATGGAGTGTCATACCACAAAGAAGAAGAGAACAGTGAACATAAAGCTATGTGAGGTGAAAATGGACCTACCAAAGTAAAGGTTTTCACCTCAGGAGAGGTTGATTAAAGAGTTGCTTGACTGCTCTCTGAGGGACAGCGAACGCAAAAGAAATGTCGCTACAAGGAGAGGAACACGGCAAAGGACCTTTCCACAAAAAACTGTTTAAACCACCGACAAGAACAAAGTTGGAAAATTCTAATAGAAATTAAGAACAGTTTAATGCCATCAGAAGAATTCGTCACATCCAATCCGGACAGCAAAACTTGGAAGCACCTTGTATTATTTTGCTCCCTCTTGTGAAACTCTAAGCACAAACATACGATTAGTTATTAATTATTCAGTTAAAGATGGCTAAAGTCAAGAACTCTTGTCTACAACAGTCAAAGGACAGCGCAGATATTCAGCATTCTCACGGCATCCCACTAAAAGCTTAACACATACAGATACAATCAACCTTCAGCTGCCAATCATGAGGTAAGGCCAGCAGCCCAATTGACATTTTGAGAAGTAAACGGCCTTTTCCTCACCCTTAGACAAAACAACGTCATGACTGGAGTGAGGCTTGTGTTTGCTTTTCAGTGAGATAGAATAGATGTCTTTCCCTGATGCAAGCACCTGAAAATGCCTCCACCTTTCTCAGAAACCATCTTTCCTAAAGTTTAAATAAGGTCTACCATACTCTTTCTTGACTCAATAGGCCATGTTGTGGTGTGACTTTGACCTCTGAAGTGGAAGTTATATGGACTTGGCCCTTTCAGACACCTAATGCTATAGGGGTGGATACAAACTCTCTGTGGGATAAAAAGTGGCAAACCTGATCCACGGCGGATCAAAATAAACACTGTTACTCACCTCATAACTCACCTGTGTTTTCCTCCCGGGTTCCAGCGTCTGGGTCTGCCTTGCCTAGCAAGTCATCACAATTCCATTTTCATGACGTCCCTTAAGGTGGCCACATTAGCCACAAGGAAACTGCATAGCATAGAACAAGCTCCATCCATGTGGGTTTTAATTGGACAAAACTGGTCCAGCTTCCCTTTTGGCTCAGTCCTACCCTGTTTTTAAACACTATCGTCAGAACCACTTCTATCTAAACTGCTCTTCTCTGCCAGTTTCTGGTTTTCCAGCAGTCTTTAATTGTTGCAGGTCCCCTGAATAATATCAAACATTTTATCATTGTTTTAACAACTAAAAGCTTCTTGTTTTACTTTTATTTTAGGGTTCAAATCAGAAAAAAATAGCATAGTGTTATTGATAAATCCTTCTATAAGCTACGAGAATGGTTAACTAAAGGCCTTTAGGAATAAAAAAAACAAAATTTTTTAGACCTTTTCAATTAAAAAAAAAAACTTATTCCAAAAAAGAAAAGTTGTTGCTTTATTAAAAGCATTTATATATACCTAAATGCAGTCAATTAAAAAAGGGCAATTAAGTATACACAAGTTTACAAAAGATACAATAAAAATGTATTGAAATAAATAGTGAAGTTTTAGCTAAACTTCTAAAGGTTCAGGCCAACATTGTCACTGTAATTCTTATTCAGCAGCACCAAGCTGTGGCAAAGAAACCTTAGTGGCTCAGCATGATCCACAGTGAGCTGACTCTGAGAGACGCTCACTGGGAAGCGGTGATGTTGGCAGCAAAGGAAATTATTTTTGCTTCAAATAAAAATAACTTTAATTCAGTTTATTTATTCTGTACCAGTTAGAAGGAAGGCATAAAGTAAAATACATACAGACATAAATAACACATACCTAAAGTTAATGTTGATCCTGCTAGTCTAATTGAAATTCTCACCGCCAAACGTATTCATGGATATTTTGAGTAATTTCACTTCAAGCCCCTGTTCTGAACTTGCATGAGATGGAAATGACACCAAGGGGGAAACATTTCCACCAACCAGACAGTAGTGATTTTTATAAATTCCAATGAAAACGTTGGAATTTATGCTGTTATTTTTGTGGAAGCTTTGTCAGTCAAGAACAAACTTTTCCAACCTTTTGCAAATTTGAAAATTATTAGGCCAAATATTTCATCAGCTAACCCTGACAATCAACTATTCACAAATGCATGTTCTTTACAAATATGGCACCATTTAGAAGGCCAGACCTGAGTTAAAGCCAAAATCATAAAGGATTGTTGTTATAAGGACACAATCCATCACAAACATTTAACACGCCAATAAACTTTTTTTTTTTAAGTTAGATTAATTTCAAAAGTTTTGGTTTGAGCAGTTTATGATGCATCCAAAAACTATCTTGTGAGAGGCAAAAGATTAATTAAACAACAAAATTAAACATAAAAAATAATTAATTAATACATAAAATTATTACATAAAATAAACAGCAGAAACAAGTAAAGTGATTGATAATCAAAACTACAAAAATCAGACGAGAATTATTTAAAAATTAATAAATACATTAACTGACACATAAGTACATGTTGATCTGTTGACAAAAAACTCAAAAACGATGTGTCCACATATGAAAGTGGAAAAAAAAGAGTAGATGTGTAGATTCATTCTGATTCACGCTCAGTGTGAATAACCAAAAGAGCAGGATGGAAACAGAAAAAGGAGAACAGAATCAAAACAACATGAATGCAGACCCAAACACAGACTAGGCTTAGCAAAAACAAAAGAGAACTTGAACAAACACATTAAACCTCATAGCTTCGACATTTTGCAATATAATGCCGGCTTTCAGTCCTCTGAAGTGGTGATAACGGTTTAAGCATCTCTTTCTTAAATGAGATTACAAATCTCTATTCTGTGGATTTGGCCAGGTCACTGCTGCACAAATAACAACTGTTTTTCTGAGCGTCTGAACAATTTCTGCTTTTCTCCATCACTGCGAATACATTTTGGAAAAACAAGGTGGTCATGAAAGGTTTGGTACAAAGGAATCAATTAAATGATCTGCACAACTTTGCAATGACAGATGTACACTGCATTTCAAAAAGTGGAAAGTGTCTTGAGTCAGCTATATTTTGTATCAATTTTTTCCAGCAGTTAGTAATGGTATGAAGGGAAAAAACAAATATCTTCAAACACCTGAAAAACATTTTACATGTAGACTGCTAAAGTAGGTAAACAAAAAGCACATAGAGTAAGTTGGAAAACAAGCAAAAGAAAATGTCTTTATAAGATTACAGTAAAACTGATGCGGCTGCAGATATATATATATATAAAATGAAGGTGACAGTGGTGCCTGTGGTAATTGGAGCACTCGGGGCAGTAACCCCCAAGCTGGAGGAGTGGCTACAACAGATACCTGGAAAGATCTCAGACATCTCAATCCAGAAAAGCGCAGTGCTAGGAACAGCTAAGATACTGCGCAGAACCCTCAAGCTCCCAGGCCTCTGGTAGAGGACCCGAGCTTGAGTGAGAAACCACCCACGAAAGGGTGAAAGGGACAAGTTTTTTATATATATATATATATATATCAATGGTCTTGTTGTTAAACCTTGGTCACTGGGACACGGTGATTGGCCAATGATTGGCCGCTAAGCATGCTGGGAAACGTGATGTACTGCTATTGTTGCTATTCTACGGGCTAAAGGTTAGTGCATTAGGCGAAGCAGCCAGCTTAATATGATATTTTTCAGATTTTCATCGAGACAATAACAGATCGACCATTTTTGCTTTTATTTATACCCCTATTGAATGCTCACAGAGACATGGAAGTAGCGGCAGGAAGCGGCTTTTGCAGCAAGATGACGGAGGGCGTACCAGATCATCATCATGTGAATGAACGTGAATATAATGGATGCTTCTGTGCTTTTTAAAATAAATAAATCTGTTCTCTAAACATCCTTCGTGTCTTCAATGCAATGTAATGAGACACACACAGACAGAAATGTGAAGGTATCTGCTGTAAATCTATTATGTAAATTAATAACAGGATAAATGATGGGCTAGTTAGTTAGCATGTAGCCTAATAGCCTTCGAATGTAAAGCAACTGACTGCTAAAGTTAATAAAAGACAAGTCCTGAATATTATTATTCCTATTCGACCCTAAACTACAATATCAGCTGTCTGTCTGTCAACCGACCAGCCAGTTGCCCAAATGCCGGTAACATCAAAGAGTTCTGCGGCGGAGCTAGTAGTAGCCTAGCAGGAGCTATCGTATGACATAGCAGCCTAGTTATCATAAATCTTTTGATATTTTTCTTATATTTATTGAGAGGGTAATAAAGTGAACATTTTTGTTTTTCATGTTCCTTTTTTGAACGAATATGGGTCACAGAGACACGGAAGTTACCGCTGAAAGCGGCTTTTGCCGGCGTGCAGAGAGCATATCTGCGTGAATGAATTATGACGTGAATAATTATTGCGTTCGAACGGATTAATGATTGCGTTCGAACAACATAATTATTGCGTTCGCACGAGTTAATCATTTCGAACGGAATAGTATTTTGAGGGAACGTAATAGTATCTTGTGGGAACGGAATAGTATTTCCTGCGAACGAGATAATAATCTGTGGGAACAAGATATTAATCTGTGGGAACAAGATATATTTTTATATCTTAATGTCAGGACACAGGCTCCGTAAGATACAGACCACGGATGTTAAAATACAAAAGCTCCTCACCATGCATGGAGGGTTCCACCCCAAATCCAGCACCCTGAGACTGTATGCTAGCCGCAAGGAAGGAGGCTGAGGACTAGTGAGCGTAGAAGCCACTATCCAGGATGAAACATCCAAGATGCATGAGTACATCAAGCTCAAGGCCCCAACTGACAGTGTGCTCAGTGAATGTCTCAGGCAATGGAGAGCAGAGGATGCAGTGCTGGAGGACAGATCCTCATGGGAGGACAAACCCCTGCATGGGATGTACCACCAGACCATAACTGAAGTGGCTGATATCAAGAAGTCCTACCAATGGCTAGAAAGGGCTGGCCTACAGGACAGCACTGAAGCGCTCATCCTGGCAGCCCAGGAACAAGCCCTGAGCACCAGAGCGATAGAGGCTCAGATCTACCACACCAGACAAGAACCAAGGTGTAGGCTGTGCAAAGAGGCACCTGAAACAATCCAACACATAACTGCAGGATGTAAGATGCTGGCAGGTAAAGCATACATGGAGCGCCACAATCAAGTGGCTGGAATAATATACAGGAACATGTGTCCAGAATATGGACTGGAAACCCCAAGGTCAAAATGGGAAACACCTCCGAAGGTGGTAGAGAATGAAAGGGCAAAGATCCTGTGGGACTTCCAGATCCAGACTGATAGGAGGGTAATGGCGAACCAACCAGACATTGTAGTGGTGGATAAAGAACAGAGGAAAGCCGTTGTGGCAGAATCAAGTGATGGGACAATCCGGAAGAAGGAACATGAGAAACTGGAGAAATACCAGGGACTCAGAAAAGAACTGTAAAAAGCCTGGAAAGTGAAGGTGACAGTGGTGCCTGTGGTAATTGGAGCACTCGGGACAGTAACCCCCAAGCTGGAGGAGTGGCTACAACAGATACCTGGAAAGACCTCAGACCTCTCAGTCCAGAAAAGCGCAGTGCTAGAAACAGCTAAGATACTGCACAGGACCCTCATATATATAATTTTTTTTTTCATTTAAGCACCTACTGAATAGATGTTGACATACTTTTGTCAGGATTTCGGTCCTGTCTCGCCATTTCTGCCGTTCTCCTCTCACCTGCTCCCTGATTTCTGAATGGCTCCAGCTGTGACGCGGGGTATATGAGGTGGGTGTGTCTGCTCACTCTTTGCCAGTTCGAGATTCTTCACCCTGATGAACCTCAGGCCACGGATCACGGATCACGCATCACGCTCCGCTTCGGCACCGCTCACTGTGGATCTGGTCCTCTCGACGCTCACACGGAACCTGTTGCTACTGTCACGTAAGGAGTCGCCCCTCCCAACTCCCTACGCTCTTTAAGACTGTCTGCTTCTCTCCTCCCTCGGAGCCTGCTGTCTACCCGGATCTTGCCGTCTTCGCCCCTCACGGAATTCCCCCTCGGCGGTGACGTCACGCTGCGTCTCAAGCTCCACAGGACCTAGCAGTCTCCTTCTTTTGGACTTTGGACGTTTTTTTGGATTCAAGGAACTCTCCAAATAAACTTTATTTATACCCTGTGCGTGCCTTAACTTGGGTCCTCATTAACTGCTAACAACTTTTTGTATTGGTCTCCCAAAGTTATAAAAATATGAATCAACAATTAATCTAATCATGAAAATAAACAATACAGACAAATGTGGTTGATGTGGTTGTAGAGCAGAAAAGGAAGCATTTTTTGTAATAAAACTACAGTTTTCACTTGTTTAATGTTCTCATCTGTACAACACGACAGAAAAATGTCATGCAAACACATATACCAGTATACTAAAGATTATAAGAATGAACCTCATAGGTATGAACCTCAATGATTGGACACTGATCTAAAATTGAGCGTTTCAAACCAAATTATATCTTTACGATTGGGATTTAGATTTGGGGATCAAATCCTGCCTTCAATCTGTATTAAAGGCCTCTGTCAGGTACTTCAAAACTTTGAATTGAATCCTGGATTAGTTTGATCCTGAAAATAGGGCTTTTCTGATCCCAAAAACCCAAAAAAGGAACAAACATTTTGAATTTATTAAAACTTGATTGTCAGCTTTAAAATCTTTACTGTCATGACTGCCGCTGCCCCTCCCTCTCAGCGGCCGCTCATCAGGTCTGATTCTCCTCACCTGTACGCCTCAGTATTTAAGCCTGCCACGTAGTCTCAGTTATTGCCGGAACGTCTAGCCTTTTTGCCTGACTACCAGCCTCGTTGTGATTTGAGCTGAAGTTCAAGTTATTAACCTCACGCCCTGTCTATGTTAACGCTCCAGGTCCTCAAGCCAAACAGCTACTTACCTGTCACGCTTCCAGAGACCAAGCATTCTGCCTGCTCGTCAGCCGACGCTCTCACTCCGTGTTTTCCTCCACAAGACTGCTATTCCAAGTCGGATCCATCCCAAGAATCTCTCACTCTCGGCTCTGGCCTCTAGAGGACTTCTTCATTCAAGGTTTCCACGCTTCACTCCCCCTCCTCTCGCTTCTCCCTAAGTGACTGTTTTTCGACTCTCCTCTCAGCCTGCTGGCGGCTCCCATCTCTTGCAACGCCCTCTGGTGCCAATTCCGAGTACTGCAAGCTCCAGCTCCCCAGTCTCCTCAGCACAATAAATATTAAGCTGCATTCCTGGGTCTGTCGTTTTTGGGTTGGTCCTCAAGATCCTTCCTGACATTTACAATAAAACTGTTGTTAAAAAAAATCTAAATCAAAGATAAAAACACTTTTGGCATCAAGAAAAATTAAGAAGTGCATCAGAAACTTAATGAATAGCTTAATTATGGCTTCAAAGAAAAAGCATCATGTCTTAAATCAGAACAATTCTGAATGAATGAACATAAAAACAAAAAGAAAAAAGATCAATCCTGTTTTTGAAGTAATTATATGCCCATATTGACCTATCTTGCTTGACTAAGGTTAATTCCCTTTGCTCTTTTTGTCATGTTCTGCTTAGTTAAATGCTGTTTGTGGTTTTCATTTAGTCTCTTTGGCTACGTTCACACTGCAGGGCTTAATGCTCAATTCGGATTTTTTGAAAAAATTTGAATTATTTGCTAGACCATTCACATTTCCAAGTAAATCCGAACTTTTGTGATCTCCAGTGTGACCGTGACACGACCCAAACGAGACCCGCATGCGCAGAAGCCAGAAGAATACCCAACGGTGAACGACGTCACTTGTTGTTTGCGGAGCAAACGTTAACAATGGATGTCAACAACAGTGTTGTCAAAAGCGGAGCTCTTTTTGTAATATTAAATTTATTTTCACGAAGGAGCAGCACAATTACAATCTTCTCATTTTAAGAAGGCATTGGAGTCGGGATCGTCTACCACTGTAGTGGAAGAGGAATGTGCACGTGTTGTGGCCGCGCGCCCGTGTGTGTGTGTGTGCAAGCGCGTGCCGTGTTAGAGAATGGGGGGGGGGGGCAGCGTGGGCGCGCATTCATGTTGTGTGTTACGGAGGAAGGAGGATAAAAAAGGATAATAAAAGAAGGTTTCCCCCGGAATGCTATGGACTCTTTATTAACCCGTTCTGGAGAATCAGAACAGGGAGGAGGAGGAGGATCGCCTCGGGTCCCGCGCGCTTGAGCACGGTCGGAAAGGGGAGAAAGGAAAAAAAAGTTATCGCGGGAAAGGTTCAACACCATGCTCTGCCATTTAGCTGGAAATTTTTTCAAAAACCGCCCAGTTGCGATAAGAGCCCTGGAGTTTGGCCTGAAAAGAGCAATCACCTGGCTTCCCTTCCACTGACTGGTCTCAGCAGCATCGTCCACCATGGTTGAAGTTTACGTTCTCGTTCCCGCCTACTTCAACGCAAAATGATGACGTTTGTTGCGTGTCGATGACGTACGGTTCGGAATCAAGTCGCCTGGCCGGTCAGACGGCGGTCACAATTGAAAAGAACGGCTACAATTCGGAATCAGGACGGCAAACCCACGGGGCCTGGGTCGCAATTGAAAAGATCGGATCTGTGTCATTCAGACTGTTATGAAAAGATCGGAATTGGGCCGCTTAGGGGCAAAAAATTCGGAATTGGGTCGTTTCAGCCTGCAGTGTGAACGTAGCCTTTGAGTTTGTCTGCAGGCTCCTGGAGCAATCACAGCTGCCTGTACTTGTCAATCAGCCACACTAGTATTTAAGGGACTCCTCTTCAGCCCTCAGTGTTGGCTTGTCCTGTGTTCATGCTTTGTGGCCCTGTGGTGTGTAATTAAACTTTTGGACCTTGTTATGCCTTCGTATGTGGTTCTTCCCTATGTTTGGGTTCTCACTTGCTTACCTGCCCCTGACACCTTTAAGAAGGAAATTGTTTCCTGTGCTCTCTGTTTCCACCCTCAGCAGTGTCTCACAGGTGCGCTCCTCTTCATAATGCCTCTTAGGGATGGGAATAGAAGCCCCATGAAGCTTTCCTAGGGGTTTATGTAATTGTGCCAGGAAAATGAACCAACCATTAAGGGCTTTGAAACCGCACCAAAAAACGGCATCTGGTGGCAGACTGGGTGTATATCATATGCCTAAACTAAGCTCCTTCTAATGAAAAAACATAAAACAAAACAATGTTGTTAACAATGATTAAAAAATCAGCGTAAAACAACACAACGAGTTATGTTTTCTGTAAGAAGTGCTTGTCACAGCAAAACACACATCACATGAAGAAAATGAACGCAAAGCAAATAAAAATTAAAAAAATGCAAAACACTGGTTTTGAACTCAGGAAGTTTTAAACTCAGCAAGTCTTGATGCAGACACCATGACTGTTTCACTGAGCTATCTGCAGCACAGAAAATGATACATTGCCCTCATATATTTGTAGAACTATTTTCCTTCTAAACAACGTTCATGGTGAATTGTCTTATTCGAAGAAACATAGTTGAAACGATCCTCAGCCAAAGTACTTTACTTTTTTTTTTTTTTTTTTTACCAGGAACCTTGGTTAAACTCAATGAACTGACGCTGATTCCAATACAGAGGAAACAATAGATCTTGTCGGGAAACTTTCGAGATTCATTTGTATTTACAGAGAATAGCGCGCCCAACTGTTCAAACACATCTGAACCGTGGTTCGACCAAACGATACATTTGGCGCTTCATAAGTCATCAACCACGGGATCTGCACTAGTTGACACACGCCCCGAAACTTTGTTCTGAACCACTCTGTTTCATGAAGGTGAAACGCGCGCCAAAGCGTCGTGTCAAACGGGCCATCCCTACCTCTTACAGTGGTTTAGCTGGTGGTACTCCACAATCAGGGAAGCCATAGGTCTGCAGAAGGAGGTGCAGTGGGATGTTGAGCTCTGAACAAGAGCAAAGGTCTAACTTCCATGAGAAACAAAAAAACGAGAGAGAAAAAAATCACTTACACCCATTGATTTTTTTCCTCTCAGGATGAGAATGTAACTGTAAGGTACTCTTTAGCAGTACTGATTAGAGCACACAAAGTCCCTTGGGTGATGTCTTATGAGAAAATGCTTTCTTCAAAAGTCCCCTGGCTGGAAGTCACTGTCTGCTTATGTTTACAAAGCCATTGAAGGAACAGTTAGAGGCAGAGAAAACTCGCAATAAACCAATTTTGGAGAACATTTATTTATGTTTACTTTTGTATGGTAATCTTCAAACTTATTTCAAAGAATAATATACTGACTAACATTTTTGCCCCTTTGCTTGTACACAAAAATAAACCAAAGAGGCACCCCATCTTATTTCATAAGGTCTAACTCTAATATGACGTTACCCCCCTCCTTTAGTGCCTTAACATTTTCAGCTTTCGTGGGAAAACTATTGACATATTTAAGAGTGTCTATAGGGGAATGGTTGACAGTTGGTTTATCTGTGCATGTTGCTTTCCGGTGGTTCCATTTGGCATGCTGGTTTTCTGAACTTTATTCAAGTGCATATACATTTCAAGCATATACATTTTTATTTGGGCTAAAGGGAAAAACGAGTGGTTATATGTACAACCAAACAATGTTTGAACAAATTGGGGGGAAAAAAGGGTATGTGACGTTAACAAGTTGTGACATCTTTCATATCTGACGGAAGAGGTAAAATCCCCCACCACTGTTTTGGTATTTTTACTGTATTAGTGGTGCGTGGACACACGTGGTTAAAGGAGTAACACGGACTGCAAGAAATCAACCCCTATAGAATGGTTCACCCTCTTTACATGGGTCGTAGGGAATAGGTTCTTACGCAGGACAGTCATCAAAGAGATAGCAACGAATAGCTGCAGCTTCAGAAGCCAATTGCAGACAGAGGGTGTGCCATGAAAGAGGGTGCTGAGCGACAATAGTCTGTGACCATGCAGCATGCAACAGCTCGCTTATGGACTTGAAACTACATGTTCCGAGTATGACTGTGATGCACGGCAAACGTAGAAAGACATTGTTTGATCCCAATGTACTAATTCTTTTCTCATCTGTTTTAAAGATTAACAGTCATAATTTTATTGTATTGTTCTTGTGTTATGGCTTTGTTTTATTTGTTATTCTATATTTTTTAGAAGGTTTAAAAAGCAGGACAGGAACTGAAGTTCTGCTTTTCTTGTTTCCGGAGTATCAGAAGATTACATATACTATTTTTCTGGAGAAAAACATTTTACTTTTTTGGGTTTTTTTTTAAGCCCCTTACTGAGATGGTAAGCAAAAAAGTGGAAAAAACTGGTGCAGGAAAAAGTCAGTCTGAGATTTAGGTGAATCCAAGCCAAAATTTAAAAACAAAAAAACACCACTAAAAGTACGAGGAGTCAAAAGAAAAAGTTTGAGATGACTTTTGAGATTTCTGCTTCAAGTCCTTTAACAATTGTGTTTATTTGTCCATAGTTAAAGCAACACAAAAAGGTGCCTTTAATTATCTTAGATTTTTTTTCTTATTTGTGTTGTTAAATGACTTTAAATAAAAATTAATAGATTTTTTTTTTCTGAGACTAACCAGATTTTCATGAAAGGTATACACTGTAACCAGGTTTCCCATTAGCATTTTCCAGAACCGCTTTGAATTAAACATGTTGACACTCATGTGAAGAAAATCACAGCTGAAAAAACATAGTGTAACATTGTCCCTGTGAAGTTTCCTGGTTGCGTGTGTTACCACATTTCCTCCTGACACGTTCATTTACTTAAAACATTGTAAATCATTAGGGTTTTCATCATAAATGTTTGATTTGTCTAGTTGTCCTGTTGGTTTTTTGAACTCGTCAGTCCACATAATCTCATTGTTTCAAAGAAATATGGTATTGTTCTTTAGTACTTTGTTCTTTTGTACTTTTAAAGCAAAGAAATTCACCCAGATTTGTGAGGGTTTTTTTTTTTTGGGGGGGGGGGGTGTCATTGATGCCTCTTGCAGATTTCAGTGATTTCCAGAGAAACAAAGACAAACATGCTACTAATAACCTTAGTTTACAAATGTCTGGTTTTAGCTCCTGTTTGAAAAATGTATAGTCAAAGCTCCTTCTTAACATTAGTTGTTGCTGAAGCAGTCGATGGTTGTTTCACGCCTCGATACACTAAAGAAGCAAGGTTAAACAAAGAGAGTAAGTGACACTTTATGGCCCCTGAAGGCAACTTTCACAAATAATCACAAAAGTGTTTGCCATCCGAGACGGACATGTCAGGGTTGTCACATGTCATAAAACTTGATTGAGAAATCCAGGACACCTGCTAAAAAGATGTTAAAAAAACAAGGGTGTAACCTTTGAACAGTCCATCAGGGAGTTCTAGACCATTCATCTGGCCAGTTCGTTATCATCTGTCAGACCACAGCGATACACCACCTGGGTG
Source organism: Oryzias sinensis (assembly GCA_037389245.1). Lineage (NCBI taxonomy): Eukaryota > Metazoa > Chordata > Actinopteri > Beloniformes > Adrianichthyidae > Oryzias > Oryzias sinensis. The sequence continues at coordinate 9,317,810 of CM074496.1, forward strand.
TTTCTTGAGCTCTATAGTTCAGCTGCTTTATCCATCAAAACCGCAGACTGAAGGTCACTGAAGTTGTCGTTTCAAGAGCTGACCTTTCATCTGCTGCTGTGATGGTTGAGGGGAGCTCCAACTCAACATGTGACGCAGGAACAACCACACATTGATGGATAGATGTGACAAGATGAATCAAAGACAGTGTGCAAAAAATAGAACTGACTTGTATCCCACAAGTTGGAACACATTCAATACAGAATTTGAAAGATAAAATGACTTATTCTTTATTGAAGGACATAAATGTTCTTTATGGATTGCTTATAGTTATATATAGTTTATAGTTATACAAAGATAATGATGGAAGAATAGCTAAAATGGTTACTTTCTTCCATCTATAAATCAATTTTCTTAAATCGTCGTAACCGTTTTTTGGGGTTGTGGGGCTGCCGGAGCCTGTCCCAGTACAAGGTGTTACTTAATTGACCTTAAAACTGCTGCTACAACTCCAAGATTGTCTTCATATGCTCTTCTTATGCTTAAGAAATTCCCCATGGCAAAAAACAACATTTTATTATTATAACTTTAGGCCAAACTGTTTAAATGAAACAGACTGCAACTATTTCAAAAGTCTTTGTTTCTGAAGTAGCAAATTCGTCTGTTATCAAACAATATTGTTAGATATGTATATATATTTGATCAATCATGTGAGGATTATTTTGTGCAGTATATGACGCATCACCACCAATGGCGAAACCACAACACCATAGAATGAACAGCAGATTGAGTGACTTCAGGAGGTCTTCAAAATCTGGGTTGCTGCTCAATATTAATCAGAGTGGAGGATAAGAACTTAGTCAACTGATAGAGAAAAAAGATTTGTTAGCTACATTTGAATTGAAACTGATTAATTTAATTTGTTGAACCTTTGGTAGCTGTCATTTCCTATAGGTTAATGTCATCCTTATCTGTTTTCGATCTGTTTCAGAGCAGTGATTACATCTGAACAAACTGGTTACCAGGTAGAAGTAAAAGTAAAGAAACACAAACTGTCACAACACTTCACTTTCCACTAGAGGCTTACTTAATTCATTAAAATGTCTTTATAGTGAATCTGATGAAAAAAATAATACTGTTAGGTTACCAAGAAGCCACAACTATGCTGGATACGGCAGTAAAAAAACTTGTCTTATCACATTCATTCATTCATTCACCCCATGCTCTTCCATATTCTCTTACCCCTCCAACCCCAATCAACTCTCACACTATTTTATTCATCCTTCATATAGTGCACCAATCTGAACCCAGACCACAACAGAACCACAGAATATTAACCAAGAGTAGCAATACATCAGACATTAACAACTTTAACTAGGCTGGAATGAAGATAAAGCTGATATTCTGGCAGGAATTGATGACAGTCACACAAAGCTCTTCCTCAACAGCTCTCAGTCTCTCTCTGTTTCTACTTTTTATTTTTGAAAGTAGTCTTGGAAAATCACCTCACATAGGTTGTGGAAAATGGAAGCAATGTCAGAATAGCTCTGTTTGCCAAAATAGGATACTATTCACTCTTCAATTTATTAATATAGCCCATTATTACAACACAGTTGTCTTAACGGACTTCAATAATTGTACAAAACATAAAATTTGTTATAAAATACACCAGGTGATCGCTAAACTAAACAGACTAGCTAAACTGGGCATCCCTGCCCTTGGACACTCCTTCTCAGCATTAGCCAACCAGAAAAAGTCCAAAGGCATATACCCAAAGCTTAGCTTCAAACTACAATATTTTTTCTCTCACTTCAGTTAGTTTAATGTCCTTTCCACCAACTGCTGAGCTGTCCATAAGATGTTTTAAAAAGTGAAGTGAGAATAGGGTCTAAAAGGCAGGTTAGTGTTTGCTTGGGGTAAAAAACTCGACCAAGCACCTCTGCATCAACCAGGACAAAACTCTCCAGTGTTTCCTCAGGTTAAGACAATGCTACTGACCTGCCAAGAGTACTGTTATGTACCGGTTGAAGGTTAGATCTAATGGCATTGACTTTACTCCTGAAGTGGTAAGCAAAGTCCTCACATGCAGTTTTTGAGTAAGGCATGATAGATTTATTAAAATCTTTGTTTAATAAAAAATCAATAGTCCTAAAAAGAAACCAGGGTTGTGTTTATTGTCTGTGATGAGATTTGAAAAATAAAGTGTCCTTGCCTGTTTAACAGCGTGGTTGTAGAATTTTAGCCGATCCTTAAAAAATCATAGTCAACTGTTAAATTAGTTTTTCTAAATTTCCTCTCCGCTTTCTTACAAATTTTCTTCAATTTTAAAACAGCACCGTTTCTCAAGGCGTCTTCAGATTCTGTTTCAGGATTTTTGTTTTTATTGGAGCTGCTGTATCAATGGCAAACTTAAGTCTGTCATTAAAATCATCTGCCAGAATCACAGGACAAAGGTAAAATCTGAGCAGGAGTTTGTTTCAAAATGTCAATACAATTTTCTGCCACTTTAGGAGTTATATATCATTTTGTCACAGTTCTCACTGAGGCCTCTTGCTGGATAAAACCAGTCACCTTAAAAAACACAATAATGGTCTGAAACAGCCAAGTCAACAACAGAGGACACACCAGCAGACATGCCGTATGTAATGACCAAGTCCAGGGTGTGTCCTCTATTGTGAGTCGGCTGTGTCACATGCTGGGTAAAATCCATACTATTTAAAAGATTTAAAAACTCAGAGACAAAAGGATCATTTGTGTTGTCAACATTAAGATTAAAATCTCCAGTTATTAAAATCCTATTGTGCCTCAAAAGAATGACAGATACAAACTCAGAAAAATCTTGTAAAAAACTGGAGGGAGGGAGGACTTGGTGGTCTATAAACAGTCACTGCTAAGATAGGTGAGTTGCTGAACAAATGAAGGATAATCAGTTAAAATAACGGTTTCAGTTTTTAAACCTTGTTGAGCAATGGATGCTGTTCCACCACCTCTCTTCCCTTCCCTTACAGAGAATAAAAAATTAAAATTAGGTGGAGAGGCCTCAGTGAGAATAGCTGGAGCATCAGTACCAAGCCAAGTTTCAGTTAAAAACAAACAGTTCAAATCACGGTCAGATCATTAATTATAAAAGACTCGTTAGAAAGAGATCTGATGTTAAAACATCCATGTTCAGTGTGGCAGGTGAATCCAATTATTTTGCAGTTAATTTTGATTCTGTATTTGGTGGTATATGTATAGGACGGAGACATCTGACAAAAGGAATGGTTGACTTTGAATGTGAACATTTGCGATCTCTGCTAGTGATGTGTACTGAAATAAAGGATATGGAGGGAATGTGAGTGCTTTGGTTGAACCGTCAGCTGGAAGGAGCAGTGCATGAGAGGAGGGTGAGTTCTATGTTCATCCCAAGAAGATGAGAGCCTTTATGGTTTGGATGTAAGCCGTCTGGTTTGAAAAGGTTTGGTCTATTATAAAATGTGGTGAAATTGTCAACGTGGTGGATATTTAGGGAGTGGCAATAACTTTTTAACCAGATATGGAGCTGATGGATTTGGGAGAATTTTGTGTCTCTGTAACGACGTGAAGGTAGCAGTCCAGATATGATGCATTGTAAATTTAACTGCTGGATGCGATAAAAGAGGTGGATGAAGTCCATTTTCAAAGTTTCAGACTGCTGGAACTTAATGTCATTGGTACCTGCATGGATTATGACGGTTGAGGCAGAGGGGGGTTTACTGGTGAGATGATTGTGGATTACCTTAACTGATGCCCCAGAAATAGTGTGTGTGGCAACTCTTGATGCTGACGTGCCGGATAATGGAGCCACCAGGATGAGAACTGGACGGCGCGCTGATCCAGGATCCGGTGCGGTGCTCCCATAACTGACAGCCGGGTTTTGTGAGGCAGCAGAATGTCCGACAGACAGCGATCCCGGGTGAAGCTTAGGAGGAGGATCAAGCAGAACATGATCGGGCGATATGTTTTCCAAACCCCGGAAGGGCTCGCCCGAGCGCCAGGTTACCGCCCGCACATAGCAGCCGGCAGCGCTTCACTCCTGCGGCAGAGAACAAAGGGATAGCAGCGGCGTTGGTCCCGCGAGGCGTGCCCGGTCAGGCTCATTCGAAGTGGCCCCAGAGGCTGCATTGGACGTCGCTCCCCGATTCAGAACCCTGATTGTAGCCAAGGAGGTGAAGGCAGGAGGCTCCCTCCGAACTTGTCCGGCACCGGCCGTGGGAGATGATACTGCGGGAGGTCGACACTGACACAACCCCAGTCCTGGTGGGTCCTGTTGGTTCGTTGGCAAATCAGCGGGTCCCGGATCTTCAGCCAGCGGGGGCCATAGCGGTTTGAGAGCGCCAATTTAGCCGAGCAAGCAGGATCGGGTTTCGGCCCATGGCTCCTCTGGCTGCGGCGTGTCACCTCCGCCCATGACAGCTTGGGTGTAGAGCTGAGGGCCGGGTCCTGCATCGGCCTTCTTTTGCTCGAGGTCAGCTGGAAACCGAACCAACTCTCCAGAGTTAGGGTTGTCTGGGCCTCGGATCTCATTGGTCGGCTCCAATTCGTCTGTCATGCCACGAAGCTGCACAATATTGCTGTCAGAGCCGGTGGAGTGAGCCTCCGCTTCAGCATGCTATTCTCCTGACCATGGAAGAGTCTGTGATAGGGAGCGACTGGCTTGGTCCACGATGACTGATTGCTGGAGGTAGGTAATATAATTTGACTGTGAGGCTGAAACTGAGAATATTTTATCAAAAGTATTTGAACAGGTTGTATTTCTCCTTACGTTCAGATCTTAGCCTTTGAATAGTGGCTAGAAAGTGTCAGTGATCTGAGTTGCAGTCTTCACAAAGAGAGCTCTAGGCACGTCAGCCATCTTGCTTGGGGATGGTTACCAGAATTCTCATCAGACTTCTTCGAATCAGACTTCTCATTTGTCAGAAAAACTTTAAATTTTCTCCTGCAGTTCATAAACATGAGCCAGTAACTTGCGACGGGACAACCCCCATATGAAACACAGGGGATTATGTTCAGCGCCCATTTTCTTGCATAAAAATGGAAACATGGGACTTTTTGTCAGGTCGTGAAAATACAAAGTTCACAATGTACACATCATCCAACACAGGGACTAGGTCTGCTGGGGAAGTCTTGGCTACGAGGGCCTCACGTTGCAAAAAAAACAGTGACAGCCACATCGTGGTTTCTTTCTTTCACTCTACTTACAAAACATTTGGTGTGTCCGGCCATGGCTGCCACTCCAACAGTGCAAACACTTGTGCAGTTTTCTCATTTCAGTCCTCCTTGTTCGAGATATTCAGACTTAATGCAACAAATGTCAGCTCCTGTTGTTTTTTCTGGCAATGGCTTGCAAAAAATGTCAGCTCCTGTTGTTTTTTCTGGCAATGGCTTGCAAAAAAGAAGTTCTCTTATTGAATCTTCATCCACAAACTGCACATTGGCCAAGAGTTGGGCATGACCACTAATATTAGCAGACTTGTCAAGTTGCAAAGCAAACTTATCACTGATACGATCTTTTCCAGAACTACACTTTCAATGTTTGCAGACATTTCACAAATCTGGACTTTGGCTATTTTCTTAGCCGCTTCAGGTCTGTGTAAGAAGATGAACAACATATTCTTGTTCCAAAGTGAAGGGTGTTTTTTTTTTAAGATGCCGCTTTAGCTTACTTGGGACCATACAATCTCGGAAAGCTTTCCCGAACAATGTTGTTGCATCCCGGGTGAAGGTGACTCCAAATAAAATATTGCTTTTGCTATATTGCCTCACACTAGATGTGTTCCACAAGCAAACTGATTTTTTTTTATCACCACTCATATTTGTGCCTTCATTTGGGGTCAGAATTTTGTTCACAGTCCCCGTTAGCTAGCCACACTGTCACCACTGCCTGACTCATCACTAATCAAAGTAATCAGCAGCCTGCTGCCACCTACTGATGTGGAAGAGTATTACATGATTTCTCTGCCGATTGCTGGACTGCTCAGCAACGTCAAATTATTTCCAGATTAATTTTCATAAAAATATTTTACACTAATTAAGTGACATTGGAGGATTTCTCATGGCACAGCTGACACTGGCACAGCACAGGCACAGTGATTGAAAATTGTTTAAGATGATCAAGAAGATCTAGTGTTTCCAGGCTCAGTTCACAGTTAAAGGGGGTATTGGGAGATAGATAGATAGATAGATAGATAGATAGATAGATAGATAGATAGATAGATCTTTATTTATCCCACAAAGGGGAAATTTTTTTGTCTTTTGCAGCAAAAAGAAGACATCCACAAATACAAACAGCAAAAAATAAGTGGCATTTACAGAGGATAAAGTGATTTTAAACAAAATAGGCAAAAATACACAGCAAAAGTCACTGTGAAAGAACAAAAAACAACAACAGCTGCAACAGTTTATAAATAAATAAGTGAATGAAAAGAAAAAGAAAACTCATGGGTCCGTAGTGTGTCACTATAACACTGTGTTGTACAGTCTGATGGCTGTGGGGAGGAATGACCTGCGGTAGCGCTCCTTCTTGCACTGTGGGAGCAACGGCCTGGTGCTGAAGGAGCTGGTGAGCGGCCTCTACAGGTTGGTGCAGGGGGTGGTAGGGGTTATCTATGATGGATGTTAGCTTAGCCAACACTCCGGTGTGCAGGTAGATGATGGCGTCATCCACCCCGATGCCTGGTCGATGTGCCATCTGCAGCAGGTCCAGTGCTGAGCTCACCTGGGTGCGGAGGTGGCTGAGGATGATCCTCTCCATGGCCTTCATCAGGTGAGAGGTTAGGTGACAGATCTGAAGTGGTTCGGTTCCATAGGACGAGGTACTTTTGGAACCAGAACCAGGCAGAAAATCTTCCAGATAAATGGTACTTTCTCCTGTTTTAGGCTCATGTTACATATGAATAGCACCACCTCACAAAGCTGGTCTGCACATTCCCTGAGGAGCCTGGAGCTGATGTTATCGGGGCCTGTTGCCGTCCTGTCGTTTGTTTTTCTGAAGCTGAGGTGTGAATAGCTGCAGCTGGAAGGAGACGCCTGAGCTGGAAAGGTGTGAAGAGGGGGCAGTGTGGATGGAGATTGGGGGCTGGGCATGCTCAAATCTGTTAAAGAACACATTCAGTTAGGTTAGGGTACCACTAGAACATAAGGAACTTGGTTAAGGTGGGCCTCTTTCCACACTAAGACCTTCACTCCTTGACTTTAGGAACCAAGGATCACCTTACATCTGTGCTTGGGGTGCCAGGTGGATGGATGGGGTCGAAACCCATACTTAAAAAGCCACACTGCACTACCTTATAGAAATGAAGATAAAGTTCTGAAGTGTTGAAGAAATGGATTACAAAGAAAAGTCAACACTTATTTTAATGTAAAACAAAAACATCAATGCTTAGTATAAAGACCTGGAGTTATCATGAGCACAATAAATAAATACACACCAGTGTATTATTCATCACATATATATACATGCAGTGTTTAATACACACACAAAAATATATACATATATGAATTTGCTTCTTTGATCAACAAAAAACTTTAGAAAACTGTAAACACTTTTTTTCTGTGTTGAAATTCGAACACTGCACATGAAAGAACCCTTTAACTCAGCCCAGCTGTTCTTTGTCCCTCAGCATCGCAGTCAACAAGGATGAAGTACACAAGATGAATGCTAAAACATCAAGTCTGTCTTCAGGAGTTGAAAACTGTGCTATCTGATTTGAATGGTGCTGTCAGGAAAGTAAAGTTTTTGTTTTTTTAAGCAGAAAGTGTTGTCAGATATTTATTCAAAAAACTTTTCTGCGTATCAGGATTTTTTTTGTGTTAAAGTTCAACACCAGAACTGAAAATAAAGTCAAGGAGTTTGCTAAATCAACCTAAAAGTGATCTGTTATGTGGATGTCTTGCTTAAACTTTTAAAGCTCTGACTTTACTGTAACATCTGCTTTGTTTTGTAGTCCATGAAGTTGAATGTTTTATTTTGTAACATTTATTTCATTTCAGAAAATTAAGCTCCTTGTTTGAAGCCACCATTTTGAAAATGGGTAAGAATGGGTAAGAGAACAGTGTTTTTCAACCAGTGTGCCGCGGCACACTAGTGTGCCGTGGGAGATGGTCAAGTGTGCCGTGGAAAATTGCCCTCATTAACTGATCTAACAACATTTTCCATCTCCAGGAAATCAGCTCTTTGTTCATCCAAACAGGTCCTGATAAAAGACTGAGTAGTTAGGAATATGAAAGATCATAAAATACTTTTTTCTATGTGTTTAATTGATTTTATTAAAGACATTTTGATAAGAATGACAGCACCGCGATTTACCTGCAGCTATAACTGTTTTCTGAAAAGTCCCGCAGCTTTTACTGTCTCCACGACTCCACCAATCATTCTTGCTTAATCTCATGTCATCAGTCTGACCAATCAGAAGTGTTAAAAGTCTTCACTTCCTTGTTCCAATTTAGCTCACTCACTCAGTTCTAACAAAAATACCAGCTAAAGCTCGTCTTTAGCGGTGTAGCTTTCCACAGAATCCGGTATCAGACCGTGGAACAAGTGAACAAAACCATGAAGCTCAGAGACGGAAGTCTTTCTGCCGTTTTCTCGCAGTATTTACACTACATCTCCCATGATGCATTGGCTTAAAGGGACAGCGCCTCAGTGTACAATGAGTCGTCTTTGTTACACGGATTGAAACCACAACGAACATACAGTTTGTATGTAACTTAACTTTTATTACATCTTTTAAAAAAAACATCTGCAACTTCCTGCCTGCTGATGGGGGGGCTGTAGATCAAAACAGACTATGAGTTTCTGCTTTATTTTTATTTTTTTGGGGATGCTGGTGTGCCGCTGAATTTTTGTCAAGGTTAAAGTCTGCCGTGGCTCAAAAAAAGTTGAAAAATACTGCTCTAGAAAGTGCTTATTGACTTTTTTTTAAAGAAAATATGTGGAGATAATTGCAGTGACTATAAATTAGATAATTGAAAAAAAAATTCTGATGAATAAGCTCTCTTTAGAAAAGAAATAGTTATGTATTTCTTGGTTGTTATTTATTGGGAAATCAAAATGGGACTCTGTAATGGTGTGACTGTACTCTATTTGTGTCACAGTATCAAAAAGACCTTATTGAAACAAACAGAAGGAAAAAAACATGAAAAGGACCTTTTCTTTTTTAATGATTGACTTTGCCAAGCACCGAGTGACAACTTCCACCTTAAGTAGTTTTACTTAATGCCAAGGGCAGCCGGGAAGCCGCGCGGTGCGGTAAAGCAGGGAAGGGGATAGAAAATCAGCCACGGGTCGGGTACTGACGGGACAGGCTCGGAACCAGGGACTGGGGACTCAGGCTCGAAGTCTTTAGGCGGGTCAAGCAAGCAATTGGCTAGCGGGTCTGGCTAGTGGGTCTGGCCAGCAGTCGGCGGGCGGGTCGGGCTCGGTGTCCACAACAGGTGGGTCGGACCAGGAGTTGACTGGCTGGTCGAGTTCGGAGTCCGCAACAGGTGGATCCGAGCAGTCGGCCGTTGGCTCATGCCACGAGTCCGGAAACGGCGGCTCGGGCCAGGAGTCTGGAACCGGCGGCTCGGGCCAGGAGCCTGGATCTGGTGGCTCACCCAGCAGTTGGCTGGCGGTTCGGGCCAGGGTGTGTCCGGCACCCCCTCGGAAGCAGGGGAGTCGGAATGCATTCGGTACCCCCCAGGAAGCAGGGGCGAGTTGGGGTGCAGTCGGCACCCTCCAGGGGGCTGGGACGAGTTGGGGTGCATCCGGTACTCCCCAGGAAGCAGGGACGGGATGGGCTGTGTTTGGCACCCCCAGGAAGCAGGGACGGGTTGGGGTACGTCTAGGACCAGCTCCAGGACTGGAGCGGACTGGGGTGCGTCCGGCACTCCCCCGGAAGCAGGGGTGAGTGGAGGTGTGTCAAGGACAACCCCAGGAGCAGAAGCGGGACGCCAAGAAGGGGGCGGCAACGATGGTGGTGGCCCCCCCTCACATCCAGGTTGACTGCCATTAAAAGTGGAGCTGGAACCAGTCAGAAGGGTCGGTCTTCTCCTCCTCCCGGCAATAGGCCTCCCACAGCCACATGTCATGGTCCTGATAGAAAGCCCGCTGGTGAGCTTCCGGCTCCACCCCAGGAACAGGAGAGGAACGTCGATGAGGCCCCCTTTCCCATCATACACAAAGGCAGGACTGGGCCCAGTCAGAAGACCATTGGGTCCTGGTCCTCTCTGCCTCCTGGCAAAATGCCTCCAGGAGGCGCATTTCACGCACTCCTTGGTATAGGAAATTTTCCGGCCGGTCTACATCTGCCTTCCGGCAGAACGCTCCAAAACGCAGCATGTCACTCTCTGCTGGGTACAAGTCTGTATGATCCATAATGTTATAACGGACAGCTGAGGAAAACACCCAGGCACAGAGAGAAGGAGGAGGAGGAAGCAGCAGAAGTTCCAGGAACATATGTCTTTAATAAGTAAGGAGTCCAAAAACCAAACAAAATACCACTGCAGCAGGCAGGCAAACTCGAAACACTTTAAAGACACAGAGACTCTGGAACATAAGACTACGTCAAACTATGGATCAATTCAATTCAATTCCATTTTATTTGTATAGCCCAAAATCACAACAACAGTGGTCTCGATGGGCTTCATTAGTTTATTTAAAAAGTCTAATGGGAATTGGGTCTAACAGACAAGTTGAGGATTTGGAGGACGTAGTAATTGATGCTATTTCCACTTGATCCACAGCAGTGAAGCAGTCTAATGTTACAGAGGTTTCTATGGATGCCTCCACTTCAACCGCTTCAGCCTGCTCTGGGCTGATAGTAGGAATAACTTGATTTAACTTATGTCTAATATTTGAGATTTTACTATCGAAAAATGTAAGAAAATCATCAGAGCTGAGAGAAACAGGAACATGTGGTTCTACTGAGCTCTGACTGCGAGTTGATTTAGCAATAGTGCTAAAAAAAAAACTTGGAATCTTTCCATTCTCTGATATTAAGGTTCAATAGTACTGGCTTCTAGCTCTACGCAGAGCTTTTTTATAATTTAATAGGCTATGTTTCCAGGTATTCAGAGACTGCTCTGAACCGGAGCGGCGCCATTCTCTTTGCAACTTACGGGTTTCTTGTTTAAGAGAACGTGTATGAGCGTTAAACCACGGTGCTACTCTGTTTTGTTGATGCTATGGGAGCTGGACTGAGTATTTTCTCAGAATATCCCTATACTGGCTGAACTGTGTGTTTAAACTCAGACACAGAACGGTCAGTTAAGGTTCTTCTAGGCTATTTCTTACTTACTGGGGCAGCAGCATGTTCTAATGTAAACTGGAAGGTAATCATAAAGTGATCAGAAACGATGGGGTTAAGAGGAAGGACACTCAGCTGGCTGATATCTATACCATGGGTTAAAACAAGATCCAGGGTGTGCTTATGACAGTGAGTGGGTTCATTCAGACTTTGGGTGAAACCAACATCATCTACTAAAGCTGCAAAAGCATTTCCTAGACAGTCACTGGGGTCATCAACATGAATATTAAAATCCTCTAATATTATAGTTTAATCAGAATCTAAGACAATAGTCGATAGGAAGTCGGAAAACTCAGTTAAAAATTCTGAATATGGGCCGGGGGGGCGATAAATAATTATGAATAAAACAGGTTTTCGAGTCTTCCTGTTTGGGTGATTTATAGACAATATTATGCTTTCAAATGAATTATAAGCATTTTTAACTTTAGGGCTGAGAAGTAAGCTAGACTGTGATATTACTGCCAAACCACCTCCTTTCCCTGAAATCCTGGATTTCTGATAGTTAGCATAAGTGGGGGAGGGTTGCTTCATTCTGTCTAACATGGTCATGCTGTTGGAGCCAAGTTGCTGTTAAGGCTAGAAGACTAAGGTTGTTATCAATGATTAACTCATTGACTAAGAGGGACTTAGAGGAAATGGATCTAATGTTTGATAAACCACATTTAATGACATCATAATTCTGCTTGTGGGTACTGCTGTCTGTCACTTTAAGGTTTCTATGACGCACGTGCTCCTTTCATATGTCTTTCAGCACATAAGCTAAAGCTCGGACCTGCTTGACTTTCCCTGCATGGGTTTTGCACCAGCACTAACCCTAAGGGAGGCTCAGAGGAGCGTTTTACACTGCTGCTCTGTGTCCAGGTCTCGTCTCTGGATTGTCAGGTTGACCGACTAAGGCTAGCAGAAATGTTTCTAGAAAGAAGAGTGGCACTGTCCCGAGTAGGATGGACACCATCTCTCCGCATGAGACCGGGCTTCCCCCAAAACGCGCTCCAGTTATCCACAAAACCAACGCCGTTTTCTGGACACCATCTAGAAAGCCAGCGGTTAAATGTTGAAAAGTGGCTGTACATTTCATCACTGACTAATTTCGGCAGGGGACCAGAGAAAATTACAGTGTCGGACATCGTCTTAGCCAGTTTACACACTGAAGCTCAGGAGGAAGGGAAAGACAGGACTTTAATACATACAGGACAGAAAAGACACATGTTGAGACAATAAGGGCAGATGGGGACCGAAAGTAAAACTCGAAAACACGACATAACACAGGAACCTTTCAGATGACAGAAACAAAAGGAATCAAAACACAAAAGCAAAGAAACTAAAACCGTAACACTGTTAAAGGGTTAAAAAACAAAAACAGGTTGAGATTATTTCAGTGGTTCAAATGATATATTAATTTAATTTGATATGTCAGGAACCAATGGTCTGGGACCCAAAAACACAGGGAACAAGTCTTGTGACGTGAGTCTAAAAATATAATAAATTGGGCAAACACCCATAACTCCAGGTAAATTTGAATTCAAAGACAAGTTCATTAAACAAATGGTGAAAAAAAGGGTAAAAAAAACAATTAGCAAACGAAAGCAGGTGAGACTGAAAACAGAACATTACAAGAACTAAGAAATCAGAGTAAAACTAAACCACAATCCTAAGAAATTCTTAATGCTGTGTTGGTTATTGTTATGATTCAAATCCTATTTACGATTTTTTAATAAAGTAGGGCATTGCACTACTTTAAATAAAATGAATATGATGTATTACTGCCTTGTCTGTTGACAGAAATAGAAAGAGGAAAAGGTGGTTGAAAACTTCCCCTCACATACTTTTGACTTTTTTTATGTTTAAGCTTGTAGTCCAGCATAAAAAAACTTGTGTTCAACCATGTCTCCCTGACACCATATCTGGCAGCTATGGTGGTCCACTCACTACCTGATCCATGCTTATTAACAGAACTAAGTCCATTCTCTACAGCCATTTAAAGACAAGTGGATACCTTTTTTTTAATAACAATTTTCAACATTTCTTTTCCCCCAGAGTCACAGCAGTTTTAATGAAAAGGGACAAAAGAGCCCTGTGGCTCTCTAAAGCATCAATTACAATCAAACATGGCAATGGAGTGAAAAATTACCCTTTGCTGCAAATTAAAAGCCAAGACCTTCGCCATGTATTTATGTAACCAAACAACACTGACTCAACTTTCTCGTGTAAACCATTGTGAGACAATAGTTTACATTTTTCACAATTTTGAATCCTTCACTCTGCTGATGGAAAATCTCTGACTGAGTGCTGAATCCACACATAAAGAGTTTGTAGCCCTAACAAACAGCACCGGAGCCTACTACACAACAATAAAACTGTAATGTAAAAATGCAAATATGTCAGCTAAATCCCAGTAGACTGAAGCTTCATAGCAATAATAAAAAAGGTGGAGGGAGAAAGGAAGAGGCATGGGCCAAGAGCCATCTGCTACGCAACTATAAAGGGCACTTGTGTGTGATAGATCATGCTGTGAGAGGAAGACGAAGGGCACGCCAGGGTCAGATAGGTAGAAATCCACTGTGATCTTTCTCATCTCCCACAAGGACTGTCTGGCATCACAACAGACACACTCAGGAGAGGGGTGCAGATAGATAGAAAAGTTAATAGGAAAGGCAAAATATGGAAGGAAAAAAACTGGTTAGCATGGTTGGACAACCAGCTCGTGGGTATGGCCACAAGACAAGATTCACCAGATGAAGGAAGTACATAAATCGTTGGTTTCAACTGCCCTTACAGGTGGATAAGGGCTGTCTGCTGGCATAAACCTGTATGCAATACACCGTACAGGTTTGCAATGAAATTCAAGCAGAAACTCCTCAAGAACTCGCAATTTCAATGGATGCAAGAATTGTGAAGCTACAAAAGCTACAAAATATTTTCAAATGCCAATTGACTTATGAAGATGTTTTTGATTGGAATAGCTTTTGATTTCAGTGAATACAACCTCCTATTGCAGCAAATTCAACAAATAACCATTTTCAGTTTTATAGGTCAATTGGTAACTCTAACTTGTTCCTAGGTGTGAGTGTGAATGGGTGTGTAATTGCGGCCCTGCGAGAGACTGGCAAACTGTCCAGGGTGTACCCTGCCTTCGCTCGCAAGTGGCCGGGATAGGGTCCAGCAGCCCTGTGACCCTGAAAGGGATAAAACGGCAGAAGATGAATGAATGAATGAACGTTATCTTTTGGAGGTTTGTTCAATAACATTTAATATATACTGTAATTATGCATTAAGTACTTAGAAAACCATAGAAAAAGATAATGACAATTACATGTTTCATTTTCATGACATCCCTTGAGGTGGCCCCATGAGCTACAAGACAACTGCAAAACACACCTGCACTCCCTTTAGGATGTGGTTGCTCCTCTCTAAAAGATCAGATCGGGATAACATTGCTTTTAGTTTAGCCATGTTGCTTAGGTGATATAAACTGATTTGTCCCTATGAATTTCGAATGGGAAAAGACAGATTTGTTGAACCAGACACCAAGGTTTCTGAGGCTAGGCTTGACAGAAAAGCTCAGCGATTTGTGGTGTCTTTTGATGCTTGGTATTTTAGCATCTGGGATGAAAATGAATGTCTCTTTCTTTTGAAAGTTTGGAAGTAAGCAGTTGTCAAGTAACCTCACTTTGATACTGACCAAACAATCAAACTAGGTGAAACTGATTCGGTTTTCACCACTGAAAAAGTAAATCTGAAAATAATTAGCATAAATATTAGTGCTCTCGCCTCACAACAAGACAGCAGAGACATTTCTGTATGAAATTGACGTGTTTTGGTGAAGGCAAAGGTAAACACTTTATTCCACATACAAACGGCCTCTGAGCTGAGGGATTTAAAACTCCTAAAAGATATAAAAATTCTTAAAGTCCTGAAAAAGGTTAAAACACACTAAAAAGTTCAAAAAGTCCTGGGATCAGTTAAATGACTAAATCAAAAGCAGCTTCAACTGAAAGTCACAAATCTAGAACCAAGTGACATCCTCGCACAACCAAACTTCGTCCCCAGATGTCTTCTCCAGTTGACAGTCCGGGATCCCTTCGGTCATACGCACCAGGACCTTCGGGCAAAAGCATTTGCCTGTACCAGAAGCAGCCACGACTGACCTAGGCTAACCTGAGGTGTGTGGCTATGCTTCCATTTACTCACACGGAGGGCAGAGTTCCCCTCTGCCTCTACATGTATACAGTATGACACACTCCTTCCTGTGTCACTTCCGACTGTTCTTATTCTGACACGCTGGGACGCCTTAGTGGAAAAACAAGCGGCAGCACCAAAGGCACACCAAAATCCTGTCTGCCACCTGCCTTCTTGCTTATTCCAACCAGTCTGCAGTGTTGCTTTGCTTACTCACACCACAGGCAGGGGACTCTGCCCTGTCCCTGTGTGTAGATTGTGTTGCAGATCTGACTGTCACCATTGGAGCTAAAGCTCTGGTGTGAAAGAGTTAATTGTTTAAGTTGAGTTCTATTGAAAGCTCGATTAGACACATTTTTATTTTGTAAAGGTAACTTAGTCGCTCAGCAATGACTTTCTCCAAGCTTTTAGCATTAAAGGAAGACAACGAAACCAAAAATTTTAGCTCTCCTGTTTTGTTGCATTTTTTTGGCCATTTGCTATCCACCTGGAACTTGTGCACACCACAATGGTGGGAGATTTGTTGACCTCTCCAGCTTCTCCAAGAGAAAAGTTAGCTGGACACATTGGATCGCGCCGGCAAAGCAATTGTGAGAAAATGAGGGGGCGTGTGGAGGAGAAAGGCTTTGTAGTTTAGTCCAAAGCCTTTCTCACATTCATCATTTTCAGGCGGGAAACCGAATGAGCGAGAGCAGGCGTTCCTCCCAGAGCCGCGCTGCACCCTCATGATGATGGAATACTCCATGCTGTCGCAGCTTTTTAGGAGAGGACCGTAGAATGATACAGATTATAAGAGGGAGAACTGAGGGAATCTGCCCAGGACTAACACATCAAGCCTTTGAACTGTCGGCGTGCTAGAGCTTGCAGCCATTAGCCCTCCACACAGATTTTAATGGAACAACACATCTGCCAACCATTAGGAGTGTAATATCAGATGAGCATTTAAAAATCTCCGCTTCTCTGTATATTAGCTCTAATATGGATCAATAACTCTTTTATACTGTCTGTAATTAAAATGCAAGAAGCCTGAGGTGATTGAGCTGCTTTTAATTTCCTGGTTTGTCATGAATACTGATATGAGCCCAGATCTCCACTCATCTATGCAAGCACACATACACCCATCCCTTCTTGATTAAACTGATCTCTGCTTCAGTGATGTAAATACTAAGAGAAGTACAAAATGATGAACATCTAAGATAAATCTTTCCTAATTCATTTTTAATGAATAACAAATATTTGGAATATGTTTATCATGCCTTAAAACTGAAATACATTATGCCAAGCTCATACACGGAACATTATAGCATTTGGCTTTCAGATTTATTGATGACTTTATAAATAATCCAGAGACGTTTTTATCATTAGAGCGATTAGGGCAATTATGACTTATTATTATTAATAACGTATATATATATTGCAGGGGGGGCGCGGCAGAGTTTTTTTTCATACTTTATTGACAAACAACATAATACGATAACAATGTGAATGTCTCAGGGGGAATTGAAATGTGTACATATTGCAGAAAAATATAAGAAATAAAACAAAAAGTATAAAATTTATTAAAGTTTAATGTGTCTTTCTAAACACATTTTAACAAAAAAAAAAAAAAACAAGCTGACAGAAAGAACTAGAAGAATTTTGCTTACAGTATGGCGTCAGATCTGCAACCACTTTTTCTTTGTCTTCTAACTCAGTGAGATACCTTAACACCGTCTCCTCAGAGAGAGGCAAAATCACTGTGGGAAAGAGGGAAGGTGATGGCAGCATGGTAAAATGCAGAGAAAGGAGCAAAAGGAGAGGCAACCCTTGTTAAAAGCCCCTCAGTGACAGCTGGGGAAAGGCTGCAGTCATTAAATGTGTCTGTGGCTGAAGAGAGTGATTGAAAAAAGGAGATATATGGGCAGAAAGACAAGAGTTCTTGAGTAGGCTGTAGTCTGTAAAATGAACAGAGGAATGAAGGTTTTTCGGGGAAAAATAATCAAATGTTGCCAAACTTGAGGTCATTCATGGGAATGTTGGGTAAACATCTACTTTTTTTTTATTCCATCAAAATATTACATTAAAAACTAATTTTACCAATTTCTTTTTACCTCCTGTGAGGGAAAAAAGTTTTTTTTTCTTTTTCACTTCTAGAGCCTTTGTAGCGTGCATATTTGACTGTATAAAGTAAGTGTAAGTTCTGGAATAAAAACTGAAGTTCCTTGGAGCTAGAGCAGAGCTGGCCAATCCTGGTCCTCAAGAGCCTCAACCCTGCTTGACTCTGACTACCTAAACCAGATGTTCAGTCAATCAGGATATGGAATCACTTGAGTCAGCCAATCAGCAGAAAGATGGTCAATGAGAGTTAGAACCAGGACGGATTGCGGGTCCTGAGGAACAGGCTTGGCCAGTCCTGACACTAGACTCTAGAGCAGGGGTCGGGAACCTTTTTGGCCGAGAGAGCCATAAACGCCACATATTTTTAAATGTACTTTCGCGAGCCATAGGTTCCCGACCCCTGCTCTAGAGGCTCATTTATAGGTCACAGAGAGGCAAATGCATTCAAAAAACATATTGCACCAGTGTGCTTGATGTAGACATGACTTTGGTTATTATTAATAAGGGTTTGTTTTTGTGTTCCATCAAAATTTTAATGAATAGTATTGAAACAAACTCAACATATTTTCTTTTAGCTTTTTGGAAGATAAATGTTCCAAATTAGAAATTATTTTTAAAATCATTTTGAAGCATAGTCTTTCACTATAACTGTATTAAATTTCAATTTTAAATAAAAAAGAGGGTCAAGAAAGAGACTTTTTAAGCATTTTGTAAAATTGATTTAACATTTCCAATAATCCAATCTGGATTTTCAATTGATTTCAAAGAATCTATCAGTGGTTGCTTTTTTTAATTGATTATATGATCCAAAGTTGTCAAATTTTATACAAGAGATTAATTCAATTTCTACTATAACAAACATTTATAGGTTGGCGGCTGCTATAAGGAAAAGTGTTCAAAGTTTTTTCATGCTAAGGAATTTTAAGAGTTAATAGATATACAGCTGTTTAGCTTCAATTCTAATTAAGCAAATTGATGAAAAAAAAAGCTAAATCTACTTTTACAACTTAAAAGACCCAATGCCTCGGACAGAATTTCAGTCACACACACAGACTTACAAGTGGAACAAATGAATAATTCAGAGGATGCAGCAGTCTATCAGAGAAACTAACTCCTCTGGTGTTTGGAGGCTATCTCAGATAGTTGTGTAAATCCAGCAGCTATGACGAGCTTAACAAAAAAAGATCTGAAAAAAAAAGAAATGGCTTAGCAGTCTTTACATTTAAAGGAATCTGTCTGATCCCTTAATTCTTCAGGCCAGACTAGATGATTCAGGGAATACCCGGTCTGTTTCAGTGCAGCACAGTTGCCTGGATACAATTCAAAAAAGTTTCAACTGTAATATCTCAAAAACAAACCAGAGAAAGAATATTGTTGAACTAAAAAAATGTTTTGGACTGTTGACAAGCTGTTTTCTTCCCTTTTGCCTTCATACTAAAACAGATCATTTTTTCTCTGTGCAGGTCTGTCAGGTTTCTGCTGACATGTGGTTATAATAAATTCCAAAACATTGTAGAAATTTTGAACACTTTCAAACTTTATTGTTTTTGGGTGGGAGGACTTCTTCTGATAGTCCTCATCCTTACCACTAACCTCAAACTGCAACATTTCATTTGTGTGTCACCTGAATGTTTTGCTCAGAATTGGTCTTCTAGCTTCTTGTGCTTCTAGCATTTTTACAGATGCCTGCTTCATTTAGGCTTTGTAATATGAGACAGAATCTGAAAATAATAAATAGTAAATGATGGTATTTAGTGATGTTATACCATCTTATATTTTTTTATGCAGTGATTTTATCCAATTGTTCCTATTGTATTATTGTCTGGAGCCAGTAAGTAGTTTCTCTTTTTAAACAGACCAGGGCCAAAGGCCAATGAAATGGCATCACAATAGGATTCTAGAAAAGCACAAATGATTAAGTTTTGAAAATTTTGTAATGTTTTAATGTATTAATAGTCTTGCCCCAGAGATCATGGGCAACAAAATTCAGAAATGCAAATTATTATTTTTTTTTTCTTTTTTGTGTGAAATTATTGTTCTCATGCCTGTCTGCACTGAACAGTGAGCTGCTCTCATTTCACTGTTTGCGCGTGTGATGCGAATTGTACATGTGTATAGTGACAATAAAGGCATTCTTCTTCTTCTCAAATATCAACCCTGAGGTGTAACCACATGTGTTGCTGCTTGTGGTGACTGCAGACCAACCAAATGTAGGACTACATCTGGTCAAAGTTCATTCACAGTAAAAGGCCCAGAGATCTGGAACACCATACCCACTAAATTTAAAGATCTCCCAGATCTAAAACTATTTATTTGGAAATTAAAACAATGACTAAAGTCCGATAAAGTCTGTGAACATTAGAGCCATATTTTTTTGTATTGTATGTTTTAATGTTCACGTTTTTTGTTTAGTTGTTTGTTAGTGTTTGTTTTGTCTCAGGGTTCTGTCACTCCTGTCACAAACTCTGCCAGTAGGTTTTTGTCGTAACCCTTGTCCTATCCTAGGCACTTCCCCATTGGGAGTTGGGTCATCTAGACCCACTAGACAGTGCGCTGAACCTTTTTTCTTCAATGATTTGTGATCTTCACTGGTGTCCATGGATTACATGAAATCTTTCCACCTTCATCTACCTTTTTCATGGTAGGGAGAACATGTCAACATAAGGGTGGGGTCATCTAAGATAGCACAAGGGTTTTAATGCAAGTCTGCTGATGACACTGAGACTAGTTCAACTGCAACATCTGACTGTCTACTACCAATCTGAAGGAGCGCTATGACCAAGTGGTGCTGCTCATCTGATAAGAAATGTCATGTGTTCATGGCTGATGGAATGATACATGACTTACTGGCAAAATCAGCTTTTTATATCCACATAATGTTCAAATAGATGCTACATTGAAAAGTTTATCTTTTAGAATTTTTGGGTTTTGGCCCCAGTAGGTAAGACAGTGTGTCTTTTTGCCAGTAAGTCTGGTTTGCAGCGCCTTCCGTCCGTGAAACCTGGGTCGAATCCGGGCTGCTCCCTGTTCCCTTCTCTACTTCTGCCGGTCCCAAGCCCAGTTGCTTTGAGAAGGTTGCGTCAGGAAGGGCATCCGGCGTAAAATATTGCCAAGTAAACCATGCGACGTGTTCGCTGTGGCGACCCCTGATGGGAAAAAGCCGAAAGAGAAAGAAGAAGGTAAGACACACTGTACAAAGGTGGTCTCCCTTTGTGGAAAACACAAAATGAGGTGGGTCTGTCCTCCCAAAACAACTGCCTCCCTATCTGGAAATCTGAATTGAAACTGTGTATACGACATCAACTGAGTTTTTAACAATATCCCTAACTTTTTGTGAGTAGTGGAAATCAAAGGCAATTTTGTTATTAAGGAGCTTTCTCAAAGATATGCAGACATCTTCACAGACATATAGATTCAGAGCGTTGTTTGACGAACAAGGCAAATCAGCAGCTGGAGTGTTTGGTGGACCAAAATGCTGGAGGAAGAGTGCATTCATTTGTCTGCTGTCCTCCTGTGGCAGTCATGTTCCTCAGGCTGATGGATGAAAGCAGAAACTCATCTCATGTCTAATTATTTATCTTCCCTCCAGAAGTGTTTTGTCTGCAGGTTGAAGAAAAATATGAGCCCTTTTGCTCCGACCAGCTGACAAACAAACCAGAAAGATCGAAATAGCTGACCCTCAGCTGTATTCCCCTCAGCACAAAAAAACTGCGTTCATGCGGTCTGCTAATGAACCTGTGCTTTTATATTTCAGTGTCGGGATACATGTGTTACACAAAACTGATGTTGCTTTTTATTTCTCCGGTGCAGCTGATTCACTTTAAGAATGAGAGTGAAGAGCAGTTGCTAAAGTCAATCTATTCTGTTATCTCAGGTCCCACATTCATGAGCCATGCTTGGTCCGCAGGTGTCAAACTGTTGTCTAACTATTCCTGCTTTTCTAGCTTCCTATACACGCCAACACCAGATCCAGGAATTTGACAGCAGGTATCTAAAAACCAGCAGGATTTTGGTCCTTGGAGAGTCTAGTTAGAGGCTGTTTTTAGCTGCAAACATTTACTGTAATATCCAAGTTTTTGTTCTGATTTCTGTAATTATGTCATTGGTCCCTATGGCCTTCACCTAAATTGGTTAATTACAAAAATCTGTGTTTTTAAAACTTTGAGATATGCCTTTATATTGCACATTCTACAACAAAAATTTGAAAGTGATCATTTAAAAATCATTATCTTGTACCGTAAACTGCATTTTTTTTTTACATTCAACCAGGTAGAGACAACACTAAATTCACCTGTGTTAAAATTATTGTGCTGACACACTTCAGTCTTTGGGTGCAGGTACGAGGGTGAACTGTTGAAAGAAGGCTTTATTTTGAATTTGCTCTCCGCTCGGAACAGAGCAGACACCTAGCAGGAGGCCTCCAAATCTAATAGAGGTCTCTGTCCTCCAGTACTCTGAGCTGTTCTAATCTCCAATTCATGTATTCAAGATTAGAGCCCAATGACTTGGAGGAGGAGAGGCACGCCGTGCACATTGCAGTGCTGGATGAAAAATGGAAAGAGAGAATGGAAAAGTGTTGGAAATAGAGAAGAACTTATTTTCCTCTCAGCTGTCCACCAATCACCGGGTCATCGGGAGAGAATCTGGAGCTCCAAGCAGACCTTGATCAAAGGGAGTTCCCATCTGAATACCACATGAACCAAATGATCTTTTTCTACATTTAAAAGTATTGTAACTCTGAGCAAATTAGTGTTTTAGTGATGAGATTTAAAAATCCAATTTCCTTTATATTATGTCTTGAAATTGTGACTCCAAGTCATTTTCAGTGGCAGAGGCCAGACCTTCTCATTCTATATGTGTCAATGAAAGATTCAGCAATGTTAGATGGTTATGAGCCCTGTGCCTTCATCAGGCACTTGTGCTCCATCCGGAAAGCACCCTGATGACATCTGGAAAAGGCTGCAGCCACCTCATGACCTGGAGTGCAAAGACAGCATGGCTGGCTGAATAAATGGATGGATCATCTTTTTCTTCTTTTTAATGATTCCTCTAGGAGTCCTAACCAGTGTGAAAAGCAGGAAATACATTGAAATATTTAAGTCTCAGAAATTGTTGAGGAGTCTGGTTCTTTGCTGTGATTTCAGATTTTCTCAGATTACTCCTTTGCTGGAACTGAGAGCAAACGGAAAAGCCCTGACAAGCTTGATCACTTCTCAAGGGTTGCTATGTATGTAGTGTAATATAGCTTTTTTTTTTTTCAATTTCACACTCTTTTTCTTCTATTTTGGACTTGTCCACCTTAAGCTCAATGTTTTTGTTGTCTTTTTCTGTATAGAAATGGCTTTGAACACAAGTCTGATGGCTGAAGAAAGTTTTCATTGTTCCATCTGTCTGGAATTGTTTAATCAGCCTGCATCGATTCCTTGTGGGCACACCTTCTGCCTGCAGTGTATCACCGTCTACTGGTACACAAGTAGTGCTTTACTCCTTTGCCCACCAAAACAGTTTTACCCCAGACCAATGCTTTGTGTTAACATTTTTATCGATGAAATGGCAAATACGTTCAAGCACCAGGCAGAAATAAAGTCCTCAAGAACTCCTGGACTATAGCAGTTTTTGATAATTGGAAACAAGTTACACATTGAACCCAAATGAGATATAACAAGTTGGAACTACATGAATGTGATGAAGAGAATTTTGATTTGAAATTTGTTTTGAAATGGTTTATTTCAAGCAATCAAGTAAGAATAATACACAAAAACATTACAATCACCAGGTATACATACATACATACAACGACATGTCAAACTTAGGATAATTAGACATAAAATTAATTATTGCTTAAAAGGGAGTGGAAGGAAGCAAATTTATATAACCCCACCCCTGTACCGTCACCATTTTATTATATGATTTCTCATTATCCGGTTCATAACTTTTATCGGACAGAAAAAGAATCCTTAGGTATCAATAAAGCACATGACAAAGATGAATTACTTAATTATTATGTAAAAATAGACATAACTATTTTGGAAATCAACATAGCAAATGCAGAAGTCAGAGATCTAAAATATATGCAGATTATATTAATGAGAAAAATCATGTATATGATTAAAAAATAATTCTATGTCAGTAAAATAGAGACAACACTGTTTCAAAAATTTTCATAGCAAAAATTGATCAAGTATCAAAAGTTAAACATATGTGCAAATTATGTTTCATTAGGAAAAATCATGAATCAACTTTTGGAGCAAGTGAAGTAATATCATTAGAAATCATTCATTTTAACCATCTTCAATTATTGATTAAGCATTCTTTTTATCTTTATTTTCTTTTTTCCCCTTTTTTCTTTTTTATTATAAAGTTGTGGTGTGAAATAAAATAAAATAAGAGAAAAGGGTCCATATTCTGTCGATTGTCTAAGGTTGGTATTCCATCTTCTTCTGATTAACAGCTGTTCTTCTGGTTTAGCCTTCTGCGGCTGTTATGAGCTGCATTATTAATGATTATTATGAGGATTATGATGCTTACGATTACCGGTATCTGCAAAAGAAGAATTCTTCTCTGGAACATTTTACTATTAAGTTAAAGTGAAGGGTAAAACACAGTGGTATTTAGGTGTTGCAAAAGAATCCATCAACAGAAGCAGGGATATAAGACTTAGCCCAGAGAACTGAGAAGGATCTGTTCTTACAGCCAATGCTGTCTCTCCCATAAAACTGCAGGTGAGGGCCCTTCCAGAGAAGTTTGGGGTGTTTGTTGGTTATGAGGAAGGTCAGGTTATCTTATACAATGTAGGTGAGATGGCCTGCATCTTCTCTTTCACTGGATGTGCCTTCACCGAGAAGCTCTTCCCTTTCTTCAGCCCTTGTGGCAATGACTGAGGCAGAAACTCAACTCCCTTGATCATCACTCCTGTCACACACACTGGCTGAGAGATTTTAAAGTGAGGCTTTACCAGGGGATCACACAGCTGAAAACCCCAAATATATTCTTCTGAGAAGCAGCTGCCATCTTTTTTTCCATCTGTCCATCAGTGTCAAGGCAGGATGTCACAGTCTTCCCTGTGCTGAAGGAAACTGAAGATCCCTGGCAACAGTCCCCAAGTCACCGTGGAAACACGTGTTCGGGATAGATTTTTTATGCCTGTCATGATGATACAAATCAGCTTCTAAAATGGTAAATCATCTGTTGTGAAGAAGGAAAAAGACAGATATGTGATCAGAGATGTTGAGACAACAAAATCAAAGTTGGAACAAAATGCAAAGCCCTGTATTTAACATTCAAACATCGTATAGACTTTTAGATTCAGAAGTTTTCTGAATCATTTTTACACTAAAATATCACAAATGTACTTTGTCAAGTATGTGGTTTTGTTCTCTACCCATGGGAGCACCGTATTCCTTGAATATTCCTTAATAATTATTAAAACCTGGGAAGTTGTTATTTTACAGCATTACACTAAAGTAATACATCTTAAAGCATCCATGGATGTTCAGGAAGTCCAGCAGGTTCTTTCACAAATGCACAACACATGCAGTATAAAACAATTGCAGAAATTGGGAGTAAGAGAGCTCATTGAATCACAGAATAAACCATATATGAACATATTTTAAATAGTTAAAACAGTTAGATATTTGTTTACGTCAATTTTCGGGATCCTTAAAAGTCCCTTTAAAATTAAGCTTTTTAAATTTAAAATTGACTGTTTTAAAGAGATAATTTTGTGAAAGCTCAGTTGATAGATAGATAGCACTTTCTTCTGTTTTAGCCCTGCATTAAATCTTGTCCCAACTGCTTTAATTAGTCACAACTGCTTTCACTTAATTGATTCAGCTGCTCCCATTTACCTAATTACCTACCCTCAATATATTTAAGCTAATTCTCGGCTTCTCATTGGCTGATCTTCTGTCTTGTCACCTTAGTGGTTCCAAGTACTTTTTTCTTTTCTTTCTGTTTCCTTATACATTTTTCCCTTTTACATTGAGGTTCAAGGTGGATTTTCTTTCATCATATTTAATATTTTTTCTTGAACTATTTGTATTTTTTAGCATGACTCTCTAGCGTCTTGGTGGAATGCATGAGCCCAGGCTCAATAGAAGAAGCCTAAACATTTCATAAACAAACCCAAACACGAGTAAACACGAACTGAAGAACCAATAAAAGGGTAATGAAACAAATGACCTGAAAATGAAGAGCTAAAACCAAGAAACTTCTATGTGCTGAGGACAAATAAGTGAAATAAAAACAGATGTGGATTAATATGAACATCGGTGTCTGTGATACAGGCACAAGTAAACATAACCGAACCGGAAAAATAAAAAAATATGTTTGTGCATAATACTCACATCTCCGTAAACTCTCCAAATTATACATTTCCTTTTCTTTGCTCCTTTTTTGAAATTCTGTTTCAAATCGGTTTATCTTGATATATATGTATGTATGCGTGTATATATATGTGTATATATATATGTGTATATATATGTGTATATATATGTGTATATATATATATATATATATATATATATATATA